>JAANYP010002796.1:370176-625944 GCA_020465985.1 Centrapalus pauciflorus | reverse complement strand
ATACGAATTACACAAAATATCTCACTTCAGATTTATACTACAATATACAAGTATATATATACCAAGTACCTGAGAAGCTGCATCACCAGACTGGCACTCGAAGTTTAGGAACTGTAATACGCAAAAGTCCATCCCTGCACAAGTAACACTCTTATCAACATCATGTTAATTCGGGAAGCTCACTGGTTCTATTTACGAAAATATTGTATGCAAATCCATCACGGCCCCAAAGAGCCACCAGACATCAGGGTCACAGTTTTAGCATATAAAGTTAACGACTAGGATAAGAACAAATGCTGAAATTGCTAACTTACAAAAACTCAGCTGACACGGAATCTGGGTTCACGTCGAAGGGCAGTGGCCATGTAATTTCAAAGGGTCCTTCTAGAATCTCCCTTCGGTTATATTCAGAGCTCGTGCGATCACTTAAAGAGTAGGCTGTAGTCCTGCCCTTAGTTGTTTGTACAGTAAGGCTATCAACAAGTTTTTTCAGCAATAATTAGAATTTAAAAGATCACATAGATGTATACCAGAACCATCATGCCATACCATACAGTTAGAGCAATGTTATGCGCTATAAACACATGCTTTAACGAAATAATCTTACGTGGTGTTATCGACTTCAAGTCTTATGTCATCTATACTAAACCCTGGCAGTTCTATCAGCAGAACATATCTTCCTCCAAATTCTGCAACGTCCATCCTCGGGGATAGTTTTTTCTCAAGTCCTGTATCATAGGAAGTGTCGGTGTGGAAATTTTAGATGAACTAAGTAACGCTGCTGATGGGTCAAAGCTCACATGTCATGTGGGAAATTGGATTACCGAGAAGTTTAGTAGCATGGGTGTTGTTCTTGGGGGTGAACTGCGTTGGTGCGTCTGTGACTCTTTCTATGGTTGTTCTGGCAAACTTAGGTGGCTGTGAAGAAGGTAACCTGTAGCCTCCAACAGCATGTTGAAGGTTTCTAACTTTTGGGACATCAGAATTAATGCTGGCTGGCTGAGAAAACAAGGGTGTCGCAAGTTTGGGAGGGCCATCTTTATGGCAGACAGTGGGCGTGAGAAGCACACTTGACTGCCCAGAACAATCCTAACAAAGCAAAGATGAATGTTAAATGCTTGATTCAAAAGAAGAGGTACAATACGTCGATTGAGATTAAACCTCTTGATGATACAAGGTACCAATTGATATGAATTTTGTTACAAAACATTTTCATTCCAGAATTGTTTTTCCTAAGCGGTCAATTAACATGTACACCCTGTTAGTCGCAAGACTCAAACCCACAACTAGTGGTTCAATTGACTTATTAGTTCCTAACAGTTGGACCAAATGCCATGTTCCCAGTATTGTTACTTGTTGGTTACTAAAAGTTAGCAAGTATACACTTTTAAGTTGAAAGCCGGTTAGTTTAACATCAAAACAAATGTATACAGTATACACCATTTCCAACAAAAAGATAAGGGTATATCGGGGAAATTTAACCTTTTCAGTTGAAGCTTGCCTCATGAAACAACCTTGGGACCTTGAATCTTGTCTGGCAAAATGCATACTATTATCACATCTCCTCTTGATAGTGGTTAAAGCACCACTGCAATTCTGAGGAAATAAAGGTAATCAAACGAGTGAAATTTATAGAACATACAAATGTTCAGCAAAACAAAGAATCAAAGATAACGTAGTGTCACTAGATCTTCATACAAACAGCCAATGGGGCATCCATCGATATTAATGGATCAAATTAAAGCATCCAACCTAATGACCTATCACTATAGTCTTCAGATCATGCTTCTTGGTTTGGACTGTTTGCATAACAGCATAACCTCATGATCTCAAATTTCTTCTTTTCGTGGAAATAGGAGTATATTTATATTATATAATTCTGCTTACACCATTGCATGTAGGTGAAGAACATGCATAAACCATGAGTATCTAAATTACAATCTGTAAGCATACCAACAGTGCAAACGATAATAGAATCAATAAAAAGGGTAACATTTTGACCCCTTTGGTGGGGTTGTGAATGAAATATGGTAACATATATTATATGTACACATCAACTATTCTTCGAGCAAACAATCTAATTATGATTACAGACTACGAATACACATAAACTATTCTTCAATTCTGAATCAGTTGGTTGACAGGACAGGCGAATTCAAAAAAAACAAACACATCGAAAATCAAAACCACAATCTCCCGAAATATTTCAGCTTTAATAGTAATCTAAATAATTTTCGGCTCATATCAGTGAAATTAAACGCAATACGAGAGAGAGAGAGAGAATTACCAGAGGGAAGATATGAGTGGCAGGTATATTATCGGCGGCAGAAAAGTGAGCAGTAATCATCTCAACTCTCCGTCTCGCCGTTTCACTCTCCATCTCGCTGCTGAGTGCTGCTCCTTCTGCTTCACTGGAAGCTCAACAGTTCTCCTTATATGCAAATAATGATTTTTTTTTTCAAAAAAATTAATTTTATGGGTGGTATACAATAACGTGTCCTCCACCTCAATCAGTCTTTCAGGTTTCACCGGACACCGGGTGCTTTGAATGGGTCGGGTTGTATCAAACCGCTTCATGATTCATTCATAATCATCACACAAAAGTGTTAGGTTAACCTTGAAAAATGAAATGTTAAAATTTGTTATTTTTATATTGGCTAATTAATTATAAAAAACTAATTTCTATTAATATAGTAATAATGATAAGTTAGAACTTAGAAATAGACATTTATGGATAATTAATTATACCGTTAATATATACTAGTTTATTAACATACTTGTTATGTGAATATGCTTAATAAATAATTATTATACAAAATGTGTTTTAAGCATAATATATATATATATGTATATACATATATATATATATATATATATATATATATATATATATATATATATATATATATATATATATATATATATATATATATATATATATATAGAGGGAGGTTCAATGGAAAACCACAATGCACCTGAAAACTTGTGAAAACCGCACTGCACCACCACAAATGCATCAAATATATATATATATATATATATAGGGTCAGGTTCTATGGGGCACCTTTATGCATTGTGCACTTTGGGAACCTGTATGCACCGTTAGATCTTGAATTTTAATGGTTCAGATTGTAGTGGCAAAAGGGTAATTAAATTGAAAATGGGTGCACGGGTGCATCACTTCTCGCGCGCGGAAGGGCAAAATCGGAAGATGCTTGAATTCAGAAAATATTCTATCCGAATCTAAACAAACATGATGCATATTCATCCAATTTATTGGATTCGTCTTCAAACACGATGCATTTTCATCCAATTCAATTTCAAACATGATGCATTTAGACCATATTCATCCTCGTCTTTGTTCCATCATTATGCATCACCAAAATCGTGATGCATTTCGACCATATTCATCATCGTCTTTGTTCCATCATTATGCATCACCAAAATCGTGATGCATTTCGACATTTAAATGTGTTAATTTCGTGATGCATCTCTGAAATTTAAACGTGTTCATCAACGTCTTCAATGTGTTCATCATTGTCGTGAAAACTGGTTGAGAGAAAGAGAGATGGAGAGAGGCTAGCCATGAAAGAGAAAGTGAAAGAGAGAGAAAAGGGGATGGATTTATGGATATGTGGTTAATCATTTTATTTAGTTTCCTAAATAAATGATAAATATTAAATTAAATATTATAATTTAACAATATATTATTAAGTATTCCCAAAATGTCCTTAATGCACCCTTTGTAAACAAGCAATGCATTTTTTGTTCCCATTTGGTTCCCGATGCATATGGTGCCCCATAGAAACCTCAATCTATATATATATATATATATATATATATATATATATATATATATATATATATATATATATATATATATATATATATATATATATATAAAATAAGAATTATATAAAAAGCTAATGCATAAATTGTTTATAAGTTTAGTTGGAAGATCAATATTCAGTTGTGAGGAAGTTTTCATGATGAGTATATGATTTTTAATGTACCACTTTGCATATTTCAATTGGGTTTAGCTCATTTGGTAAGAGGTGATATGTAATAGGTCACGGGTTAACTCCCGCTGAAGGTAAGTTAAAATTTATGTGGAGAAAGTGAGTTTTAAAGTCTCCATTTGGGGTAAATGAGTACGTTAGTTTGTCGTTCAAACAAAACTTCGAATATTTCAAATCAATATTTTGAAACGAGAGGCGATCGATCATTCACTACCGCATTGAAGTGCAGGATCACGAATCATTGTTCTTTATCATCTTTATTTGTCACTTTACACAATCGTTGTCATCATGATCATTTTGTCTTGCAATAATTTTCAAGAATCACTATCACAGTCTCTTGTGATTTGTAACAATCTTTCCTTAGGTCACTATATAAACATCAAGGTTTATCACCAGACACGACGATAAAGCAACCATGTGTAACACCCTCTAATCTCAGCTAAAAGCCACGTCATTTACAATACACATGTGGCATAAACGCATATAAAATCCATCACACATGTCAAAGGTTTACACAAACACTGATTAATTAAAACATTTCACAACATAATCATAATATCCAAAAGTCATCCCGACATACAAAACTCGACCCGGACCCAAATATTCACATACGAATCCAGTATCATTTATCCCAAAGTTTCCAACAGAGTAATCACATACATATAACGAAAGCAGAATCTCTCGGCAACAACAAGTCAAGCTCCTATCGTCGCTCAGGAGCTGGCGGTCCTATCTTCGGTTCCCCTGATACACACATCAGACTCGAATACGTAAGCTTCGCAGCTCGTGAGTACACAAGGGTTAGACACTGCACAATTCACATAATCACATTGCACATGTCACATGGCAGCCCTACACTACGCGGCATAACACATCCCAACAAGTCTCTAATCAGAGACCCTAGAGATCCAATACAGAAGAGATACTCATCTCAATTGGGGAATCCCTCCCCCCCTGGAGCCAAACCACGCCCGTGGAGGCTAACAGGAGTAACGGCCGCATATATATATATATATATATATATATATATGGGAACCCTTCACAGGGTCAAACAGAGCTACACAGCTCCCACGATACTCATCGCAATATATAGTAATGGATCTCAATTATATAACACATATAAAGAAAGAAAGATCATACCTGAGGGGGCAGCTCGCAGTGCCCAACACAATCACAACAGTAATATACGCACATATTATGACTCGATAAAAGTAGGCCCTTTGAAAAGAACTCGTGTACTCACCTGGATCGCCCCGCACAATATCTCTAATTTGTTGATCCGAACCAGGCCCGAAACGATCTCTGACAATCCCTGTACACACAACGAACCTTCCCAGGTTAATCCCGGCTTAACAGATAAGCCCAAAATGCCTAATAATCATTAATATAATTGATAAAACCCTCAAAAGCAACCCAAATAGGTTCCCAGGGTCTAAAAACCTAATCTGGCCAAAACAGCCCTGATCACGGCCGCGCTCCTGATCACGGCCGCGCTCATCTGATCATGCCCGCGCTCCTGATCACGGCCGCGCTCATCTGATCACGGCCGCGCTCGCTGACAGACTCATCTTCTTCCTTTTTCAGCTTCTTTCCATGGGGATTTCGACCCCAAACCCAATTTTTGCAGTAATAGCTCGCAAAATCACCCCCAAAACACTTCTAAATCATACAGAAACCAATTCCCACAATTTCATAACAATTAACACACAAAATCAGATCCAATTTTGAGGAAATCCTTACCTTGACTTCAAGAACACAAAAGGAAGGATTCAATTCTGATTTCCACACTTTAATTACTTGGTTTAGGATCCAATTCGGAACTCCAGCAGCAATAGATCACACACACACTTTTCTCTTCAATTTGCACAAAAGAAAGGATAAGGAAGAACGTCACACGTACATATATCACATAAATGGATCCCGTTATATCGCGGGTTCGACACCGATACCCGACCCCAATATCAAAAATCCACTATTTATATCATTAAATCCCATTTAATCTCGTGAATCCATAATTATAATTTATCCACTAAAATTATATCCCGAATCCACGCAATCCCCGTCCCGACACGTATAATCCACTATACGGGACGCAGTTGGACCAACGCAATAATCACTATTATAATTAGTCAATAGGATAATTACACGTACCTGCTCGGGAGTCGGGGTGTTACACCATGTCAAGCATAAAGCATAATAATAATTATAAACTACGTTAATTGATATCCATTTATGTCATTTAATATTAAAAGTTACAGTCACAGCTACATTTACCAAACATATTTATAAAAACTAAGAGCTCTAGCTCTTTAATAAACTACAGCTCCCAAAAGCTCTATCTCAAAGCTAAAACTAGTTGTGTTAAACATATCCTAAGAGTGATTATTAGATTTTTGTGTTATAATAAGACAAATGATGTATTTTAAGTATTTGGATCACATTGCTTAATAAGTGATTGTTTGTGTTAGGAATGAATCTTACCACACTTTTGTAAATGCTAAACAAATGTAACTTATTTGCTTTACAAATGATTATTTAATAAATTTACAAGTCAAAATGTAAATTCAAACACTTTAAAAACTGATTATTTGATAATTGTGATAACAAACAACAAAACATAATCCTAAAACTAATCATATAAATATATTGCCGACGGGGCAGATAGAAAAATATGTCATGTCATCATCTCCATCGTCGAAATTAAGTCAACTTTAAACTGTTTTAAATGTTAAAGGTGTTAAGATGACCCTGAGATTGGAGGTTCAACTCACAAAAATATAGATTAAAAGTAAGATTAAATTTGAACAACAGATGTTAGTGGTTAGTTATTAGCGTCAATGTTAGAATCCTTGAGGGTGAAGACCAAACCTCACACCTCCACCTAAGTAGAATCATCCTTAGCAAGGCTCAAACTCGAGACCTCAACCGAAGGGAACCCCTCCTACCTTTGGTGGTGGTCACTTGATCTTGACAAAAAAAAATATATAAAGATACATTTTTTATTATAAAGAACTATAAATTTTTTTTAAGTTTTTAAATAAAATAACTCGGATAACGTGCAAGTAAAATAGTAGTGATATTTGTGAAGACAATAACCCTCTTTATAGTATTGAATCATTCCAATAATAGACAAGAAACAACGAGCAATAATAAATATTTCCAAATTCCAACGTATGAAACAAGTAGATAGATATTTGTGAGGTTTAGAAAGGTTGTACGCTTCTAGAATTTGTGCATAAGCAGTTGTACAAATAAAATGGTAAGTTTCCTGGAAAACGGGCAAAGGAATCGGGCAGAATACTTGTTTGGAGTGAAGTTTTGGCGTTAAGGTCCGGTCCGTCTGATTGGGTCAAGTTTGACCAACCAAAAAAATCAACGCTCAAGACCATCTAGAATTAGTCAAAGGAAAGACTTATCTATCTATCCATCTCTAAAGAGTAAAGAAGGCTGGCTCATGACATTCTCCTGCTGGTCCTCTCCATAGTCAATAGGCTGGATTTTGACTCTTTCCCACGTGACAAATGGACTACTGTCCTGGCGTGTGTGTAAACTCCATATATTTGTTCATTTTTGTTAGTTATAACATATTTTTGTTAACAACATTTTAACCACTAATTAAACTTAATTTCATCTTTTTGAATGATTAACAAAATAAAAATCTATATTTAGGATATCTTAAATTCTAAGATCAATAAGTCGAACCAATTTAAACGAAGAATACTATCAAATGGTTTAGTTTTCGCTTTAGTTTTTATCAATTTGTTGGTCCATTTTGATTTTGTTTGGTTCGCTTTAATTTTATATATTTATCAATATATATACAATAATTGAGAACTTTGTTCTTATCTATTCTTTTTTTTTTTTTTTCCTTTTTTTTTTTTGCAAGGTTTTATTATTTGAATAAAAATTATCATTTTACCATGCTGCTTTTATCTACCGTGTAACTAAAAAACAATTCTTTATGATATAAAAAAATTATATAACTTGTGGTCGTTTTTAAAATTGTAATCTTCAATATATTTAGTTTGACAAGTATCTGAATACATCGTTTAATTGTATTATTTTTTTGACATTCCAATATTATCGTGCAGACTATTTTAAAATTTAAACTTCTTAATATTAAAATTTTTTTTATAATATGTAACTATATTGTATTTATTATATAACCCTTAATATACATTGTTTTGTAAATCTCGAATACCTCATTATAATTCCATTATTTTTATGTAGCATCAAATACGAATCAAATGTTGTCAAAAGTCAAAACTATATTTATAATAACAAAATCTTTGATGTTAAATATTTTTATATAGTATACAAGTGTTTTGTTTTTGTGTTATAATTTTTAGATTCGTATCTTTATGAAAATGTTATTTACGATCCCGTTGCAACGAATGAATTAAACAATCTCGTTTTTAACAAAAGCCAAAAAAGACTAAACGAAAC
The DNA here is from genome assembly GCA_020465985.1 of Centrapalus pauciflorus. Classification (NCBI taxonomy): domain Eukaryota; kingdom Viridiplantae; phylum Streptophyta; class Magnoliopsida; order Asterales; family Asteraceae; genus Centrapalus; species Centrapalus pauciflorus. Next base: position 617,479 of record JAANYP010002796.1, on the reverse strand, counting down.
TAGTACCAACAATAATTTGTCTAGTCTCGAATTTAAATTTTGATTTCTTGTCGGGTTTATATCATCATGTTTTTTCTAACACGCCAAGGGTCCTACTCTTCAATTCTTTCATTAACAAAGGAAATCTGATAAAATTAATTTGTTTGATAAATTTAGGGTTGTAAATGAACCGAAAGAACATGAACGAGAGTATTTTAATGTTCGTTTGTTTAACTTTGGCCGAATATTAAACGAATACATACATAAACAAATGAGAATTTTTATGTTCATGTTCGTTCATTTAGAAATTGGGATTGTTTGTATTCGTTTATAACTTTATATTCATTCGTTTAACAGATAATCAAACATTAGACTAACAAACATTTATTAATAATTAAACAAACACAACTGAAAATGAACGAACACAAACGAACAAACTGATTAAAAATAAAACCCACAACATATGATTGATAGTTTTTAAATTACGCTAACACATTCATAAGTTTTATAAAAGTCTTCGGACTACTACTGATAATGGTAAGTTAATACCAAAAAAAAACAAGAAATTCAATTTCAATACTAAAGTAATAAGTTTAAGCATTTGAATCTTTGTTTATCTTCATTCAATGTAACATATCATACTGATACTAGATTTTGAAGTTCAATTTTTATATTGAAATTATTAATTTATATATTATTAAATGATGATAATATATTTATATTAAGTACAACATAAATGTTAGACCTCATTATAAATAAACGAACAAATGTAAGCGAACATAAATTAACGAACGTAACCGAACGTTTACAAACATAAATGAACGAAATACAAATTAACTAAAATTTTTATACGAAACACAACTTCAATGCATGCAATCAAGATTATGCAAAAAGTATTATTACGAGTATATTTTATATTGATGCCTGTCTAAAACTCTAGGAGATTTATTTCAACAAAACTTATTGAAAATTGATATTTGTGAAAAAAAAAAAAAAAAAAAAAAACTTATAAGTTTGATTATCTTTTTTTATTAAAACACTCAATTATTTTTCATTGCACAAAAAATCTCAACTAATTAAGACTTATCAAAATGATATTTTTTTCAAAAAAATAATAATAAGACTTGCAACCTGAACCGGTTGCAATCTGTTGACTAACATTCGTCTCCGACAAACCTTCTTGCCAACGTACTCACTTGTCTGTGTTTTATTATTCAAATTCACATTTTGTTGATTTCTTTGTTCAAATTCGTGTTTCTTTTGTTGGAATTTACCTTTTCTACGAAATTCTGGTGGTCACTAATGACTTTATAACGGTGGCATCAGTGGCGGACCCAGCCACCAAGGGGACCCGTTGCACAAATTTTCATCACGCACGGTTTGAAAATTCATGTGAGTTAACAAATAATTCGTTATAATTTAAAATAAATAATATAATCTAATATTCTCTTTAGTTTGCTTAATAATTTAATTCATGGTCTACCGAAATGATAACAAAAGAGATCGTGCATGTCAATTATAATTGAGTTTAAGTTTGAAGGTTATGATTATGTTTGTGGTTGTGTGATATTATTAGATTCGTTAAAATTATTTAGTTGACCGGGCTAACAAATAAATGTTTATAATTTAAAATAGAAAATATAATCTAATATTCTCTTTAGTTTGCTTAATAATTTAAAATTCATGATCTACCGGAATGATACCAAAGGATATCGTGCATGTCAGTTATAATTAGGTTGAATTTATAATTTAAAATAGAAAATATAATCTAATATTCTCTTTAGTTTGCTTAATAATTTAAAATTCGCGATCTACCGAAATGATACCAAATGAGATCGTGCATGTCAGTTATAATTGAGTTGAAGGATTTGAAGGTTATGATTGTGATCTTGGTTGTATGATGTTATATCGATTCGTAAAAATTATTTAATTGACCTTTATTACTATCACTTTCCAGTAACCTCATTTTGAAACTTTTATCCATCGATAGATTTTATAAAACGTACGATTAACAATTAACAATTAAAGTGTAATTAAATCAAATAAATACAAATTTTCTAGGCTCAAATATCATTGGGATTTTGTTTAATTTGAGCTAAAAATATTATTGGTTTTAATTTGGATAAAAGTATTTGGTTATATTTGTTATATTTTTATTACGTATTTAGTTATTCAGACATTAAACTTTTAATTTTTTTGCTTCATTTGAGATATACATTTTTTTTAAATTAAGTTGCACACTTAGATTTTTTATTATTTTTAATAATATATGTTGCACAATTAAATTTTCGCCGGTTGCACCAATTAAATTTCAAAAAAAATTACACTACGAAACGAGATTATTGGGGAAGGGACCCGTTGCACGGACAACCCCTCCCCTTAACATAGGTCCGCCTATGGGTGTCATTTGACTTTCAAATGGTTACAACCAGTAATATCTCAATTCAGTGAGATTTTATTAGTTGTGGTTTTTGGTGCAATAAAAAATGGTTAGGGGTTTCATTCACAAAAACGATTCAACTTGAGAAATTAAAAAATATTCATACTACGGAGTAGGAGTGAGCTCGGTACCGTACCGTACCGAACCGGTACCGATCCCGAAAATACAGAAACCGAATTATTAGTTTTGAAAGAACCGAATACCGAACCGTATAATTTTATATGGTGCCGGTTCGGTACCGAATACCGAATTTTAGCTAATTTAAAAACTGAATACCGAACAAAGAGTACCGAATACCGAATTTTAGCTAATTTAAAAACCGAATACCGAACCGAATATATTAATTCGGTATCGGTCGGTACCGGTTCGGGTTCGAAAAATGGTACTCGTCGCTCACCCCTACTACGGAGATGCCGTCTTAAAATGAAATCTATTAGAAACAACAAAAGTTGTTCTTCTACGTAAAAATAGTTTATCCGTATATTTCATGCGTTTGATGTATAAAGTTTGTTAAAAATTTTACATTCACATAAAATATATAAATACCAGTTTATTACCCGCGTATTACGCGGATATTTTTAATACATATAAAATATAATAAATAAAAAGATAAAGATATAAATATTATTTTTTAAACAAAAGATGATATCATTATTTATTATGACCTATTAATTTTGTATATTTCTAAATATATATGAAGAGTAATTTTTTTCATATATATATATTTTTAACTTTTATTATATTATATTATAATTAATAAATTAGTACCTACTAACTTATTCAAGGTTAAACTACGTTCATCAAATCTTTTGATGTGCGACTTTTTCGGTTCATTATACCTTAATTACCTTTAATAGTACCTACTATTATATCGATGATCACATACATAATTTTAATTAGGGGTATTAATTTCGGTCCGTTCAAGAAAACGGGTTAAACGGATTGATGACCAAAATTCATAAATTTTACATAATTTTGAAATTTTTTTCAAATAACAATTTGTTTAATACACCGATTTATAAATTTTCTTTTTTAGAAAAATTATGTTCTATCTTAGTTTTTTACGATGTGTCTAATTTAACAATCTTGTCCGTTAGGTCAAAAATGTCACCCTTAACTTCAATAAATAGAGTTTTTTATGAATAACTTAATAAGCAAACAAATCTTTACTGACGAATCATATGAATAGTGTTTTTTATAAGAGAATATGACATTAAATAGCTCTGAACTTTCGACTTTGTACACAATTATGTAGTGAATTTTTTTTGTGCACATTTGGTAGTCAAAGTTTCAAAATTGTTCTAATTTGGTAGTTGGCGTATCTTTTAACTGGTTGCTTCTGGTTTTGATGTCTACGCGGACAATTTTTTAATGATTTGGCTACCCGTTTTTATATTATACCCGTTTTTATCTACGTGGCAACCCGTTTTTTAAAATCAACCGGGTTTATAACCAGGTTTTTTAAAAGCCGACGTTATAAACCCGGGTGATTTCTTAATTTCATACGGCGTTATAAACTCGGGTGATTTTAAAAAACGAGTTTCCACGTAGATAAAAACGGATAGTCACGTCATTAAAAAATTGTCCATGTAAGCATCGAAATCGGAAGCAACCGGTTAAAAGGTACGCCAACTATCAAATTGAATCAATTTTGAAACTTTAACTACCAAATGTGCACAAAAAAAATTTCACTACATAAATTGTACAAAGTTAAAAGTTCATAGCTATTTAATGTGATTTTCCCTTTTTATAAATAAAAACTAATGCAATCATCTTGGAACGCATGAAGATTGTAATCAATATTTTAAAAAAACACTAGTTCAAAACGAAAAAAAAAAGGAAAAGGAAAAGAAAAATCAAAATCAAAATCTCATGAATCCATGATATATGGTTTTTAGTCAAAATCATGAATTGACAATATATAAAAGTTATTATGTATCAAGTTGAATAGTATAATTAATAACATACTTTATTTCATACCATAAACAATAACATACTCCTAAAATATTTTTAAATGGGTAATTTTTTTTGACTTAAAAGATCCTAGCTTTTCCTCGCACGTTTAACATACTCAATTTCCTTCACAGAATACTTAGCATGCGTTTAGCAATCAAAAATATATTCGGTCTATTGTTTTTAATAAAACTGAAAACAGGATGGTTTTTGAGAAAACACATTTTAGAAATAAGAATATGTATGTTTAGATGTGTTATAAATATTTTTTTGTATTTTTATTTTTCACTCCCATCGATAACATTGAAAATTAGTAATAAATTAAATTCTATTGTTATTATGGGACAAATTATAGTTAATTACTTACAATGAAAATTAGTAATAAATTAAATTCTATTGTTTTTATACACGTAACCTTGTAAATTACAATCAATGTCAATTAGAATATTCCAATTATGTCAATTTGAATATGTTATTTCAAATTTAGATTCTAGAAAGTCAATATTTTCCAACATTTACTATAAATAATTTTCCATAAAAGTAAAAGGATATTAATTTTTTATTTAAAAAAATACACTTTTGCAATGTGAATATGAATGGCAATATTATATACAGAAGCATAAGTTTTACTTGGTAGTTGGTATGCATTGATAACAATTATGAGTTTATATCCTAAGATTTACGAAAGCTATTAAGGTTTTAATTAGTTTAGTATTAAATTAAATACCAATGTCGTACTTTATTGATGGGCGTTAATTATACGTATTTAATTAATCAAAGATAATTAATTAAGAATATATGACATCATATTTAAATGCACCTTCTAGATGGATGCTTTGTTTAATCAGACTTGGTCTACAGTGACTTTCCATTATATTGGAGTCAAAAGTTTGTTACCATTTTCCAATCACGTGAAGTTAACTTTCTATGTGATCACGTTTGCTTTAATAATACTAATTAAAACTAAATTATTAACTTTTTTTAGGGTTAATATTGGGAAATACAATTTTTCTTTTTCTAATTTCACCACTAAATATATCATGTGGGTCCGATTGGAATTATCCGTTGCCAACCTTTTCTTCTAAATTTTAGTTATGACGGATAATTTGTTAAATCTATCACTATCTATTCTATTATATGAGTAACTAGATGCCACATGACATCTAGATAGAGCGCCAATTGGCTTAACATGGGATTGTCACGTGTATCTAAAAATTTCCTATTAATTTCCTTCTAAAATTTGTTTTTTCCAATCTATCTATAATAAATAATTTAAATAATATATAATCAAATCTAAATCTTATCTAATATAAAACTCAAATTTGAATTTGAATGATAACTTTTCTTTTTATATATTTATATTTATATTTATTTTATTATATAAATAGATATTATAAATTTGATAAAATATATTCAAAAATTATCCTACAAGATTAATGAAATTAAATTTTTAAATGTATACCCATGTTATACATGGGTTTATAATATATAGGGGTGGGTTCAATGGAAAACCACTATGCACGTGAAAACTATGGAAACCTACGCATACCGTCCGATTTGGTGCATTTCATGAAAAACGCGGTGACAAGATCGTAAATAAGATGATGCATCACGCGAGATTTTGATGCATTACGCGGGAAATTTGATGCATCACGCGGGATTTTGATGCATCACGCGGGGAATTTGGTGCATTTGTGGTGGTGCAGTGCGGTTTTCACAAGTTTTCCGGTGCATGGTGGTTTTCCATTGAATCCCCCTCTATATATATATATTTATATATATATATATATATATATATATATATATATATATATATATATATATATATATATATATATATTGGGGTGGGTTCAATGGAAAACCACTATGCACCGGAAAACTGTGGAAACCTACGCATACCGTCCGATTTGATGCATTTCATGAAAAACGCGTTGGCATGATCGTAAATAAAGTGATGCGTCACGCGGGATTTTGCTGCATCACGCGGGAAATTTGATGGATCACGCGGGATTTTGATGCATCATGCGGGAAATTTGATGCATTTGTGGTGGTGCAGTGCGGTTTTCACAAATTTTCAGGTGCATTATGCAGAAAGACGTTGCATCACGCGGAAATTCGATGTATCACGCGGGAATTGTGATGCATTTGTGGTGGTGAATGGATGTTTTCCAAGGTTTTCCGATGCATGTTGGTTTTCCATTGAACCCCCCTATATATATATATATATATATATATATATATATATATATATATATATATATATATATATATATATATATATATATATATATATATATATATATATCTCTACCAAAAAAACTTTATATTCAATTTGTTAGGTTTTCGATTGTTGATTTGTTTTAAATTTCATCTGAATCCGATATTCTTGAGAAGGTGGTGCCTAGAGCAAAATGAAACCAATTGCAGGTCATCTTTTTGAAAAAAAAAAATCACTAATTTGATAAGTTTTAGTCGTATGAGTGTTTTTTGAACAATAGAAACGGTAAAAGGTTTTAATTTCAAATGGAAGAAAAATTTTGTTTTATTCATATGACACATCCAAATAACTGTTATCTTATCATACAAAAGAAATTGTTTAGTTTTAGTTTTATTTTTTAAAATTAATATGGGTCCGCTGATAATATATATTTTTAGGATGCATTTTCAATTTCATGTTATTAAAATTTCAGAGTGAAAAACCTCTAATAAAAAATTTTACATGCATCTAATGGATAACTTTATATTTATTTAATAAGACATCGATAATAGTGAATTTAATTATAAAAAAAAAATATATAAATAAGATCAATAGAGCAATCCAAAATTAATCATGTTTTTGTCGCACACAAAACACGCAGCCCCTTCCCCACTCTCAAAAGAGGAGGCTGGCCGCTGGAGGCTTCATGATTTAAATTACCCAATTGCACAATGCACGTTGCCACATTACCAAACTTCTTTATTTATTTATTTTTATTTATATTTTTGTATAAACAAATCAACAACATTCCAAAAATACTTCTTAAAACAAGACTAAATTACATTAATGGTCCCTATACTTTGTTCACATTATAATAAGAAATGATCTCTAATCTTTGATTGTTCAATACTTTTTGACTTGTAAAAATTGTCTTTTTGTCTCTTAGATATTAATAAACGATGATTTTACCTTTTTCTCTGACATCAATTTCGAACTCATACTATCTAATTGGTTTCGGGTTTGGTTTTTTCATGCATTTTTATTTTTTAGAATTGTTTTATTTATTAAAAATTATTCCTACTAATATTAATTTAATATATTCGATTTTTTAAAAGCTTATTATGTAAAGTTTTATCTTTTAACATATTTATACATTTTTATTTTTATAATTTTTATATCTAACTATTTCATTAAATTGATATATTTTTATTTAACTATAGTTTTTAAGAAAAACAAACTAACCTAGGTTTTATTCTTTATGATTAAAATATTTGTTATCTTAATATGTTTTGATTTAAATTTAGTATTTATTCATTTTAATATATATATTTTGTTACAATAATATGTTTTAATTTAAACTTACTATTTTATTTGTTTTATTCTAATTAGTTTGTTACATTATTTTGATTAATTATAACTTTTAAGAAAAAATATATAAATGATAATACGTATTGATTAAAGTAAAATTTTTAAAAAATATATAAATTTAACGAATTATTCAGTTTATAAACATTTTATTTCTCCATTAATTAAGGACGAGAGAATCCTACTTCAGAATTTAGATGTCCGAAAAAGAGAAAAATAATATTTCATATGGAAATCAACTTACGTCAACAATGACCCATTTATCGTATTAATTCGCAATATAAAATGAAAGGCGGGATTATAAAGCGAATCATGTAAGTTTGTATTATTCTTGGGGTTATAAGAGTCAAGATCAAGTTAGAAATTAGTTTCCCTTTGCTGTTACCTATATATTTTCGTAATTAAGAGTGATATAAATACAATAAAATGGTGTTTGGTTTTACGTTATAATTGAGATTATTAGATTCTTACATTAGATTCCAAACAGCAGAAGTTAAACCAAAAATTAAATTTTTAGCAGCACTTTTTTTTACAATTGTTATCTGATTATTAGTTTCTAAAATGTTATATCATTTTTTTTTTCATACGTAAAAACACCCTCTAAATGTTTAACAATCCTCAAGATATGTTGGCACTAAATGATGATAAATTTCTTATCGATAAATTTTTTTATTTTCAAGATACAGATAAGTCAATATTATATAATTTTATTTTATTGAGGCAAAATTAAAAGATGTATAGATTTACATTTGGTTTTTACTATTTATATATTATTGAAAAACATCGTAGTTTTATACTTTCATCAATTTTGTTTATCGGTCTTAAGTATAGAAACCAAAGTAAGTATGACAAAAAATAATAAAAATATTGGCCAAAATGTTGAAGTCGACTAAATCAATCATGATTTTAAAAGTCTTGATATCTATACTAGGGGTGTAAATGAGCCGAGCTACTCGTGAGCTACTCGAGCTCGACTTGCTAAAAGCTCGAATTAAACGAGCTCGAGCCGAGCTCGAGCCTAAATTCGAGCTCGTTTAATAAACGAGCTCGAGCCCGAGCTTCACATACCGAGCTCGCGAGCCTAAACGAGCTTAAACGAACCTATTTATAAATATATTTTTAAATTCATAAATATATAATATATGGATTAAATAAATATAAATATATTAAAATAACAATTTATATATAATAGATTAAAAGATTATTTAAAAATTAACTAAAAAAATTAAACTATATAATAAACGAGTCGAGCCCGAGCCGAGCTCGAGCTTGGAAAATTATTCACGAGCCGAGTTCGAGCTTTACTTACGAAGCTCGAAACGAGCCGAGCTCGAGCTCGAGCCTAGTACTTTTAAACGAGCCGAGCTCGAGCTTAAACGGGCTCGGGCTCGGCTCGACTCGTTTACACCCCTAATCTATACGAACAAGTCTTGCATCAAAAAATTTTCAAAATATAACAATATTTTTTCTAAATATACTGTAAATAAAGTATAACGTTTGTAAGTTTGAAATCATAGAAACATAAAGTATTGAGGTATAAAAAGAGGGATCTCATACGTACACCTTCTAAATTGATAATCATACATGCTTTTTTTATGTACGTGAGAGATTAAATTTAATAACTAGTTTTAACGTCATTGACAAAAAACATGTGACAAAAAAGATGTATGATTAGTAAAAATTAATAAGAAATGAGTGTACGTATAAAAACGCTCGTATAAAAAGTCACGCTAAGAAACCTTTAGAAGAAATGATACCATTTTAAAAAAATTGATATCATAAACCAGTTATTATGTTGAAAAATCTATCTTTAAAATATAAAACGTGTCTCAAAGTTTGTTGTTATAAGACCCATAAACGATTTAAAAGTAATGGTTTGACACAATAATAACGTGAAAACATGCTAACACAAACTCGTCAAACATGTAAGAAAGAAGATAGATCAAGAAATAAGTCGACATATGATAACATAAAGCAAAAATATAAATAACTATATGTTTAGGGTTTTCAACATAAATTTTACTAGAAGGACGTGTGTAAAACTAATATCGAAAGTACTGTATTATTTTACATATTTCTAAAATAATAGTTTTCAATGTCTCATGTACCTTCTAGGCTACTACATATCAAGCAACCGGGTAAATATGTAAAATAAAAAAAGTTTAATAATTTTTTGTTTCAGTTGAAAAACTTGATCAAACACCGGGTGCGTTTAGTTAACGAAAACTAGTCATTTTTCAATTTCAGTTTTCAAACTATTGTTTTCAGAAAAAAAACAAGGGAATCCGTAAAAAATGAAAACTTGTTTAAATGATAAAGTTAGACTTTTAAGAAAAATAAAACGAGTGATTATAAAATAAGAAAAACAGAATAGGTGATTGAAAAGATAAGAGAGAGAAAGAGAGTGTTATAAAAAAATATAACATAGGTAATTAAAAAGTAAGAAAACAAGTATGAAAAGTAGAATGAAATTTTAAAAAATTATTATTAAGTAAACAAGTTTTTATTAAAAAAAAATAAGATAAATTGTTTGAAAGTTTTCGATAACTAAACGATACATTTTATGGTTTTTACATAAAATAATCTTAATAATAAATATGGATAGATAAAGAAAGAAATATTGACGCGTCAATTTAAGTTGACAAATAAGAATGACATATTAGCTTATGTGAGACGACAGCTTTGATCATTCTCATCCCTCACTGTTGCTATTTTTCAGCCGCCGCCACCGTTTACTATTCAATTATAAAAAATAAAAATAAAAAATCAAACCTCCCTTTATTTATTTTTAAATAATCTTTTATTTGCTGTCTTCCTTCCTTCCTTCCTTCCCAATTTCCATTTTATATATAAACACTCTCACATTCTTCCTTCCTCCCAAAACACACACACCTCAAACCCTAAAACCCCATTTCGATTACCCACAAAAATTTGGATAATCACTTCACAAATCCGGCAACAGATACCCGTTTCGATTTTCGATCCTTTCTGGGTTAACTCATTCAACTGTTTATTGAAAAAAATCAAATATTTGGAGGGGTTTTGATCGGAGCAAAAATGGATGGGAGTGATATATATAAAGCAAGCAGTAGTATAAGGTTAGGGAGTTTAAGAGGAGCGAGTGGAAGCTTAAGATCTGCAAGTAATTCAGTATGGAGGAATTCAGGAATGGATGTTTTTTCAAAATCATCTCGTGAAGAAGATGATGAAGAGGCTCTTAAATGGGCTTCGCTTGAGAAGTTGCCGACTTTTGATCGATTAAGGAAAGGATTGTTGTTTGGATCAAAGGGACCTTCGAATGAAGTTGATATCGATAGCCTTGGATTTGAACAACGAAAACATTTGGTTGATAGACTTGTTAAGGTCGCTGATGAAGATAATGAAAAGTTTTTGTTGAAACTCAGGAACAGAATTGACAGGTATTTTTTACTATTACTGATTTACTGTTACTGTTACTGTTTTTTTCCATCAACGATGGAACACGCTACGCTGCTTCCTAATCTTGTTCTTCAATCTAAACATTTATCGATGATGAAACTTCGAATCTTGGATCTATTTTAATCGTATATACTATTACTGTTATTGTATTATTTTATTTGTTAATCTGCATACACACAGTGCCAGATAAGGTTTTCAGGTCAACCGTTGGTTGCACCGAGTTGCAAACACCTATCAAGACTGTTTGATTATTATATATATACACACACACACATATATATATATATATACACAGAGAGAGGGTGGGAAAACATCTATCCATTAAAAAATCTTAGAGAACCACAATGTATCGCTAGAATATCGTAATCGTGATGCGTCGATGCATCGTGTGAGAATTGTGATGCATTTGTGGTGGTCTCCGATGATTTTCGATGCATGGAGATTTTTCGTTAAAGGAAGGAACCGTTGAATTAAGTAAAATGTTTGAATATCACAATCACAACTACCTAAAATATATGTATTATTATTTATATTAGTTGGTGAAAGATGTCAGCTTGATAAGGGGAGAAATGTCACGCCAGATTGATTTTTTTTTAAATTTTTTATGAATAATAATTGATTTATATTATATTGGTTAGCATTTAAGATCTTGATTACTTGAAACAGGTCAATCCTATCCTCACACGCATACTGCATACATATATTTTACTATATAAAATTAAAAAATTATAAATGAATTTATTTTATCAACTAGGTAATAACTAATAAGGTAAATAACAATTGAGTTAGTTATTATATTTGCATATAAGAGTAAGTTTTAATTTAATAATATAATTCTTTATTAATATTATTATGAGCTGTATTAAACTATTATTTTAAATTTTTTGCATTAAATATTTGATTACATCTGACATGAAATTAATTATTGATGCAATTAGATCGATGAATGATAATTAATTTCTAGCGTCAAACATCCAATAGTATTCTTAACTTTTATTATTCGATTACTAGATCTTTTAAACGGTGGATATGGATGGGTGGCGGGTCTATTTCACCCTATCCGCGTACCCGTATCATATTTTGTCTTCTAGTGATATTAATTTAAGTCAACAAGTTTGAAATTTTGACCAAAAATAAATATTTTTCTTACATCATACTCGATAGTCGACACCAGTTTTTCTCGTGAGCCAGCCAATCTTGACTCGTTCTTTTTATTTTCTTTTTTTAGATGTAGTTTATAATAATATATAACTTTTTGTACTCCTTATAATTTCACTGTAATTCCAAGTTAATCTTAATTACTAAGACCCAAATTCCAATTATTATAATCTTTATTTTATATTCAAAAAAATACATTTTTTTTTAAAAAAAAACTACTAAAATTTATTTAATTCAATGCTCAAAACTATTACAATGATAATTGGACAAGACTTCTAACCGATATCACACAGCAGTAGAACACCTCGTGATCACGACCAATAGTAACTGAAAATTACAGAATTACCCCTTGATTCCATTCGAAGCACCAAAAGTGAATTTTCAGTGAAAATGTTACAACTTTTAGGTAATTTATAAATGATCATACCCGAATAACAACTTTTGATCTGAAATGTTACAGGGTTGGGATTGATTTGCCAACAATTGAAGTCCGATTTGAACATTTGACAGTGGAGGCAAATGTTAACACAGGAAGCAGGGCTTTGCCTAGTTTCATCAACTTCCACATTGATATTTTTGAGGTATAAATATAAAACTTGTTCGCTTTCAAAACGTAAATGATTAGGGTGCGTTTAGTTAACGAAAATTAGTCATTTTTCAATTTCAGTTTTCAAGTTATAGTTTTTAGAAATAAACAAGGGTTTCTATGAAAAGGAGAAAACGAGCATAAAGAACATACAATCCATGTATCAATCATATATACGCATGAATATAATTGAAATACTGAGTTTCGAATTTTCGTGAAATCTTCCCTAATTGTTGTTTCTGTGCTGTAGATGTTGTTAAACAAGTTCCATTTGCTTCCGAATTCGAAAAAGCATATAAAGATCCTTGACGATCTTAGCGGTGTTGTTAAGCCTAGCAGGTGAATGCATTTCGGTTTCTTTTTGGAGGAGTAACATGAAATCCAGGTTTTTTTACTAAAAAGTTTCATGTAAATGTGTTTGTAGAATGACATTACTTTTGGGTCCTCCGAGTTCTGGGAAGACAACGTTATTGTTAGCGTTGGGCGGGAAGCTTCCCAATGAGCTTAAGGTAAAATTCTTGATCGAAACTTTATAGATTCGATTTGAGTCTTGTATAGTTAGTTATATTTGATTCTAAAGTTACATTCTGTTAAATGTAGAGCTCCGGGAAGGTGACATACAACGGCCATGAATTGCATGAGTTTGTACCCGAGAGAACTGCGGCTTATATCAGCCAAAACGATGTCCATATCGGAGAAATGACGGTGAGAGAAACCTTGGCTTTCTCTGCACGGTGCCAAGGAGTTGGATCACGATACGGTTAGTTAATTTTGATCTTCGATGATGTGACAAAATATTAAAAAGAAAGCATTTTGATAACAGGGTTAATCAAAGTTTGTTGTATGAATTGCAGAGATGTTGGCGGAGTTGTCGAGAAGGGAGAAGGATGCAAACATTAAGCCTGATCCTGATATTGATGTCTACATGAAGGTGAGGACGAAGAAACGAGCTTCCGAGATCAGATAAACCTGATTACAATTTATCTAAAAGTTTATATTAATCTTATAAATTGTTCTTATGTTATTTAGGCTGCTGCAACGTCCGGACAAGAAGCTAGCGTGGTAACGGATTATACCCTCAAGGTACGACAACGTTTTTATAACGTTGTTTGTAAGCGTTGTAGAAACCGTGTAAGATCTAACAAGAACCATTTATGTTACAGTTATTGGGGTTGGACATCTGTGCTGATACGATGGTTGGGGATCAAATGATAAGGGGTATCTCTGGTGGTCAAAAGAAGCGTGTTACGACTGGTGAAATGATCGTTGGACCATCGAAGGTTCTTCTTATGGACGAGATATCTACTGGTTTGGATAGTTCTACGACTTTCCAAATCGTGAAATCGCTTAGGCAGTTTCTTCACATTCTTGAAGGAACTGCTGTCATTTCTCTCCTCCAGCCTGCACCCGAGACATACGATTTGTTCGATGACATTATCCTCTTGACCGATGGGAAGATCGTGTATCAAGGCCCACGTGAAAACGTGCTCGAGTTTTTTGAATCTATGGGATTCAAGTGCCCGGAGAGGAAAGGAGTTGCTGACTTTTTGCAAGAAGTATGAACACTCGGTTTCCGTATGATTATAGCTATAGTTGCTGTAAATTTTTTGCGTCGGATATTTACGTAGGGATTTGGTTACAGGTTACTTCAAAGAAAGATCAACAACAGTACTGGATGAGAAGGGATGTGCCTTACAGATTCGTGACGCCCAAAGAATTTGCCGATGCGTACCAATCGTTTCACGTTGGAAGGAAAATGGGAGACGATCTTGGAACGCCGTACGACAAATCCAAAACCCATCCTGCTGCTCTCACAATGGAAAAGTATGGCCTAAACAAGAAGGAGCTCTTGAAAGCTTGTACCGATAGAGAAATATTGCTCATGAAGAGAAATTCGTTCGTTTATTTCTTCAAGTTGTTCCAAGTGAGTGTCGTGTTTCGCTAAAAAACGAGCTTCTTTTACTGACGTCGATGCTTATATTTCTAACCGGTGTAATGTTGGTTCCTGTGATTTCAGCTATGCGTGTTGTCATTCATCGCTATGACAGTATTCTTCCGAACTGAGATGCATAGAGATACTCTTGAAAACGGTGGGATTTACGTCGGTGCTCTTTTCTTCGGTGTTGTTATGGTCATGTTTAACGGAATGTCTGAGATCTCGATGACGATCGCAAAACTTCCTGTATTCTACAAACAAAGAGACTATCTGTTTTATCCTTCGTGGGCGTATGCTCTACCATCGTGGGTCGTCAAGATTCCTGTTTCGTTTCTTGAAGCAGCCGTTTGGACGATTCTCACGTATTACGTAATAGGATTTGATCCAAACGTCGCAAGGTAGTTATTTCGGAAACTTACCTATGGAAAGGTGGAAACTTGTTGTTTGCTTATTTGTATTAACGGAGCCTTTCTTGTTTCGCAGATTCTTCAAACATTACCTTCTGCTCTTACTCGTTAACCAAATGTCTTCAGCATTGTTTCGGTTTATTGGAGCACTGGGTCGAAACATGATTGTTGCAAACACATTTGGATCGTTCGCGCTTCTCTTAGTCTTTGTTTTGGGTGGCTTTGTTCTTGTGCGAGGTATCGTTAGTTTGAAAACGTGTAGAAACATCGTTAGTCATTTTGCTCGTTCTTGTATGCTGACATTCGTGTTTTTTCTGTTCTGTTTTAAAGAGGACGTAAAGAAGTGGTGGTTGTGGGGTTACTGGTCATCTCCGATGATGTACGCAATGAACGGAATTGCAGTGAACGAGTTTCTTGGGCATAGATGGAAAACCGTAAGTCGAGCTAACCTTAGTGTGTGTTTATATCGCTTATGCGTGTATCGTGGAACTTATTTCTTTGAAAACTTTTGGTGTTATAGCCTTTAAACGGTAGCACGCTAGGGAAAACGATTATCACCGGTGGAGGCTTCTTTGCGGAAGATTACTGGTACTGGATCGCGATCGCGGCCTTGATTGGATTCATCCTCCTCTTCAACTTGCTTTTTGCTATTTCTCTCGAATTCCTTGACCGTGAGTATCTATCTCGATCTTTAACTTTTCGGTTTTCAAATAGTCTTTAGAAGATGATGGCATCGCGTAATTTGTTTTAAACTCGACAGCATTTGGGAAAGCTACGTCAAATGCATCATCGCAAGACAATAACGATACAGGAGCCGTTGAAATGGCATCGAGGACAGATGATGGCAGTCAGAACAAGAAAAAAGGAATGATTCTTCCGTTTGAACCGCATTCGATTACCTTTAACGATGTGAAATACTCCGTCGATATGCCACAGGTAACTAACTTGATTATAAACATTCGATATAGCTGTAAATGGTCCAAATCTGTTTAGTCTGCCGTATTGAAGTTTCGTGATAAATACCGTAGGAAATGAAAGAGCAAGGAGTGAACGAAGATCGATTACTTCTACTCAAAGGTGTTAGCGGAGCTTTCCGACCCGGTGTTCTTACAGCGCTGATGGGGGTGAGTGGTGCCGGAAAAACTACTCTGATGGACGTGTTGGCTGGTAGGAAAACCGGTGGGTATATAGAAGGCGACATTAGGATTTCAGGGTATCCGAAGAAACAAGAAACGTTTGCTCGTATTTCTGGCTACTGCGAGCAAAATGACATCCATTCACCTCATGTTACCGTATACGAGTCTTTGCTTTACTCGGCATGGCTAAGGCTGTCTACAGACGTCGATGAGAAAACCAGAAAGAGCTTTGTCGACGAAGTTATGGATCTCGTGGAGCTGAACTCGTTGAGAAACGCACTCGTTGGATTACCAGGTGTTAACGGATTATCCACCGAACAACGAAAGCGGTTGACCATAGCCGTGGAGCTCGTAGCCAATCCGTCTATCATCTTTATGGACGAGCCGACCTCTGGGCTAGACGCTCGAGCTGCTGCTATTGTGATGAGAACTGTTAGGAACACCGTGGACACAGGACGAACAGTCGTGTGTACCATTCATCAACCTAGCATCGATATCTTTGAAGCTTTTGATGAGGTATGGAACTAGTTTCGTTATTTCGACAGATTACAAATTCGTTGATAGCTTAATCTCAAAACTAATGACAATCATTTGGTTTGCAGTTGTTCTTGATGAAACGTGGAGGGCAAGAATTGTACGTCGGACCTGTAGGTCGCCATTCTTGCGAGTTGATCAAGTATTTCGAGGTAAAATACTATTATTTTGATCGAAGTTAACAAATACTAGATCGAAAATAAAGGTTACTGATTCTGAACTCTTTTTACGATCCAGGATATCGATGGGATCAGCAAGATCAAAGATGGATACAACCCCGCAACATGGATGTTGGAAATCAGTACTTCGGCACAAGAAATGGCTTTAGGGGTCGATTTCACCGAAATCTACAGGAATTCGGATCTTTACAGGAGAAATAAAGCTCTTATCGCCGAACTGAGCGTACCGCGTCCCGGAACCAAAGATCTCTATTTCCCGACACAGTACTCTCAATCGTTCCTTGTTCAATGTATGGCTTGCCTATGGAAACAACGTTATTCGTACTGGAGAAACCCTCCGTACACTGCCGTCCGTTTTGCCTTCACCACCTTCATTGCCGTCATGTTCGGTACCATGTTTTGGGATCTCGGCAGTAAAAAGTAATAACCCGAATCTTAACCTTTCGAAGGAAAAAAAAACATCCGAATCTATCGGTCGTTTTTCTTTTACTGATGTTTGGAAACCATTTCAGGAGTACCCAGCGGGATTTGACAAACGCGATGGGTTCAATGTACGCGGCAGCCATCTTCCTCAGCGTCCAAAACGCATCGTCGGTACAACCAGTTGTAGATGTCGAACGCACCGTCTTTTACAGAGAACGAGCCGCAGGAATGTATTCTGCTCTGCCGTACGCCTTTGCCCAGGTACTACATCGAACATCTTTTAAACTCGCAATCACAGTCTTGTTTGGTTGTTTTTGATGCTCGTTTTAGCGACACATATCTTACGTCGGGAATATCTTGTTGCAGGTTTTAGTCGAAATTCCTTACATAGTGGCACAAACCATAGTGTACTGTGTGATCGTGTACGCGATGATCGGGTTTGAATGGACAGCAGCCAAGTTCTTATGGTTCATGTTCTTCCAGTTCACTTGTTTACTCTACATGACCTTTTACGGTATGATGACCGTCGCCATTACCCCCAACGCCAACATTGCCGCCATCATCGCCGCCTCATTTTACGGACTCTTCAATCTCTTTTCAGGATTCATCATTCCACGACCCGTAAGTTGCTGAAACACACATTCATTGTTCTTTCATTCCATTTAACATTCATAACATCATTCGAAAATAATTCCGTTTTCGTTTTCGCAGAGGATTCCGGTCTGGTGGAGATGGTACTACTGGGGAAACCCGTTGGCGTGGACACTCTACGGCATGGTTGTATCGCAGTTCGGGGACTATGACAACTTGCTGACCAACGGTGAGACGGTGAAAGGGTACTTGGATCGTTACTACGGTTTCAAGCATAGTTTCCTCGGTGCCGTTGCCGGAGTGCATATCGGACTGGTGGTGGTTTTTGCCTTCATCTTCGCCTACTGCATTAGAGCCTTCAATTTCCAAAAGAGATGAGACCAGTTTCCATATACAAATACTATTTGTTAATTAAATAATCAGTTTATGTTAAGTATAAGAAATTTTGCATGAAATAGCTGTAAAATTATTGTAAGGCAAACCGGGTTCGTTATAACTGTCAAGCTGCGTTAAAAACCGGATTATAAACCGGTTTCGAATTAAAAATCCAAAAAAAATTGCTAGCTGTTATGTCACGGTTGGAGATAAACTTTGACCCCCCCCCCCCCCCCCCTCTCTTTTTTTTGGGCCAAAAATTCACTTTTTTTGTATAAAAATGTAGGTAATCTTTTGGGTTGATCACGTCAAATTCTGAATTCTCATTTTATATAATAATTATTTTCAAGTCTTGTAATTTCAAAAATACAACTCATACAAATTCTTTTCTTTCTTCCTTTTTTTTATGGCAAGTAGTACTCAAGATACCGTGTAACAATCTTTTGTCAGGGTAAATCACGAAATCGTGAAAATGCTCGAAAACAAAGGAAAATAAATTTGGGAACATTTTGTGTGACATGTCAAATGACTAAAAAAAGACACATTATGCATTTTGTCAAAAGTTTTTTGCAACCAAAATAAACATTACGTTGAAAAACCATATAACAAAATCATGCAAGACCTTTTGCACAAGATCCAATCCAAGTTAAGCGAATATTACCTCAACAATGCAATGTTTTCGTCTACAACAACAAAAAATCGCGACAAACGTTGAAGTTAGTGGAATAGAAAAGTATTGCCGTTTGATGTTTTTTATGTATCTATAATCAAATATAATATTAATTTACAAAAATTTAATATAAATGTAAATAAAAAAAGATAGGAACTCCTTACCCACACAAAAAGATGGAGTATATTTATAAAAAAAAGGATAGGAACCCTAATATTCGACTTTGATCCGAAACCGATTTTTTTGTAACCGGATTTGTTTATCAGATCCAGTTTTTGAACCGGATTCATTTTTATTGAGTAGACCAGATTTTTTACCAGATAATTAACTGGTTATAAAGAACTGGATGAAAAACCGGGAAAAAAATTTCGATTTTGGACTGCACTCATTTTATAATTTTAAACTTTTTATGTCTTATAATCAAATATAATATAAAACTATATTTTTTTGGAGTAAAACTATCTATCTATATATCTAAATAAAAGAAAATACTTTGTGTCACATGTCATCTTATTAGCTCATGAAAATTTCATTTTCCCGCCTAAAAAGCTTCCATATATATCTACTCCAATTTTATTTTTAATTGATTTGTAAATAATTAATTTTAATTACCACCTAATTAAAATTAACCATCATGAAAGTATCATTAAAAAGAAATCTAACCAAATTATTTTAATAACTTCCCGATTTAACCCATAATTTAATTCAAAATGATTTCTTTTCAATTGTTTTATTAAACATGTTGGATTAATTCTTATATATTATAAATTTTCAAGCACAACTAATATAGGTATTGAATAAAAGTTTATCAATAATTATTTAAAATATGGTTTAAGGTATATTCATACATTAATAATTTTTTTGTTTTGTTTTTTTTAAATCATACATGGATCTATTCTACATCCATAATATCTATTAACATAATCTATAGATTGAATGTTCATTATGGACTATTTAATGTCATCTCATTGATTTAAAAATAAAATTGTACGGTTATAAAATTAATAATTATATATGTAACTATCCTAAAATAATAACATAAAAGGATCACTATGTAGGAAAACTAATTTTACTAAAATAATAACATAAAAGAATTATCGTATAGAAGTTTTATAATTTTAATGATTATAAAAGTTATATTTTTTCATAATTATTATTATAAAATTTATAGCAGTATGTATGATTATATTTATTTTAAAACAATATATATACCAATGTATTACATGGGTAGAAAAACTAGTATTAATATAATATAAAACTGTATTTGTTTGGAGTTTTATTATCTTAATTATAGTTATAAGTAATACATGTAAAAATTATAATGTATAATTTATAAAATAATTTAAAAAGTTCAATTTTATTAAAAATAAAATCCCAAATACAAGATGTATCAAAAGATGATAAAAAAAGATCAACCAAATTGAAAGCCTAAAATAAAAGAAGAATAAAAAATGGTAATTTATTCTAAAAAAGTCTAGGTTTATAGGTTTCAAATTTCAAAAAATCTAAATTTGAAGCTCCTAGCTATACGTCCATAGTTTTAGAAATCCATAAAGACTATTAT
Source organism: Centrapalus pauciflorus (assembly GCA_020465985.1). Lineage (NCBI taxonomy): Eukaryota > Viridiplantae > Streptophyta > Magnoliopsida > Asterales > Asteraceae > Centrapalus > Centrapalus pauciflorus. Next base: position 596,548 of record JAANYP010002796.1, on the reverse strand, counting down.
CTTTAATTAACAAAATTGATAACTTTATTCTTAATTATTAATTAGTTTTAGTAAGTTAATCTTTTTAAACCACATAATTAATGACATAATGAAATCTAATAAATTTAAGTAACTATTTATGAATGTTAACAATTATTTTAGGACAAATTAAAAAGAAAATATCAAATACTTTGAAACGAAGAGAGTATTACAATACTTTAGACAGGTTTATAGAATTGAACCGTTTAATCAAGACTGCTTTAATTAAAAAAATTAAATTTAGCCACGTGGTTATGAACCATTAAATGAACTTCTATTGTTGATTATCTTATCATGTTTGGTAAGTAGTTTGGTAAGTAATTTATGAGAGTCTTTTAATACCTTCAACTTTTGGTTTTGAAAACCAAGCTTAAAAGCTTTGTTTCATTAACAAAAGTTTGAACTTTTGATTAAAAAATAAAACTCTCAAAGAATCTTTTAAGAAAAGCTTCTTGAAATAAATTTCAAAATATACTTTAGGATTTGATCGAAGAATATTAACAAATTACTTTTAGGATAAGTTTTGAAAGGACAATCAGATTATCATATGTATAAAAGTTCAATGATCTAAATTGTTTTGTGTTTACAGCGTTCATCAACCTTTAGTAATTATAAACTATAGCATTTTTGTCATTACTTTATACTTTTAGTAATACTTTCTAAAATTAAATTTATATTTTTCAGAATACTTTATTTATAAAATGATCTAGTTAGGATGGATTTTAATAGTAAGGGTAAGCATAATAATAGAAAAACTGAACCGAAATCAAACTGACAAAACCGACCGATAGTAACCGAATCGTTGTTGAAACCGATAGTTTGATTTTTAATTTTTAAATAACCAACGACAGTTGTTCAATTTTCGATTTTACAAATAACCGTCTCATCTTAAATTAAATAGTTTTTATTATTTTTATATTATAATTTAGCACTCTAATCTTTTATTGTTTTTTAAAATTATACCTTAAAAATTAAAATCTAGAACTTTTTATGTATTCAATAATACTATTTTAGTTTTTTAAACACATAATTACAATATATACACGATATATTATTACATTTTTTTCCTATAATATATTAACTTCTGATATTGAAATTTGGTCACATCAATGACTTCTATGCTCGTGCTTTTAATTGTGTTTTAGATTATTTATAAAGCGAAGAAGTGATACATAAGGTACATATTACACATTTTGGTCCATAAGGACACAATATCTTCGACCTATTTATGGTTAACTGATTTAACTGGTTAGTTGACCCTTACTACCATTTAACCGTTAACTGAAACCAAATGATTAAGAAATTTAATTAATCAATGTGTTCACTTATAGTTTGGTTTTAGACATTAACCGTCCAAAACCGGCTCATGTTCTCCACTATTTAAAAGTACATATTTAATCATTGTTTGTTTTCACAACTTCATATCTTAATTCGTCTTAAATCTTAAAATTTATATATTAATTAATTTAAGACTGTTTGTTGCATTTCGGACTTAAGTTAATTTCAGATCTTAAATAATTTACATTATTTGTTACATTTCAGACTTAATATCATAAGACATCTGAAATTATATCTATAAATTAAGAGTTGAACTCCCTTCTGAAATCTGAAATTAAGGCATGACATGTATCTTTTGAAATATAATCAATATTTATTTAATTAAAATACAAATTCAGTATAATCAACTAAAAATAATTATTCGATTTATTAACTAAGCATATTTATCCAATTTAATTAACTTGTATTAATATGTTAGTTATATAACTTAATTACATATAATATACAGATAATTTAAAACTTAAAATTTAATTAATTTTCTTAAATTTTCGAAGGTCAGTCTTTAAGAGCGTCTTTTAAATTTTAGACGTGATTTCAGATTTCAGACTTCAGAAATTTAACCTATTAAAAACAAAAAGCATATTAGTGTATTTTTAACAAACTATCGATAACTTTGAGCTGACGTTGCCTGTTGAAACTTTTAATGTCTAGAGCTTTTGGAAGTTATAATTTTTTCTAAAAACTGTAAAAATAGATGTAACTTTTATTATTAACTGACACAAAAAGACATTCATATTACTGACATAACTGACATAAAAAAACGTTCATATTGATTAGGTGCTCTAACTTATAATTATTAGAGTAAAAATGTAATTATTTTGTCGAAACAAAAAATTAAGCTAATTCTAAAAGTTATTTGGGTATCTTTTAACAAAAGAACTTCTATTTTTATATCACACGTTCAAGTTCCTTCATCCAAACAACCTTTTAAAATTATGTTTTTTTAAAATAAAAATGAAAATTCTTAAAAGATTATTGTCGAACACGTTTTTAGCCTTAAAAAACAATAGTTTAGAGATACACATAAAAAAATAAAATCCTTTTTTAATGATATAAAATCATTTATTTTTGAACTCACTAGTCACCATATCCAATGGGCATTTTGGTCATTGTAGTATTAATTAAACAAGTGATTATTCGTATTGGAGATTTGGAGCCGTTATGTTTGCCAGCGTGGCAACCCAAAATTCAATTTGAAAAAAGGCAAACGACCAAACAGTCCTTTTCGTCATTACTACGTGAGTCACCCAGTCACTCTCCCTCATTCGACCGTTGTATCTTTCATCAACAAAATACCCCTCTGCAACACTGCAATTTTTCAGTCAAAAGGACACCAAAACTCTTCGAACAAGGAACAGGAGGAGGATTCGACAATGGCGGATGATTTGATGTTTAGTGCACAAGAGCTGAGGATCGATGAAGGCTTTGGCTATCCCAAAGCTTATGCAAAGCTCTGTCGAGATCGAGGTTTTGGTCCCTACTCCCTTGGTCCTCCTTTTACTTTCACTCCATACGCTCTCCAATCCCACCAGGTAAAACCACGATCTCTGTATCAATTCTCGGTGGATTGTGTACTCGTAACTGTAAAAATGCCCTAATTTGGATTTATTTTTCATGATTTGGATTGCTACTTGATTTAAAAATGTTTAGGTTTAGAGTTTCGTTTCGGAGTTCAATTCGTTGAAAAACCTCGAATTTAGTGTTGTATAATCTGCACTCGTAACAATTATTCAAAAAAAAAATGCAGTAACTGGATTTCTATTTCATTTCAATGTTCACTTTTTCAGTATATGTGTTTAACAAGGTGAAGTTGTTTGCCACGCAGCCGTGAGCTTAGTTTTGCGTGTTCTTATTGTTTTGTATCATAAACAGTACAAATTGACCTAATCTGATATGGGAACCCCCGATTTGAAAAAGTTTTAGGATTTTTGCTTGGATGTTCATTCATCTACAAAATTGGGCTGCGACTTTCATATGTGTTGATGATGTTTGTTCTGTGAAGTTGTGATGATAGATTTTAGTGTTTGGCTTCTTAGAGTTCAAATCCCCACTACATATCTATGCATCGAAGTCTACCCTGCTTCAAATTTAACAAGTCAAAAAGAAAACATAACTGTAGAATATGGTTTTTGTCTTCTTTTGTTCTTTAACCACATCATTAGCTTATACCATAATCCCAAATTTCAAAATGTGGTTTCTACAAAGAGTATCATCACTGTAGTTGTTAGTTGTCACTATAATTGATACAAAAAAGCTTATGTATACTGTTCTTATAGGCTTCGAGAGCCAAGGAGCTAGACGAGGTTTTTCCAATTATAGATTTGAAAGCAAAACCGTCTGCAAAACCGGAGATCTTTGTAAGCTTACTATGGAAGCAACTCAATCATCTTGGGTAATCATACACTTGCAACTTAGCTCCAGTTAATGTTTACTACTACAAAAACAAAATTACAAAGCGATTAATGATTTCAGGAATGCTGGCTTTGATCCTGAGACATTTAGAGTAGACCCCTATGGCAATGTTCTGTACTTCCATGCTGATTCTGCTTCTCCTCTTGCTTGGGATGTCGATCATTGGTTCCCTTGCTCAAGTAATTACGTCTATAAGTTATTAATTTATGCAATACGTCGAACAAACTTGTGTTTCTTTTTCTGATTTCTTGATGGATCACAGGAGGCGGATTGACTGTTTCAAGCAATCTAAGGTTATTGCAATGGCAAGTATGCAGGAAGAAGCATAACAAACTCGAGTTTTTGGTTCCATGGTGGGATCTTCAAGTCGGTATATCGGTTAACCAGTTCTTGTCTATCTTTGCTTCTTCAAACTCGGATTTTAGGTAAAGCATTTTGAAACCATTGTCACCTTCTTATTGTAGCATGCATGGAGATCTTTTTCTAATAATGTCCTCAAATTTGCAGGCATCGGGGATTTTATCTGCTGTTTAGTAATGGTGAGAGTGAAGAACTCAATGCTTCACAAACGGTTGATTCGCACTGTTTTCCACAACCTTTTAACGAGTCAAAGAAGAAATCAGGCCTAGCTCCAGCTGCTATTGTTGTGTCTAGAAAGGAGTCCAATGATGCTTTATTAACTCTGCAGTCCATTGGTGTCAGCAGAAGACATACCACAAATTCTCCTATAGGTAGAGAAATATGTATGCTTTAGCTTTGATGTTTTCATATACATGTCTAGTGCAAGTTAAAACAGATCAGGTTGGCCCCTTTAACACTAATCTTTTTCTTTTTAGCATGAATAATAGTTGGCAGCATATTAAATCATATCAGAAAACTATGATTCTGATATATGATCCAATTTTTTCAATAAAGCAAATTAGGCGATTCTAAATACTATATCCATTTGACCTATTAAACTGGTTAGCATTGGAATGATGAAATGTAACTCAAGTCGCCCCATTTAACATAAATCGGTTGACCCTCTATTTCGTCAAAAACAACAGTATTCAACTTTTTTTACATTGTGCAGCTGCAAGAAAATCAAGACCTAGCATGTCAAAAGAAAATGAGATTCCAGACATTGTTACGAACCCATATCAGGCCCTTGTCATAGCTAGGGACTCATTAAGACAGAGAGAAGAAACCGTAAAGAAACAAGCAGAGATCGAGAAATTGGATGACGAAGTGAAGGAACTGAAACAAAAGAATGAAGAAGAGAGAACTTCCATCCAAGACCTGGAGTTGGTGTTGATCAAAAAAAGAAGGCGCGCAGAAAAATGTCGACGTCTAGCAGAAGCACAATCCTCGTACAAGGCGATGCTAGAGAAGATGATAAGAGACGCCATGCATCAGTAAGAAGCTCAGTGACGTCATGGCAGCTTGTTCTATTTGAGACAATATAACGTTGCTAAAATTGTTATGTTTTATTGCAGGAGTATCATTTATAAAGAACAAGCGAGGTTGAATCAAGCAGCAAGCAATTCACTCATGGCTAGGCTCGAAGCTCAGAAAGCAATGTGTGATTCGTCGGAAAGAGAGCTCCATAAGAAATTTAGGCATAGAGATGACCTCGAGAAGCAAATCAGACCTGATTGGGAACAAACAAGGAAGAGATCAAGGATGGACGGTGTCTTATGTGACGTGAACGATGATAGGATGGTCCTATATCTACAACCAGGAAACAATCCAAATAAAGAACCACTTAAAGAGAACACAATGGATGTAGCATTACTACAAGAGAATGACGAGAACACAGTTTTATCTTTACAGGGGATCAATTCCGAACACAAGGAATTACGGGTATTCTTGGAAGAGGAGCATAAGGCATCTGAAGCAGAGATAGAAGAGGTAGATGAGATGGGAAGAGAACACACGAACGAATTAGGCAAGCAAGAAGAAATGGAGAATACAGATGCGGTTGACACTAGCAACAAGCTGCAGCGACTGAGAATAGAGGAGAAAGGACTCACATACAACATTCGGTTTCCAGTTGATGACGAGTTGGAAGGAGAGGAGGATGAAGAGAGCAGACAGCAACGTGGAAAGGGGAATGTGGAGAAATGGCTTCAAATGTTATTAGAAGAGGAGGGTACTCACAAGGACACTCAAATTCACAACATAGATGATAGCAAGACCGAGGAAATCATAAGAAAGATGAATTTAAAGTATCCCCAGAAAGAAGAAATCCCAAAAAATGAGAAGGTAACCGAAATCATGAAGATGAAAGAGGCCCCTGAAATAGAAAAGGACACAAAAACTTTCTTGAAGAATCCTCCTTACAAGATCGTTCCACGGAAAAGCAGTGCCAGCGAAATGAACCATGAGAAATCAGTTAGAAGTAGTAGGAGGAAGAGCTTTGAAGTGAAGGAAAAGAGCGAAAAGATGGGGAAGTTTAAGGATATCGCGAGGAGTGAGAGCGCTAGGGTGTTGAGACGAATCCCATCTTCACCGTCGATTATTATGGGCATGAAAAAGGGTGTGGATTGCATACGTAAAAAGCCGGCAGTAATGGGTGATGAGGATGATGCTGAAAACCTTCCAGCAAACAATAGTTTCATCAAAGTGATCAAGAAAGCAGTAAAGATATAAGTGACATTGCAACTGTTAGTTGCAGCAGAGTGTTGAATAAATGTGTGTGAAGAGTGAATTCAGACTGAAGAGATTGTGTTTAATTTGTTGTCTGTGTGCATATAAACAAAAATTTTACATTTTTCTAGTGTGTTGGTTATAAAATAACTTGATATAAATGTTTTTTTAGCAATCTAGAAAATCCAACAGGCATCGATTTTGTTGACCTGACCCGGTGGATCCACAAAAAACCTGCAAACCTGTGATTTGAATGTTATATAACGGGAAAAGCAACACAACTCCATCACTAATTCACTGAAATGGTGGAAACATGTTTGGTAGTACCTTTTATACGTTTCGAGTATATTTGTTATTTATTTATAAACACAATGTTAATGGTTTGAAATCTTGAATCTTAAAATCATCACTTACATGTCGCCCATCCGGCCCAATATCTTATTTCACTTTTGGATTTGGCTCTTTTAGTCGATTTTTTTTGGATGTCTCTCGGGTTTTTGTTTAGGTTTTATCATTAATGTACATTATATCTCATGTGTTATATCTTTTAAAGATTCTCCTTTAGAAAAAAAATGAAATGATGAAAATGTTTGTTGCTTAAAGGTTCTTTTAAAAACAAATTGCCTTGTTAAATCACTCAATCGAAAATAATGGAATCATTTGGTACTAAATCTTCTTCTTATGTAGTTTGATCAAATAATATTTAGAAATGGAGTATTTCAAGTATAATAATGTCATAGAATCTAATATTCTATATTAAATATAATTATCAATATTAAATCACAAGTGGTCGATATGTCCGAGTGGTTAAGGAGACAGACTCGAAATCTGTTGGGCTTTGCCTGCGCAGGTTCGAATCCTGCTGTCGACGTTTTTTAATTCCATTTTATTTCCTACACACTTTTACAATGCTTTTACCAGGGACATTTCTGTAATATAAACAACAAAATCATAGAGTTTAGAATTGTTTTTGGTATGTAAATTGTAAAAAGATGCATGTGTAGAGGGAGGGGGTAATCGGGAGTCCAAGCCCGATTAGCCTAAGTTTTCATGCTCGTACTCGATAAAAGGTATCGATTCTCTACAGCTCGACTAAACAATTCTCGGTCTCATCAAATCGACATACCATCTGACTCAATTATTTGGAAGAAAACCTGGTTTTATTTGTATGAAAAACTGGCTCTAAGTAGAATTGTATTATATTGTAATGAAAAACCAAATTACATCTACCATATCATTAAAAAAATTCATGTATTATATCAATACATTTGAAAAAATTCATTGGTATTTGTAGGAACTTACCCATAAATAAATTAGTAAAGTTAGAATATATATATAAACTCAAGGTTAGCAAGAAGCTCATGAGTTAGTAGATTAATACTCGGGCTCAACTAAACAAACAAACTATTTCCACTTTAATCACAATCAGCTTAGAGGGTGTTTGGATTTGCGTTTGAAAAAGTGCTGTAGCGTTTTGGAAACTAATAATCAGATAATTGCTGTAACAAAAAGTGCTGCAGAAAATATAGTGTTTGGTTTAACTTCTGCTGTTTGATATCATAATTATCAAATAATCAGTTTTTAAAGTGTTTGGATTTGCGTTTTTACTTGTAAAATGACCAAATAATCACTTATGAAACAAATAAGCTACAATTTTTAACTTATGCAAAAGTGTGGTAGGACAAACGCTAAACGCAAATAATCACTTATTAATGTATGCAATCCAAACACTTTAAACTAATTATTTGCGTTATTGTAACGTAATAAGCTGATAATCTGGTTCATAACGCAAAACCAAACACCCTCTTAGTAGTTTAAACATTGACTCCACTTGATTACACAATTACACCCTAGTTTTTTTTTTTTAACGACAAACTAATTTACTCTTAGTCCTAAACTACCATTTGCCCCAAACGGAGCTTCAAAACTTACTTTCACCATCTAAATTCAAACTTGCCTCCGGTGAAAACTAGCATATGCGTTTTTTCTGCTTTCAAATCGGACCCCAAATATAATATGATCTTAGAAAACAGCAACATACTTTATGAAGGACTCGATATACTCTTCAAATGGCATTCAAAAATAGAATTGTTTCCAATAAAGATTTTAGATGAACAAAGAGCAAAATATTACAAATTGAAAACCTTCATTTCCTTGAGGATTAAAGACTTCAGCAGCAAGCCTGCATTTGCTCTGATTATTCTACTAAATAACAATAACAAAAAATATATCCCAAAGTTTCAAATCTTTACCTATATCAAACACTAAACTTCTATTAAACCAGGCCAAATCAAGCCTACCGATCAATCTTCGATTCACGCGTTGCGTGGAAACGACGTTTCCGCTGAACTGCTGCTGCTGGAGTCGCTACCTAGAGATCCGTTCGAGTCCACGTTTGAAGAAACAATCGGGATTTTGACAGCCGCTCTTTCCATCTCCTTCTCGAGCTCTTCCTCTTGTCTCAAAGCAGTAAATTGCGAGTCCAACGACCTAGCAGCACCTAACCATGCCATCACGATCACTAGGAGTATTCCCCCAAGGTAAGGTGTCGAGTTAGCGAGTGAACCGAAGGTTAAGATCATGAACTGCTGAATCAGAGCACCTCCTGACTTTCCCAATGGATTGCACACCACATCTATGGCTGCCTTACCTTTAACCTGAATAAAGAGCAAAAAAAAGGATTTTAAACCGGCATTAAACATAAATTTGATTTACCTTTTGATAACCAATTTTGTCGCAGCTTTCGACACCATAAATTATCGGATGATTTAAGGTTTTAATTACTCAACCACTAAAACCACATTATTGTGATTCGAAGTCGCTATGACTAGGAAATCAGCTAAAAAACGAACCGTACAATGTAACAGCACTTGGGACCTCATGAATTAGATAGTGATAATTGCATAAAAAATAGGGTTTATTATGAAAAAAACTCAACATGTTTTCACGTTTTTTGTGTTTTCGTCCCTCCGTGTTATTTTTTTCCATAAAAAACCTCAAGTTATTATTTTCTTTTTGGTTTAGTGAAATTTGGACATTAGACCCCGGTTATAATTTGTGAACCGGGTTTTAAAAACTGAAAATCGGGTTCTAATGTTCAAATTTCACTAAACCAAAAAGAAAAGTATAACTTGAGGACTTTTATGGAAAAAAAATACCACGGAGGTCCGAAAACGCAAAAAAAAACCATGAAACATGTTGGTTTTTTTCATAGTAAACCCTAAAAAATAACCTAGTTTAGAGTTGATTTCTACTTCAAGTAACAAACTAAATTTGCCATCATAGAAAGGTAACTTACTTTTATAAAAGTCTAGAAACTAGAAATGATACATTTTTGTTTCTAATTAGCCCTTTTGGTGACACATTTCTATAAACAATTAAAAAAATTTACACTACTTAAAGTATTTAAAAGTCATTACCTTCTATAGGGATAAATTTAGTTCTTTGTCTAACATCAAAATCAGCCTCAAGTACATTACCTTTTTATGCAATTATCCCAATAAGAAATGTTGAATGAACTAAACAAACAAAAGGATAACGCCGTAACGATATTGATAATTTGATGAGAGTTTTTTTGTGTCAAACCTTGGTATCTTCATCAAGCGGAATATACGCCATTTCCTTGCAAGGATCAAACAGACTGTATTTCGCACTTTTGCTGAATATGTTTTGCATCGCGCCAACATACACAGCTGCTAAAAGCGGAGTAATCCCAAACTTCATAAGAGCAGGTGCGAGAGGATCGCCAAACAAAATCAAAGAAAAGAATCCAACCCCGGTTGCAAGCAGGACGGTGGGAGTGATTTTGGCAGCCACCCCCCAACCATATTTGTTGAAAATCCATTGACTTAGCAACATCATTGTGAACGTTGTTATGCCAGTTGCCGTCGAGAAGTCACCCATGAACGAAGAGTACTCGTTCGGACTAGGAAACTGCATCAAAGATGACAAAAAAGCACAATAATAAGTAACACGTAAAATCTTGCTGATTCGTATGACTCACGGAAGAATTTTGACAGAAAGTTTACCTGGGCCTTGAGCTTCGATTTCCATGTAACCTCGACAAGATTAATGCTAATTCCATACGCTACGACCAATGTGGCTAAATCCCTAATGTACGGAGACGATGCCAAGAATTTCAAACTCTCCATAGTGCTCATGTTCGGCTTCTCCTGCAATACAAACATTCAACGTTTATTTCACGAGGGCCAGAATTCTATAAATTGAACGATAAACCAAGAAAGAGTCGAGATGTAACCTTCTTCTTCTTGCTACGGGTAGGAAGAGGAACGTACGTATTCACCCACCAATAAAGACCGCAAATGGCCAGCCCCATTACCACAACAATACTCATCATGTATCTCAACGAAATGGCCCATCCATCAACTCCCGGACCTAAATGTTTCCTCATATTCGAGAAGTACTTCACCGTACGTCCCGAGAAAATCAAGGCAACATTGGCACCGAGCCCAAACAGTGGATAGAATTTCTTGGCTTCTTCAACTGTTGTTATCTACATCACAACGAGACAATTACAAGGTTCAAAATTAGTCCCACGTACTAATATATTTGAGAACTTAATCCGTGATAGAGAGCCGTCATGGTCACAACTCACAAACGTATAATACAAAACATATATTCGTTTAAATTGATAAGAAACGGGCTAGATACATTCAAGTTACATATGGGCTGGATACCAATGGATCTGAATCAACTTTCCCCGTTATGATTCTTACATAATATATGTATATATGCACATAAACATAAGTATATTACACACATACGCACACAGACACGGACACACCCACGTAATATATGGATACATTTACATTATACCTTAATGTACCTGTATATATATGTAGAGGGAGGTTCAATGGAAAACCAGTATGCATCGGAAAACCTTTGAAAACCTCCATGCACCACCACTAATGCATCACAATTCCCGCGTGATGCATCAAAATCCTGCGTGATGCATCGACTTTCTGCATGATGCATCACCTGATCCAATGGCTATAAAGTGGTTCCCGGATTTTCCGATACATATAGGTTTTCCATTGAACCCACCCCTATATATGTATTTGTATATATAACTCATACAGACACATATATGTATGTATACACACACATGTATACATGTAAGTATACACACACACACATACCTAAATAATACTCGTATGTTTAATTATGTATATACATACATACACAGATAGGCAGATAGAAATGGTATGCAGCAGGGGCATCAGCAGTAAGGATAAGTTTTCAAGAAGATAAAATAAAAATCGATGATTATTGCAGGGGCAGCTAATTTTATATTCAGCTTCTAGTGAAAGAGCTTTCATTTCCGAATCAAAAGCTCAAGCTCCTTCAACTAAACAGGCTTTTGAGCTTAAGCTTTTTTAAAACAACTAAAGTTGAAGCTCATAAAAGCACTCAAAGCTCCTTGCCAAACACGTCCGATCTCATAGCACACTAAATCCATATCCATAGAGACATACATGCTACAAAAGCATTTGAACAAAAATCCAACTTTTTAAGGAAAACAAAGAGATCTATATTTCTTGCCATCATATCATATCCATAAAAACAGCAAAGTTATGGTCTAAATACACCATAATTTCAAATCGAACATTCGAACTACCATCAAACTTCAATAGAACAAATGTAATCACACATAAACACAGTTCAAGATAATCAATATGAAGTAAAGAACACTAAATTCAATCAAATTGTCAATTCATACACAATGAATATTAATCAAGATAAAGTGCATTATACCTGATTAGCAAACCCCCAAAACAAAACCGAAACCACCACACTTCCCCAAAGCTCAGCCATCACATAAAACAAACAAAAACTCCAAATCCTCATAATTGCAAGCGGCCCAAGAAACCGTGGTCCCAAGAACTCAAGAAGTCTATCAGCAAGTGCAGTGGGGTGAAAATAATTGCTCATTGGATAAAAAACAAACCCGAAAGCCCCGAAAAATGCGATAAATGGAAGAATTACGGTATAGAAGAGAGCTTTCTTTGATAACACATTGGCCAATTTTGTATATAAGATCATAAACCCAATTGCCATTGGCAGATTAACCCAAGTTTTCAAAAAGGGTATAATTTCAGCACTTGAACCCTTAGCAGTTACCACCAATACGTCCTTTGTATCCCTAAGAATTGTGTAATTAAAAAGAATACAAAAGAACATTAACCCTAATGGTACAATCTTTTTTAGCGTCAAAACTTCAATACCCATAAACTTAGGTGCTTCCACCTCACCGTAGCCGGCCCCGCCGGGGACGGCGGCGGAAGCTTTACAAACATGAACAATTCTTGGGTTGTTGGCACCAAACAAACTAGGGTTTGGGGAGAAGCCTTGAAATTTTTTCGACCCATTGAGATTTAAAGACAACCCAATTGGAGATTTGGGTTTTAATGGATTTGAGAGGTGGAATCTTTGTTTTAAAGATTGGTGTTGTGGTAGTTTGTTGAAAAAAATTCTGGATTGTGGGTTTGAAGGAAGGGATAAGAGGCCTTTTGTTTGTATGACAGCTTCCATTTTTGGTACAAATCTCTCTCTCTTTCTGTGTGTGTTCTTGAATTCAAGATACTGTAAAGATAAGAAATGGAAAAAGAGAGAGAGACGTGAAGGAAGAATGCGTGGGGAAGCTTGCAAATTGCTTCAACAAAAAGGTTTATGTAAAAAAAACCTAAAACCTTTGCTCCGAAAGAAGACAAACATGGAATTGCAGCAGAATTGGGAAATCCGCGTTTAACACCGGGTTTTTTTAAGGGAAAATTAACACACACTCACTTTTAGTTCATTTTTTTATCAAGTCGATTAGTGAAAAACGTTGTCCTAAAAGAACCATCGATTTAATATTCACACAAAATATTAAATTTTCTCAAACACTTAATATAGTGACATAAATATAAATTAAGGGTAGTCTGTCAAGTTTGACCGTCCACTTTGACATTTTTGACTCTTTTAATATGCAGTGTTGTATATATGATATATAGTATTACTTCGACGATGAATATGTGATGTAAACTGTAATTCGACATTGAATGATCTCGATATAATATATTGAATAGTCATCTAGGTAAATTTTTTTTTTTTTTACGAATAATAAACATGTAAAATTTTTTGGAAAGAAAATATTATGATTTATAGTTAATGAGACCACTCTTTTAGGTTGTGACTCTTTCTTCCTACAGTGTTGTAAAATTCTAACCTTCTATTCAGTTCAACAAAAATTGCTATTCATCGGATAAATTCGTTTGATAGTTCTTGTATACCACCGTAGCGTCGTTAGACAATTTCACTTTCTTCAGCGGTTAAATGGTTTTCGTATTTAATCAAGGATCGGCGACACAAATATCTCAGCACCAACATTGGTAAACACTTCATATATTTTTATATAATTTCAGACTAAGGCATTGGCAGGGCCGGCCCTGGGCCTGGTCCACCGCCCAGGGCCCATTTCACTCTAAGGGGCCCAAAAAATTTTCATTTGTTAATATAGCCCAACAGTCCAATATTAGGTTATATATGTTTTGCGCGATAAAAATCATAAAAATGTTTTGGTTCAACTGGTAGTTATCTCACCTTGGAACTCTAATGCCACGGGATCGATTCATATTGTGTGCATTTTTTTTATTTTTTATATATTCATCAATATCACTTGGATTTTCATCTACAGATATCGTTTATTTGCTTTATACCAATATACAATCCATCAAATTCAATATTTATACTTTTGTTTTTCAATGAGTTTGATTTTTTTTATTTTTGTTTATCACGTGGTTTATGTTATTTATTTACGATTATTAAAAATACTAATGAGATGTGTATTTATTTCTTGAGATGTTATTTATTTGTGACACATATGTTACTATTTATATTATGAATCATTTAAAATTTGAACTTTTTTTTTCAATTTACTAATAAAAAATATAATTTAATATTGTATGCAATTTTTACCCACTTTATAATCATACAATGTTAATATTTTTTTTTTTGCGGTTTTTTGGATTGAGGAAAAATTCAGAGAAGCACCGTGAAACCATTACACAATGACAGATTGTGAAGTTTTTAAAGATATGACATTGACAATAGTGTAACAAATCAATATTATTTAATTGTATGTTTTTTATACGAATATTGCTTATATATAGAGAGGACCCTTTTTAAGTATATGCCCCAGGCCTAAAAAATGATAGGACCAACACTGGTCATTGGTGGTGTATGTTACCACAACTTTCCAATTTGATCCGTCCTTACATATCGATACATTTAAAAAAATATGTTGAAATTGTACTATTTGAATCCTTAAAAAAACTTTAAATAGTTTAATATTAGAAAAGAAAAACTTTGTAAACAAATACAAACTATGAATGTGATGATATGATATTTGGTTTAAAGAAAATCATGTAAAACGTTGTAAACAAATACAAACAAGGAGAATGACATTTTTGCCCACTTAGATATTTGTAAAAGTGTTTATATTTGATTTAAAAAAGTCTCCTTGGACCAAGAATTATCGGGGAAGGGTATTTGTATATTTGTGAAAAGAATATTAAATTGTAAAATATTAAAATGGTAACTTATTAAAGTTTTGGGAACCCCGTAATCAAACACGTAAAATGATATATCATTATGGATGTATTTCCATCAAATATATTTCCATAGGTATTTTGATGTCTCAGTTTAAACGCTTTAAATTTATTTTTTCTTATATTTATGTATATATAATAACAATACAAGATTAATATTCATTAAATTCATTGGTTGATTTTTAAAAGTATATATTTATAAAGACATAGAAAATAATTATAAAAGTTTGAGTTTATTAAAATTTATTTTAATTAAATATTATAATACTTAGATTAGATTTGGTAATGAATTTAATTTTAAATTTGATATAGTAAAATGACATGTCATAAGAAAACAATGAAACGCGGCAAAATAAATACTAGACTAACATGTGACATATTTTTTATTCATTTATTAGTATTTATAAATATAGATTGTAGATATTTGTTTTATTATAGGATTAAATACACTTTTAACCATCAAACTTTCATATTTATATCATTTTTATTAAATTAATTTTTGGTACACTTTTAGCCACCAAACTATTTTTGCACATGTTTAGCCCTATACACATTTGGCCACCAAATGATCATAATTTAGTACGAATTTAGTTAATAGTTTTAATAATTTTTCTAAAGCAGAACATTAAATAAAAGGGTTTATTATATAAAAAACCAACATGTTTTCATATTTTTTGCGTTTTCGTTCTCCATGTTATTTTTTTCCATAAAAGTCCTCAAATTAATTTTTTCTTTTTGGTTTAGTGAAATTTGGACATTGAAACCCGATTATAATTAGTAAACTGAGTTTTAAAAACTGAAAAACGGGTGCAAATTTTACTAAACAAAAAAAAAAGTTTAACTTGAGCACTTTTATGGAAAAAATAATATGGAGAGACGAAAATGATAAAAAACGTGAAAACATGTTGGTTTTTTTCATAATAAACCCTAAATAAAAGTTTAGTAGTTAAATGTATGTAAAAATAATTTAATAGTTAAATGAGATAAGATCTAAAAGTTTATGAAAAGTGTAATAACCTTTTATTATATTGTAAAGTATTTTAAATTTTCAAATATTGGAGGTTATAACCAGATGTTTATTTGATATAAATCATATAAAGTTATTTTCGTAGTTGTTAGTAGGGGTGAGTGACGGGTATCATTTTTCGAATCCGAACCAGTACCGGTACCGAATTGTACCGAATTAATATATTCGGTTCAGTATTCGGTTTTTAAATTAGCTAAAATTCGATATTCGGTACTCTCGGTTCGGTATTCGGTTTTTAAATTAGCTAAAATTCGGTATTCGGGACCGAACCGGCACCATATAAAATTATACGGTTCGATAACTAATAATTCGGTTTCGGTATTTTCGGTATCGGTACCGGTTCGGTCCGGTCCGGCACCGAGCTCACCCCTAGTTGTTAGTCTTATAAATTTAACAAAATAATAATAATAATAATACTACGAAACAAAAATATAAGAAGATATGGTCGAAGAATGTTTAAGTTTAAAAAGATTGAGGGTATAAAATGAAAATAATAAATAATAAAAAGCGATATAAATGGTGATTTGCACGATTGCACGGAATGTTAGGAACCTTGATAACACCAATAAAAAGGACAGGCGTTTTTCTTAAATAAATTCATGCCTCGTAAGTCCTACGGAATTCCACGGACGGACCGTGTGAGTGCAATGACAGAAACCTATTATAAGCACGGACCAAGAAATATCAAGTGGGTTTAGGTTATGAGAATGAGATTCTTCATGAAGTGGTTGATATTTTGGGTATAATGAGGTCCAGAATGAAATATGGATACCCAATTGTCGTTTGCTGTGGAAAGGGATGGGCCTCAGAACAGGATATGGATATGGTAATGGTAATGGGTCGGATGGTGGAACTTCATCCACGACTGACCATTATTCAAGAGAACTATCCCCTGAATATACTCTCCTCGAGATTCTAAAAAACTCCTACCATTTTCCTTTTTAAGTTTTTTGTAATTTAAATCTTAAATTTGATGTTCAAATCTTTTATACCAAACACACCTTCGCATCTTTTAAATCTAATCGTTCTTTGTTATTTAAAAACACAACATCCCTTTAATATTTAAATCTTAGTTACATTATATTTTTCAGATTAGTAAAATTTTCTTATAAGATAAGGTAAATTCTTTGATAAAAATTTTGATAAATGAAAATGTTGCATAATGCATATATTTTAACATATAGCAAATCTCATGAAAAAAAAATTATGAACCAAACGTCCCTTTATGGTCCATTTTATCATATTCTTTTCTAGACAAATATCATTAAAAAGGTAATAAAGTTTCACATTTGAGGTATAGGACTAACGGCAAAAATAACTATTTTTTATATTATACTGTTAATAGTCACGTTATTTATTTATCAGCAATTCATTATTAGTAGTATCAACTCTTTTTACCATTTATAGTCATGAGCGACCTGTAAACCTATTAGCAAGCCACCAACAATTTTTATTATCCAAAATAACATATTATTATATTTTCATCAGTAAGCAACAAAATAAAGCCGAAACCAAAAGATACAAATTATCTAATACTATAATTACAAGAACTCAACAAATTTTGTCAAATTAAAAGTAATATCATTTGTCAAACAAATCTCAAAAAGCCAAGAACTTAAACGTCCTTATCCATCGTGAAAGAATCCATCTTGAAGACCACTATTGAAGGTCAACAACCTCCGTCGAAGGTCTGGAATCAAAACGTCATGATCGAAAAGGAGGTAAAACCTTTAAATCATGAACCTCCAATTAAAATGTGTAGAAACCTAATATCTGTTTGTTTCAAAAAATTAAACAAAAAATGAAAGACTCACGAGATCTATTCTCTATTGTTTTTTCTCTTCAAATTCCCAAAAATTGTTTTTTTTTAGTTGTCTTCAGTCTTTTGATCGTATGGTCTACTTCTTGCAGATCCGTTGTTGGATTTGTACTATTTTTTTTAGATTTATAAAGACTCCTTCAAAACAACAAATTGCATTTTTATTTGATGATACATGAATGTCTCCTTCAGAATTATACATGTTTAAAATTTCAGATTCATCATCCATATATTGATTTGGAGATTTTTAAGAGTTATGTTTCGTATGTATGTATGTATGTATGTTTGATTGAAGGATTTAAACTGCTAATTCTCCTGATCAACCCATAACGGTCACCTAGTGGTTGAGTATTAGAATTTTCTAACAAGCTATTGAGTTTGAATCTTATATGTTTTTAACTCTTTAGGGTTATTTGTCTTTCAAAAAAAATATCTTCTTAGCGTATTTTAGAACGTAAACAAATTCCGTGCGTAATCATATCTCGTATGTGTGTATACTTTAGAATGTAATAAAATCTGAAACATCAGCGTGCAAACAAATATATGAACAAAAGTGAACATTGAGCAAAATGAATGGTTTGATGTTAAATAAATTAAAACATTTTTATTAGTAAAAGTTTAAAAAGAAAATTCTGACAAGTGACCAGACAACACCCGTCATTGTTAGACAAACTAAAAAATTAGGTGATATACATATAGAACAAAGTATATGACTAGGCATGGCAAAAAAACTCATCCCGACGGGGAACCCGTAACTCGACTCCGATTTGACCGGGAAATCCCCGAGTTGACCGGGGATGGGGACGGGGAATCCCCGATTTAAAATAATGGGGATGGGGCGGGTGAGAGACACTTTAATCCCCGACCCCTGACCCCCGACCCCGGTTATAAAACATGTTTTAATATAAATTATTACATATATTTAACTTTACAATGTAAATTATTTATTACATTCTATATTATATATTAAATATAATTGTATATGACTTTTCTATAGTTTAAAATACTATTTTTATTTTTCATTTTATTGGTTTTATAAATGTTTTGCATCTATTCTTAGTTTTAGTTTTATTATAAATTATACATTATATATGTAAACACCTCAAATATGTTTGAATTAATTTTTTTAAAGTTTATTTACATATATTTTTCTACTAAATTACTATTTATAGTTTAAACTTAAATAATCTTTATGAAATTGAAAAACCCGATTCTCCGACGGGGATCCCCGATCCCTGATTGGGACGGGGACGAGAATAGAAACTCATTCCCCGACGGGGACGGGAGAGAGGATTATGAAGCGAGGATGGGGATGGGAACTGAGATCGCCGCCCCGCCCCGCCCCGCCCCATTGTCATCCCTATATATGACTAATATATAAATGTGGTTATCTAAAAATTATTATTTAAGTTATATTACATATAATTAAATAATCATACACATAAAAATAAACATTAAACATTGATCATTATAAATTCCTTCCAATAAATCGATTTTGTTAAAGTAAGAGACTTGATTCTGGCAATAATGCATAAGCAACATTACTCGATGAACTTGATAAATAGATGGGCCTGTGTGAATTTTTAAAATAGTAGCTTGATTGGACTTGTTTAAGCAAACAATCTGGCCCAAGTCCCAAGGGTGGCAGCAGAAGTCTGCGTATAAAAATTTAAAAAGGTTTCAAAACTTGTCATACACACTTACACACACCCGAAAAAACACAACTGGGCTGGGGAAAAAATATCCATCCCCGAACCCGTAACTCGACTCCGATTTGACTGGGGAATCTCTGATTTAAAATAATGGGATGAGACGGGATGGAAGACACCTTAATCCCCGACCCGACCCCGGTTATATTTTTATGTTTTAATATAGGTTATTATATATATTTAACCTAACAATGTAAATTATTTAACACATTTTATATAATATATTAAATATCAATGTATATGAGTTTTCTATAGTATAAAATACCTATTGTTTTTCTTCTTCATTTTATTGGTTTTATAAATCTTTTGCATACATTACTTTATTTTATTTTTATTATAAATTATATATGTAAATAACTCAAATATGTTTCAATTGATGAGTTTTAAAGTTTATTTACATATATTTTTCTACTAAATAACGATTTATAATTTAAACTTATTAATCTTTTAATAATTTGAAAAACTCGGTTCCCCGATGGGAAGGGGATGGAAGAGAGGATTACGAAGCGGGGATGAAGAAAAGGATTATGAAGCAGGGATGGGAATGAGAAATGACATCACCGCCTCGCACCATTGTCATGCCTAAACACAACTCATAGCGTCTTTTTGATACAAACGCACGACCCATATAATACTAAAAAGTTTGAAAATGCATATACAAAAATTTGACCTAATAACAAATACAATTGTTGTATGACTATGGCGTAACTTTCTTATACATTCTAATAAAAGGAATAAATTATGTTGTATAAGCCTTGTACATTTTGCTGTTTTGCAAGGATAAATTCAATAGTTATATACTTAAATGTTTTGGACAAGGATGCAAAAAGCTTCCATCACATGAGAAATACACGAAATAAAGAAGTAATTATTGGTGTTTGGAATCAAATGTAGACAAATGGTAAACCTAACTCTTGGTATTTTGAAAACTCATAATAATCTCAATTTAGATTAGAATTTTTATCCCCAATTAGTTACCATTACTTTTAGGACCATACTTATCAACCTTTTCATCGATCCACGCTCTCATGTCAGCCAACACAAGATTAGCAGCGTCATCAGGCTCTCCTTGTACTAACGAATGATACATACCCTCATAAAGCTTCAGTGACTTATCCTCACTCGACGCCTTTTCGTACAACATTTGTGATCCTGTGGGGCATGTGACCCCATCCGAGGTCCCGTGCAATGTCAAGAAAGGGGCTTTAACCTTGTGGAAATTGTTTTGTATATAATTCGTCACCCTGACAACTTCTCGCATTGTACCAACCCTTGGCCTTCCAACATAACGTTTAGGATTCACAGCTATTATCTTTAGCTTTTCAGGATCTCTAATCGCCTTTCCAATCATCTTGTTATCAGGCATTGCTGCCCACGTATCCGCTAACCCAAATAGTAGCCCGTACATCGTTAAGTGTAACTATAATTAGATGAAAACAAATTTAGATCAATCATTGGTTTAAATTATCAACAATCATCACATAAACTACATGCTAAAGACATACTTGCTTGGTTTTAAATGATTTATAAGCTATTTGATCTGTTTAATATTTTGGTTTATTTTTTAGTAAAATAAAGAAAACCTATAACTATAATATACTAGGTTAATCAAATATTTATAAAAGACAAATATATAGAAGATAAACTCTAGTGGAACTCAAGTTTGTCTATATAATAATTGGGTTGAGTCAACTATCTAAAAACTAGTTAATATATTTTATTTAATATTTTGAACCCGACTAAATCAAATGAAAAATATAGTTATTTTAAAAAATCTTACTAGTTTAGAAAGAATTTGTTTGAAAGTCAAACAATAAACTAGTTTAGAAAGAACATACCAAAATTCCGATTTAAACCCATAAGCACTTTAAATAAAAATTATCAAGAAAGATAATATAAAATAAAAAAATTGACAATAAATGTATTATAAAAGTTTCTTGGCCGAGAAAGATGATTTAAAATTCTATTTTTGTCAAGAAATGACATGAAATCCAGATTTTAGGCTAGAAAATGGGCATAAAATAAAAAATGTACATTCTTAATTGGTTATCAATAATTTTTTTGTCAAATTTCAATTTTATGTTATCTGTAATGACCTAAAAAACTTTACATTACTTTTTTTATTAATTTTTGTATTTTATGTTACATTTCTTGATAATTTTTTCTAAATTTGGCCCCGGTATAGACCCATCATTTGACGGATACCAATTTATGATGCAACTTGTTTTATTTAAATTCCATCCATTTAACTTGTGAAAATCTATCTATACTATTAAAGAGTAACTAAATGCCACATGGCATGCTCTTATTGAATTTGTCACATGGCATGCTCTCATTGAATTTGACACATGTCGCTCTCTCATTTTGCCACGTCATTTACTGATTTTGTTTTTAAATTTTAAAGCAAATCAAATCTATGTAAATCTAATATGGATTAATTTAATAACTAACTAACTAAAGTTAAGCAAACTTTATTATTCATATAATTATTATATTATACATATATAAATATCAATTTCTAAAATTAACTCATGTAATACATGGGTAATAACCTAGTATAAGATTATATAATTAAATTAACCCCTTTCTCGTCTAGCAAGCCAAATAAAGTAAGATAAAATGACCCAAATTTTCATAGTATATAATATTACCAATTTACCATACCTTTGATGGTACCATGTTTTCCGGTATGACAAATAGTGGGGCCGAGAAGATCAAACCAGTCCACGTGTCCGGTTCTGATTGGAAGTACATAAGCATGGTGATCATGCCGCCCATCGACTCCCCAAACAGAAACGCCGGAAGTTTACAGTAGGTTTCGCTCCGGCGAACACTGAGATAATACGATAGCGATGTGGCAGCAACCTTATCCATATCACCTAGGTATCCATGAAGTCCGTCGGATCGTCCATGACCAAGTAGATCGGCGGCGAACACAGCGTATCCCCACTTTGCATACTCGATACAGATCTTCTGGAAACACCAGCTAGAATCAGATCCATAGCCGTGAGTCATGAACACGACGGCCTTAACCGGTTGATCTTCGTCTAACGGCAGCCATGACTGAGTGAATATCTTTCCGTTAGGTGTTTCGAAGTAGGATTTTGAGTTACGAAGTCCTTGAGACTTGTAGAATTCTTCCTCAGGTGTTTCTCCCCAGAAGAAAGTCGTGGGTGGTGGTAGTGGAGGAAGGTTCGGCGGTGGAGGCATTGTTAAAGGAGACGGTGATGGCCGGACCTCTTTCACCTTTCCGACAACTGTGCAGGCAGAGAAGGAAAGGGATGGATTTATGGAGGGAGTCGGAAATTTAGGCCGGTGGAGGGGGTTGGTAGACCTACTACGCGGGTCCACAACGAACCGGTGAGGTGTGAAGGATGAATGGCTTGCTTTGAAGGATGATTTTTGTGGGGTCCACAGTAGTTGTCGAGCCATTGTGGATGTTGACTCTTCTACAAGAAAAACGAGAGATGATGCTAATGCGTGATTGAAATGGTGCAAGCCCACCATTGAAGTATTATCCATTTCTGATGTTTTCTACCAACCCCCAACCGGACCGGTGGTTAGTTAGACCGGGACATGACTCGGATTATATGTGTTTGTGATTGTTTAATGATTACCTTTTACAAATGGCATATTTGTTTTATAAACTAAATATATGTTACATTAGGGGTGAGCTCGGTACCCGGACCGGACCAGTACCGAAACTGAAAAGCCCGAAACCGAAATAAGAGATGTGAAAGAACCGAATACCTAATCAATTAATTTTATATGGTACAGGTTCGGTACCGAAACCGAAATAAGAGATGAATGATTTAGGTATATATATTTTCGAATGAAAAATACTGAGATTCATTTTGATTTTTAATTTTTTAAATAAAAAAATACGACCCATTTTAGATCGGAAAAAACTAAAAATTGGAATGACTTATATTTTTTTGTTCGAAAAACTAAAAAGGATGGTTCGTAGTTTTTTCGTTTGGAAAAACTGAAATTCAAAATGATTCGTAGTTATTGTCATTCATATTATATATAGTCGTGAATAAATAATCGAATATTATATAATTATATATAAATAATCAGAATATATATTTAAAAATTTATAACGTCATGAAAAAATAAAAATCATAAATAAATAAATTTGATGAAAATTTAAAAATAGTCTCAAAAAATAGTAATAATATAACTAAATAAACTTTAAGTAAATAAATAATGATAATAAGTTACAATTAAAATTTTATTATAAAATTTCATAAAGAAATTAGAAACATAAATTGAGTTTATTTTAATACTTATGAAATCTTAGCAAAACTTCAAAAAAAAAAATTGAGTTTTAAATTGATATGTTATTGTTATTGAAAAAAATTAGATTATACATCATCGTATTTGATAAATGATAAGTTATTGGTGACATGTTGAATAGTTAGCGCGTCACAAACTACTATTATTAATGGAAAAATAAAAAGTTGTTAATACAAACGATAAATTTTATAAAAATCAATATTATTAACCGATGAAAAATAAATAATATCAATAAAATTTGTCAGTTGCCTTTTTAAAACGACAAATTGCCCGAGAAAAAAACATAAGGTGAAAAACACGCGATAGATAAAAGGGGGAGGCATCGTATACAAAAGCTGGGGAAGAGTACATATGGACAATGGGACCAAAATACTTTATGTGGCCCAAATTCCCCCTATATATTACCCAAGAAGGAGAGAGAGTGTTCTCTCCTTTGGGTGATCTCGGCCATCCGTTTTGGTAAGTTTCAATCTCAGCCGTGTTAATTACTGTACTTCTTTCTATGCATAGAGTATTGCTGTTCATTGCATAACACGGTTTTTAAACTGCTACCACCAGTATTCCGTTTTGGCATATGGGTTTCAAAACTGCCGTCCACTCCTCCGGTTCTCCGCTATTCTTGGTAGCCTAAAAAGAGAGAGGGTACGGTTGTGCATGTCTTTAGTAACAACTGATGTCCACTGCCCATTACATACACTCCTCAACTTTCTTGCGATTTTGGCCTCAGACTTTTGAAATCACTTTTCCGACGCTGCTCTACCATTGCTATCTTCTCCAACACTCAAAGCGTCCAGTTTTCCTAAAGACATATCACGTTTACTTAAGGTGAGTTTTATCTCCTAATCCATCTTGTGACGATCAATTTCAACAGGAAATACCTTAATTTTATCAGTTTAGTTGATTATATCTATCTGTTTATCACGAAATCCCTAAAACTTATTGAAAATGTGGTCTCCTATTACTTCTGTCTGTCTTCTGCTTTACAAATTCTGAGCTTTTAGGGTTTTAACATTTATTATGTTGGTTGTGTGTGGCAGGAGATGATGTGTTTGAGTTCTAGGGTTTCTTTGATCTTGACTCATGAATTTCCACAGTTTGGGTAAGGACAGAGGAGCCTAGGGTCGTGCGGTAAACATACATTGTGGAGAACGGGGTCAATTACTCCCAATTCCCAAATGGGTCCAGTTTCAATGGTAATTTCCATTGCCAATATGAAGAAATGGAGGATCGTTATTAAATTTCTCTGAGGTTATATGAGTTCTTGAATTTGACGATTCATCTTCGTGCGTTTCAGATGATGTGGAACATGGCTTCGACGATCATTTACGTTAACAAGGTCCATATGTTATCGGTTTGATGAAGTCCTTGGTTGTAACAGGTATAATTTTCTCATCCTAGATATTTTCAATACATTACCTTTATCTCACTTTTAGGGCAATTTTATTGTTGAATATAGAAATTTACTGAAAGCATGTCAGGCGGTTTGTTTTTTTTAGGAATTAATTACTTTCAAAATGGAGCATATAATTGTGATGATTTCTATGATTTTTATGGTTGTGGCATGCATATGTTTTGTATTTAGACTTGATTGTTATTTATGGTAATTTTGTTCACTTTTTGACTTTAATGTAGGTTTAGTTGGATGCTGTTTTACATTGATTTACAATATACATTCTTTTCAGTTAAATATGTTTGAATTATAGGGACCCAGTTAACAATTGTCAGCTTGATAGGCTAGAGACTATGATATTCGCTTAGCCTGATCATTTGGTGCAATCCCTCGATTAACATTTTCTATGCCATGTTCTTTCGTTTTGCTCTGTTTTGACACCTAAAGAACATGTAAGCTTAAGGGTTATTATTGTTGGTTATGCTCTAGTGTGTTGATAAACAACTGGTGTTGGATAATATTTCGTGCTTTAGAGGTATGCTAATTCTTAAATGTTTTTACTACAATATGTACTTCTGGTTATGATAATTTTTTTACAATGGGATTGTAAAGAAATTAATGGGTATTTGTAGTTACTTGAGGGTTGATGTGCTATTTTTTTTTCAGCAAAATGAAGATGGAATTGCAACAACATTGTAATGGAGTTTAACAATGATTTGTGGTTAGTTGGTCTACTCACAGGTTCTATTTTTTCAACTGGTTTTTGCATTGCTTATAGATGGTTTGAGGTTTGGGCATGATTTAGTACATTGGATGTGGGTTGTCAGGAGTGTTATAACTGACACACACACACACACACACACACAAGTATGCATGGAATAAATTGAGCTCAGTTTTAGGCATTTAGTCTTGAGATTAGCTCATAATGCTCGGTACCTATTTGTTGGGTTGGTTTAAGTACTATTGTGTACATATGAAGCATAAAATTATTTAGTATCTGCTTTTGAGATGATATAACTACATTGCAGACATGAAACCACAGTATAATCATATCCTTGCATGACCATATTGGTGGTTTTCTCAGGTACAACAATTCAAAGCCAACCTAATGTCTACATTCTAGATTTATAAAAGTTGGAATTAAAACTAAGGTGCATAGAACTTGACTTGAGACATTTTGGGTCAACTGTCAACCTACCAAGTCTGTCGATTCAATTTTAACGTTTTAGAGTTCTTGATAAGAGGGTGACCTTCATGGCTTCATTCAATAAATAATTCACTCTGATCTACCTTTTTTGACCCAAAAAAATTATGTCAAAATCAATGCACCTTAAATTTGAATTGAACTTTGGTTTTCGTATAAAGCAACTTAATCTTGGTCCTAAATATCACAATCTAGATAGTTTGCTTTTTGTTTCTGGTTTCGAGTCTTTGCCAATTCATAGTAAATTTAAATGTGTCATAACTTAATTGTATGTTTTGTAAAAGATCTGGGTATATAGATGTCATGTCATATAATTCACAATCCATAACTTACATAATTTTAGGAATAAGTGTCTACCCTACATATCATAAACCAATCACTCTTATGACTTTCATCAACATATTGTCTATGATAATATATAGCTCCCCATCTACAATTAGTAACGTTGAAACTTTCAGGTTAGTTTGCTTGGAGTACGTAATTAAACAAAAAAACATACTGCATACTTGGAGCATAATTACACTTTCGGTTGCAACAGAATTCCACAGCAGTTTTTCATCCTGTAGTAGCAGTAGTCTGTACATATGTGCGATGGCTTTGAGTTTTGATTCCCCATTCTATGAAAGAATTCCACCGCTTTTTTGCTACTTGTCTATCTGATGTAGGATAAAAAAAAATGACATGTTGACAAGTGTATGAGAAGGTAAAACTAAAACCTCTTAGACGAAAACAATAAAGCAAAACTCACAGAGGTATTAACAATGAATATGAAAGGTGAAACACTCAAGCACGTACATGAACATTTGTTACCAGGTAAAATATTAATTTCAAAATTTTCAGGAATAATTTTATATTGTATATGCTTAAAAAATTCACTCTACTTTTTGATGATTTTCGCAAAAAAAGATTACGTAGAACACCCAACAAGAGATTAATCAACGTGAAAATCAACCCATGTGAGTTAAGAATTTTAATGCTTTGAGTATATTTTGTCATTAGCCTTTATTTAATTTCAAGAAAATAATGCAATATAACAGAACACAAATAAAGTTAAGTGCAACCTGAAAGCACCTAAGAAGTACTTATTCACTTTTACTTGAAAATTTTGTATCATTAATTTTATCGAATTTATTTTTATTTAGGGAATAAAAAATCAGGGTCCTAAAGGCTCAAGGTCTACGAAGTTAAAGCAACTATACCTCATAATATTCAGCCAATTCAATAATATAATATATAGAATCGGGTTTGATTATTTACTTTATTCTACTCACTAAGGGGAAAACAAGGCTGCTAACTTTCAAATAAGAACAGAGGTACCAAGCGACATATGGTGCGTCATGGTACAATCCTGAGTCAAGATCTCAATCCATCGAATCTAAGAAGGTAACAAAAATAAAAAGTTGGGTTAGATGTATTTTGGTCTTCTACGAATCTAGATCTGGGAAACCAACCCCGACTAGGAGAGTAGGAGGTAACACATGTTGATAATTTAAGAAACACCAAAAAAAAGGAAAAATAAGTACACGTTTACCGATCAGCTGATCCAGAGTTGAAACCACAATGCTGGAAAAGTGAGCATATATGTGGATGTAGTGGCAACAATGATACCACCGGCCTTGCTGCTAAACAAAGTTGAGGTGCAGTCGTGCCGATGATGCTGAAGCGAGATGAGTAACTGATTAAATTATTTGTTGAAATACAATTATGTGTGTAATCTTACAACAAAATTATTTTAGATATTATTTTTAAAACAAATAATATATGAATTGTATGAGTTGCAAAGTATGAATATTGCCATTTTCTAATGATCATAATTAACAAATCAATAAATTATTCACAAATTACTATGAAAAACTAAAATGAACGCATTATTTTTACGACAATAAATCTAACTTTGTTAAACGATTGTTCCTAAGTTTTCCACTTTTCAATTGTCCCATGTATATGTTAAGTAGTAAACACTATGTGCATACAAATTTATCATTTATGTAACTACTGTATGTTTGTTGTACGTATGCTTTTTTAAATTATTATTATGTTATTTCATGTTGAATGTTTCATAGTGCTTTGTGGCTAGCCTTGCTGTCAAGTACTATTTCATCATAATCCGTATTCTGGCATCCACCAGGTGTACTTTAGACGATGTGAGTATTTATAGAATTTTGCAGTTATGTTAATTTTCTGGTCATTTTTTAATGTGGGAACTTGCTTTTGGTTACGAGAATCTATGTTGATTGTCGAAGTTGAAGATTTAGACATATTTTTTAATTTGATATAAAACTTCAGTTTTCTATGAACATGAGTCATCATTCTTGCTTTCATGTCATCTGGATTTCGTCATCAATCTCATTAATCATGTTTGATTCTATTGTGATAGACATATCGAATTCATTTGTTTATTTTGTCAACGTACACATAAAAACTTTAGAGCTGCTTTTTGTTGGTTTTGCTATCCGCATTTAATAAAAAATAAGATGGAATTTAGCCTTATAGGACATCTATTTTACAATTTTTGCAATGATAACAGAGGCAACTCTGGACTCCATTTTTTACTTCATTTGATATGATTTGCAGGTGCCTGCAACAATTTGCAATGCGTCTAATAGCTTTCCAGTTGACAATTGTCATATCAATTGCAGGAGTCGTGAAACGCTTCATAGCAGCTTCATTCATGTGTTTCTGTAAATTGTTGTGTAACATCATCTCAGTTGTTTATTCAATGTTGTAAGTTTATGGTTTTTTGAAGGTAGATACGGTGTGCTACTCGAAGTCATTGCTTGGGTACATTGAGACTGACTGGTCCAAAGCGATAATATTATGATTACAAATATCAACGAAGAACCTTAGATGATAAGGTAATGTACGTCAGGTCATCAACACACGTTTGACAGCATTTGATTTTAGGTTTATTTTGATTTGATGATTGCATGCTTTTAGTATTTGTTAATTCATTTGATTCAATTTATATAAAGAGAGGAAGATGCTGAGGAAAATAGAGGAAAACATGGAATGCTTTTGGAGAGACACGATCGATGGGAATGGTGGAGCAAAACATAAGAATTTTAACATGGTCATGGAGGCATAAGCTTAAAGGTAAAAATAATCGAATTCGATTTTCACTTTAGCTTTCATTTTGTGCCTATGTGGTTTCTGGGTTTGGTTTGTGTTTCCATATATATATATATATATATATATATATATATATATATATATATATATATATATATATATATATATATATATATATATAGATTGGGGTTCGATTGAGAACTTTTGTGCATCGAGGCACCATTGAGAACTTTTGTGCATCCGACTATCTACTAAGGGTGCACAAAGGGCATTTAGAGGATATTAAATGTATAGAAATTATTTTTGAATTCAAATGTTTTTAAGATAATTATTGGTATGAAAATCACCATTAACTTCTTTCCTAAAATTACTCCCTCTATCTCTCTCTCTCCTCTCTCTCCTCTCTCTTAGCCCCTTTTGATTTTGAAAGAGATGAACGATATGCATGATTTATGTTTGTATGAACGATTCATGTTTGTATTTTGATGTATTTTAATTTTGGAAGAGATGAACGATATGCATGATTTATTTTTGGAAGAGATAAACGATATGCATGAAGAGATGAACGATATGCATGTATTTTGATGTATTTTGAATTTGAATTATTTTTGTTAATTTTGGAAGTGTAATAATTAAATAAGGAATGCATAATTCCTGTTTTGCCCCTCTGCGAATTTCATTATGTGCACTTGATGCATAAAACTTTCTATTTAATTACCCTTTTGCCATTTGATCTAACCCACACATTCTTTTCATCCAAGGGCCAATGGAGGTTCTTTTGTGCCTCGATGCACAAAAGTTCTCAATGGAACCTCCCTCTATATATATATATATATATATATATATATATATATATATATATATATATATATATATATATATATATATGCGCTCTTTAGTGTTTATTTATTTGAAACAACAAATTTTAGGCACTTTCTGGATTTTTTTTTGATTTACTAGAACCATTGAATGCAATACACCGTTCTACCAAATATTATCAAAATTTCATGCAGGTTTTGTTTTACGATTATTCGATAATCATATTTCATCTTTCACATGTAAGTTTTCCTATAAACTTGACAAAGAAAACAAGTCTAACACTATTCTGTCTGTGTTAATTTAGTACTTTTTCTAAGCTGATGATACAAATATAATCCAACTTTGTTATTCAGTGATTTGATTCTTTGTTATTTTTACACATCACTAGCATGTGTTATGCTTAGGCAATTTAGTATTTTTTTTTTATAGTTATTTCATTTGAATAACCATTTTTCTTTCAATGTATCTTCGTAATTTTTGTCATGTATTAGGCATCTTGCTATATTCTTATGGAAGGAAAGTGGATGACAAAAGGTATGACTGTTGTTTTTTCCATGTGTTTTTTTTTTTTTTTCTGTTTTGTCAAAAGTTGTTTGACTTTCAAAATCACATTTGCAGGTTTTGTAATCAAGTAAAATACATGTTTGGTAAAAGAAATTTATATCTTATTTTAGTAATTAGTTTATTTATTTATTATAATTTTTTAACATAGGCCGTTAAATGTTGGTTGTGAAAGTCCTTTCCTTTAAAGAACATGATTGAAAGTCCAATCACTTGGAATTTGCATTTGATTAAGCTAAGAATAGTTAGGTAATTTCATATTCATCTCATGAGATTATTAAGTGTTCTTCTTTTACTTGCAAATTGACTGAAAGTTCCATCACTTGTACTTGGGATTAAACATGATGTTAAGTTTTTGTTTTCAGATTATGGCATGACTAATAATATTGAATAAATGCATTGGAGATTGTTTCATTTGATAAACAGGATGTGTTGGCATCTCATGCAACCATCCTAGATGTTGCCATAACAGGTTACATGAGACTAATTTCTTTTTGAATTTAGTTGTTAATTCTGAGTAAATGAAATTTAAATATTATGTTGCATTAATGGTTCAACTTGTAATGCTTATGGATGTATGTTTTTATGGATATCAATAGCAAATGTGACTTTGGTGGATAAAAAATAGGCTGGACCGCAGGACAAATATAGAATTTGGTATTCTTTATTCGAACACCTAATTACTTTTCTTTAATTTTAGAAAACAAACTTTCAAAAACACCTTTGCAGGGTTTGTAATCAAGTAAACAATCTGATTAAGAGAAAAATATATATATCAAATTCTAGTAATCAACCCATTTTTAATTATAAGTTTATAACTTAGGCCATTAAATGTTGATTGTGGAAGTCCTTTTCTTAAAGTAGAACTTGGTTGAAAGTTTCATCACTTGCAATTTGCATTCGATTAAAGCTAAGAATAGTTACGTAATTTCATCTCATGAGATTATATTTCCTGCTATCAAGTGTGCTTTTCTATTGCAAATTGATTAAAACTTCCATCACTTGTAATTGGGGTTAAACATGATGTTTAGTTTTCGTTTTCAAGATTGTTGCATGACTTAATCCATGGTTATAGGAACATGTCGATTCAATAGTAACATTTGTGACCAAATCTTTGATGGAAATGACTAACAATATTGTATAAATGTCCTACAGATTGCTTCATTTGACATATATAGGATGTGTTGCCATCCCGTCCATCCATCCTTAATGTTGCCATTACAGGTTAGATGAAACTAATTTCTTTCTGAATTTAGTTGTTATGTCTTAGTAAATGAAACTAAAACCTTATGTTGCATTCATGGTTCACCTTGTAATGCTTATGGAGGTAAGTTTTTATTGATATCAATAGCTACTGTGACCTAATTGGATAAAAATAGCAGGATAAATATGGAATTTGGTTCTCCTTATTTGAGCACCAATTATAGATGAACATTACCAAACTTCAACATCATTGTTTAATGTTATCTTTTGTGGTCAAACCTATAACACGTTCAGTTCGAAATTGACTTCTACAAATTTAACGCCAGTTTTTTTTGTATGTGTAGCTTTTGTGATAAGGTTTTACGTTGTTTCTTGAAAATGTATGAAAGCATACCAATTTTCAGGTGAAATGTAGTATGTTTGATCTCAAAAGTCAGACCTTAGCCATTTTGACAAAATAAATGACAACACTATTATCATTTATTAATGATTTAAAATTTCATATTACATGTTCTTTTGATTTGTGATTTTCATCTGATTCTATGTATGATGCAAGGCCTGGGATTAGGAAGCAGATGAAGTTCCAATGGTGTTTGTGGTGATGAGCACAACTCAAGAATCAATAAGCACTTGAAAAAGCACATAACTGGTAGATATTTCTGACTTTGGATTTTGCAGCATCAATATTTTTATAGTATTCATTATTTTCATTATTCTTTGGAGTTTGATAAATTCATGAGAGTTTGGTTTAATTCAAGAATGTTATATATACATTATCATTTCAATGATAAAAATATTGCAAATAATCTTTTATTGTAAAACCAGACTATGTTCATTGGCATTTGAAAAACCTTTTGTATAGAATTAACATCAATGATACCTTCGTTTATTTTCAATTATATTAACCAATTAAAGTGAAGTTTGATCATGTGATCTAGCTGCCTGGGGTTGTGTACATGTTTTTTTTTCTAGATTTTAGCTTATTGGTCCATAAAGTTTATTATGTTGATTCTTATTATGTACGTAGCTTTGTGGTTCAGCAAAAAAGACATTGGTATGTATATGCTACATGGAACCGGGTTCATGACTTTTAGACTCTAAGCGAAATTACGGGCACACATTAACCTTACAAGCAGAAATATGTCTTCCATATAATTGTAATCAATGTGGCGGGTAACTTGTGCAGATTTGTTATTTTCATGTTCCCATTGTTTCTTGGCATGCCCGTCATTACGGGTATACCAGTGCAACAACTTTCTAAACCTAAATTAAATATTGGGAAATCAATTATATTATTGCAAGCAGGTAGTAATGGAAGAAATCAAATATTGGATGATCCAATATTTTATATGAGTTATCCTTAACAAGTTACGATCATGGTAGAGTAAATGTAACAGGCTACATACAAAGAATATAGGGACATTGGTAAGCTTTTTATTGCTAGACTCAGATCTTCCATGTTTGAAACAATTGTAAGATCTTTGGTTGATATATAGTAAGTTCCCTCTTCTATCTAAGCAACATATAGCAATATTTGTGTGTTTATTTAGTGGTCGGATAAGAGATTCAGTTACTTGCTTGATTACTTACATTTTGACATGCAACACCAACCATTTAACTCAACATGGAATATTAATGGTTGGTTGTATATTGGGAGGAAGTGTGACTTTCATTTTTTTTCCTCCAACTTTTAGGTCATGGGTGGTTCACAACAGGGAAGAAAAGAGCGTGTGTGTATAAAATACAGAACTTTGCTCTCTTTTTCTATGCATGTAAGCATGTCAGGTTGTTAATCGATACTCTTAATGACGCGTCCTTTGTTCTTATTAGGTCTCTATGATTAACTTTGGGTTGCTATACAATAACTTCAGTTTGGGGATATTTGGACGTGCACTTTAAAAGTGATTCTATGGTATTGACCAAATATTGAGTATTGTTTATGTTTCTTTCTTTTAAATTTTATCATATATTAAATATTAAAAAATTTTCATCCTGTGCACCGCACGGGTATTACACTAGTTAGTTATTATTACCAATAAATAATCAAAGAAACTCGATGCATAATAATTAAAAAAAAAAAAAAAAACTAAAACGAGAGTTTAGTTAAACTGTTTCCTTGATATCATTCTTAATTCCAAATTATGTCAAATTTGACCAAAGCTTCAAAAACACATTAAACTACTTGATCTTGATACCACTCTACTTACAACATGATATATGAGGGTGTTTGGATTTGCGTTTGAAAAAGTGTTGTAACGTTTTGAAAACTAATAATCAGATAATAGCTGTAACAAAAAGTGTTGCTGGAAATGTAGTGTTTGGTTTAGCTTCTGCTGTTTGCTATCATAATTATTAAATAATCAGTTTTTAAAGTGTTTGGATTTGCGTTTTTACTTGTAAAATGACCAAATAATCACTTATGAAGCAAATAAGCTACAAATTTTAACTTATGAAAAAGTGTGGTAAGATTAACGCTAAACGCAAATAATCACTTATTAACGTATGCAATCCAAACACTTTAAACTAATTATTTGCGTTATTGTAACGTAATAAGCTGATAATCTGGTTCATAACGCAAAACCAAACACCCTCTATGTCATGATTACTGTATAATACTTTAATATAAATCCTTTCATAACATTACAAAATCATCAAATGTGTGCGGTGCTCTAAAACTAATCAGTGGCGGATCCAGTAATTTATATTATCGGTGTCACTTTTTTAGAATAAATTTAATATTTAGATTTTCGAAATATTTCCTAAAATGGATCGGGTCACCGAAACGGTTCACAACACAAAATTAACGAATAACAAGAATTTTTTCAATTAAAAAAGTACATAATACAATACCATAAAACGTAAAAACAATAAGTACCGTAAATCTTAAAGTTTTACAATTGTTGTCTTTGAGTCTTCAAAAATTTGTACATTAACCAAAATTTTTTTTAAATAATTAACAGTAAGTTTAACGATTGATATAAAAACTCAAAAAGTAAACATTTATACTTTATTTTATAATTTATTTTTCAGTAAATTAATTATTTAACCCATTAAAAAGATATTAAAAAAACTCAAAAACTCAAAATAATAATAATAATAATAATAATAATAATAATAATAATAATAATAAATCATTTTACTGCTTGGTAGTTGGTCACGTGAGTACTCACCTAAATAGTTAAAGAGAATTCTAGAATATAAACTTTACACAAAATCAAAAAACTCTAAACTACACAAAATCAAATAAACACAGTCAAAATAGAGAGAGATTGAGAGAGTCAAATAGAGATACCTGAGGTGCGGACGTGCGGTGAGCGGCAGTCGGCGGAGCAACGAGCAGGCAGAGCGGCGGAGGCGCAGCAAACGGCGGAGGTGCGGAGCAACGAGCAGGCGAGCGTTCAGGGATTCAGGCGGTGACTCCGGTGAGGGGCAGAGGGGGTCTGCGTTTTTTTTAGGCAACAAGGCTGTGTGGCTAAAGAATGAAAGCAAAAAAAAATAATAATTAGGGTTTCACCATCAGGTTAGGTTTGGGCTTTAGCTTTGTAGTTAATTGTTGGGCTTTTTAAAACTTTTGGGCTAACTAAATTACTTATTATTTTTATTTATTGTTGGGTTTTCTAAATTTTTATTAATTAATACTCAGTGTTATTTCAATAAATTTAAGTAATAAAAATAACAAATATAAATAAGATAATTATATTTTAATTGTATAAATTTTTTGTAGGTGTCACCCAAAAAAAATCTTAGGTGTCACTCAGACTTTTGATACATACGCAACTCAGTATTTTGAAATTTTATAGGTGTCGAGTGACACCCGTCGTAACACACTAGGTCCGCCCCTGAAACTAATATGCGTTTTCAATTAATTTGGGTGTTTGATCTGCTTTATGAACCGGCTAACCTCTGACCACTTACTTTACAGGTAGCTCGGAGAGGTGAACCTTTGTGGCCATAAGAAGTGTTTTTTTTGCTCATAGGGTTCAAACTAGGAATCCCCAGACATTTTCAGCAATGAAAATAAACTTTTACTGTTAGGTCATCATTATCTTGGTTTAAAAACCAATATGTTCACAAAACTTTAATTGGAATAAACAATTAAACTAGCTTTTCACACACATAACTCGTTAGGGATGTAAACGGTTCCGGAACCGGACCGAACCGAACCGAAACCGATTTAACCGAAACCGAAAATTGAAGATTGTAAGAACCGATAACCGAACCAATAATTGTAACACGGTTCCGGTTCCGGTTCGGTTATGGTACGGGTTTTTCGGGTATGGAACCGATTAGAACCAAAATTTGTAAAAAGTATATATATATATATATATATATATATATATATATATATATATATATATATATATATATATATATATAACCGAAACCGAAAATTGAAGATTGTAAGAACCGATAACCGAACCAATAATTGTAACACGGTTCCGGTTCCGGTTCGGTTATGGTACGGGTTTTTCGGGTATGGAACCGATTAGAACCAAAATTTGTAAAAAGTATATATATATATATATATATATATATATTATAACAAGATATAAACAAAAAAACACGATTAACGTTTTATTATACTTTTGCAAAAAAAAAATATTTTAGTTATGAATGTCAACGTGAAGTATAGATTTTCAACCTGAACAATTCCTAATGGATTTTCAAATCTAGATTGCTTTTGATTAACGTTTTATTGAATGTAAATCTTGATAAAATATTATATGGAATTACTTCTTTAAATATAGTGATATATTCTTAATTATTGATTGTATTTTAAAAATTGCTTGTTTTTTAGAACAAAGTGGATTTGATCGATGCAATTAATTCTTCCAAGTGTTAGGTATGGTGAGGATTGAGGAAGACAATCATCAAATAATCTTTTGTTTTTCACAATTCCCATCATGGGTTTTTAAATTTTATTGGTATCCATGCCATGGACTTTTCGAATTCTTGGTTCCATACCCGATATAACCGAAACCCGCAGAACCGTTAACCGAATAACCGATAACCGAAAATTAAAAACTATAAGAACCGATAACCGAACCAAATACTAAAAATCGGTTCCAATCGGTTCCGGTTCCGGTTCCGGTTAGGTTTCGGTTTCGGTTCGGTTTTCCGGTCATTCCACACATCTCTATAACTCGTCTAAAGTCTCTCAACATATTTATGGATGTGTTCATTTGGATCTTACGTGAATCTCAATATTTCTAATTTTTCTAAACCATTTAACTAACGTATGGAGACCATGAAACATTAGGAATGAATTTGGAAAATTTTCAGAACTCTCGGAGTGTTTAGTAGAAACTATAAGGATGCCTTTAGTACGGTAGAATAGAAAGAATTGAATAATGTGTGATTTACAAGTTTTTTTTATCAAGATGATTCTTAATGAAAAAAAATAGAGAATTATTTTTATTATAAATTTTATTTTCCTTATTTCTTTACATAGAAAGAATAAAAAACACGGAAAGAATGTCACCTTTCATTTTTTATGTCAATATTTATTATAATTATAAAAAACATTAAAAGATAATTGAGAATCAAGCTTGTAAACCACACCCGATTATATTTTCTCCGTTCCTCTCATACTTAAAAATGAAGGTTAGTTTTGTACTATTTGTTTCTTTCTTCATGATTCTTTTATAGATGACTTGATGTTACAATACATTTCTTCCAAGTCTCTATTAAATGACATATTTAGATAAAGAGTAAATCTAATATAAAAGAAACCAAAACAATAAGCAGGTTGATATTTATTACAAACAATATCTTAATGATGAAAGATAAAATTGATTGTCACAGTAAAAAAGAGTAGGTTGTTATTTCAAACAATAAACTCTATGTGCAACCATTTTTTACCGGTTAACTTTTGTTGTTTACCGGTTAAACGCTATAATCGGGAATAAACAAAGAGTTGATTTCAGTATTTGAGAGAAATTCAACGAGATTTCTATAATTAAAAAAGGAAAAAGTTGTTTGTCATTTTGATCAATTTCCCGAGCTTTAAATTATGTGTGTTGATTACTTGATTAGCCATCAGAAGTTGAAATATATGATAGTTGGACATACTTTTAATAGTTGCAAATAAGAGTGTGCTTGTTTGACAGGTTTTGAAAGATTAGAATGGATGCGGGTTTGAAAACACTTGTTTGGTTTTGAAACCAAATGTATAAAAATCATTTTCATAATGTAAATCCAATTTTTTAAAAACTACATTCTTTTTTTCTTTCAAAACACATGGGTTCTCTCTCGCTCTCAACATTATTCAATTCTTTTTTTCTTTCAAACCTATATCCAAACCCATATTCATTCCTAAATTTATCCTGATAGCAAACACCCTGGGTTCGTAATGTATAAAACATTACCAATGGACTCAAGTACTCAACGCCGTTGATGTGTCTATCATTGTTGTGTTTAGACTTGTATGTTTGAAAGTTTGCATGTGTAGGTTGTTTAGCTTTTACAAATCTTTAACTTTGAGCTTAGACTTGCTTATAAAAGTTGAGATGTGTTGCTGAGCTTTGGCATCAATCTAATGATGCTTATTGTTTATGAATATAATAATGTATTATAGAAAGATGAATATTTAAGGCATTCAAGGCAGACAAAAGTTCAATATGGTTTCAACTTTAGTTACTTATGAACATTTAAGAACAATCTCATATGGTACGTAACAGAGAGTTCACATATGGCTTACTTTATCGTCTTTAACCTTTTGGGTAGATCAAGTGAACAAATAAAGAAAAAAACAAGATAACAATAATAATAAAGAAAAATGACGATAAATTATGTAAGAAAGAAAACAAAAACAACTAAAATACGAGTTATAAGTTACAACTAATTAAAAAAAAATGATTTATTTTTCTATGATGGATTGCCATATAAAGACACCATACAAACACGTATGCACTATGTAGGTCGAGCATCACATTTTAGTTGCCACAATTAGACTTTTTTTTTTTTTTTTTTTTTTTTGTTTTTTTAGATGGTGAGTTACTGATTTAATTATTTTTAAAATGACAAGTTGCATAAGAAAACAATTTTGTTACGTTTATCAAAATTAAAAATAAAAAAAAGTAAGCTTATACTAGATTGCATTAATCGATAAAAAAACAATATGTAGTTTTGTTTTATGATGCACATACGGATTACATAAACTAATCTTCATTTGTATTATGAGTATATGATGATAAATCTTTTTATTTTACATAATTTGTCCTTTCAAAAACGTAGGTGTATGAGTTTATTTTATCTATTTCCAAAAACCTCATTTAAGTATTTCATATCTATTAATGTATTTATAATTACAAGACAACATAAAAGATGGACTTACGTTCCACAAGTATTATAACTGTATAGCTTTAGGGTTTTATGACCACCTTAATAAAATTTATTCTAAATAAAGCATTCAAAAATGATAAAGTTAGGGTGTGTTTGATAGAGCTTATCAAGGTTTGATCAGACATGAAGAACCTCTATGCATCGAAGAACCATAATGCATCGCTAGAAAATCGTAATGCATCACGCGTAAATCGGTGCAGTGGTCTCAAGAAGGTCTAGTCATATGATGTTCCATTACATATAATTGTGTTTGTTTTAGAGGATGATTGCGGTGTAGTGGTCTCAAGAAGGTCTAGTCATATGATGTTCCATTACATATTTGTTTTAGAGGATGATTGCGGTGTAGCTGGAAAATTTAGAGTTGGTGAGTTATACATACCTCTGAATCTCTGATTCAGTCACTGCAACTTCTTCTATTTGTATCTTGTAGAGTTGATAAGTCAAACACTTCGTAGGGTTTTAACGTAGAAGTTAGTAGTTCTTCATGTTTGAGTTGGGTTTGATTAGTTTTCATATGTTTTGTTTTATTTTGCGTGGTCTTTATTTCCGATTTTATTGACGATCTGCATATTGCAAGTTGGATGGCGAAGACTGACAACATAAGCAAAGGAAACATGATGTCATAAAGGAAGCATGAAATAATTAATTTTTTATAACTAAAACATTATTGATAGCTTTTATATGACATGATTTTTTACTCTTCATTTTGTTGGCTGTTTTTTTAATTATATATCTATCTATTACATTTTACATTTGATGGATTTAGGTATTTTCTAAGGTACGTACAAAAGTTTCAAGTGGTTTTGCAAAACAATAACCATGTATGCTAATTGGTTTTAGATTAATAATTATTTCAAGATCAATTAAATCATTGTGACGTTTGGTTAATGGAATGAAATTCAAATGAGTTAGAATTTAAATTTTAGTTGTTAATATGGTTGGTGGTGAAGGTAGAAAATGGTTTTTAGTGTTAGTTTGAAATGTAGTTGGATTCTAATTCATGTGTTGGAATTTAATTTATGTGTCAGTTGGAAGGAATGTCAAATTCGTATAAACAAGAAAATTTAAAGAAAAATAGATAAATTTAACCATTTATATTAGTTATCAAAAATGCTAAAAATCTAAATTTTAATTCCAATTATATCGAATTTTATTACACCAACTAAACGCCACCCAAGTGTAGCAGGCTTGAGTTACACAACCAATATTTAATAATTAATAATTAATAATTAATAAATATTTATTAATTTAAATATTTAATTTACGGCAACATACACACAAACATTTATTTAAATAAATATTTAATTTAAATAATAAATAATAAATAATAAATAATTAATAATAATAATAACTAAAAAATACGAGAATCACAACAAAAGAGCTCTCCTCCGTCTATATACCAGACTTCGTCCTCTCGTCTCTCTCTGTTTCAAACACAACGCAAACCTTTTTCAGATTCCTCTTTTTGCCATTTTCTTCCAGATTTCAAGCTTTTCTACCAAACCCTAGCCATGGTCATAACACTCGTTCCCTTTTAAAACCGCCTCACATTCTCCAGGAGAAAAGAGAGGGCGATCAATTTTTTCACCGGCGACCGTCACATGGC
The DNA here is from genome assembly GCA_020465985.1 of Centrapalus pauciflorus. NCBI lineage: Eukaryota > Viridiplantae > Streptophyta > Magnoliopsida > Asterales > Asteraceae > Centrapalus > Centrapalus pauciflorus. Next base: position 555,493 of record JAANYP010002796.1, on the reverse strand, counting down.
TGATACGCCGCCGTTTGTTCTGGCATCCGCTAGGGTTTTCACATTTCTGGTTCGTCAATCTCTTATCTCTCCTGGACCTACCTGAACCACCGATAATCGCAATTTAGACGGAATAAATTCAGATAGAGAGTTCAAACAAGCATGGCTGCCGGAAAGGGAGGGTTATATGAGAAGATACGGAGATTTGTACGCACATTACATTTTTTGATTGTAATGGTGGCGTCGTTGTTGATTCTATGGCTACCAATTTTGGTCGCAATTGGTGATATATTGGTTCCTTGTGTTTTAATTTCCAGCTTTACCTGCGTTAGATGCTACACTTTCAAGGAACATATGCACAGATACGATTTCAGAAGCTCATTGACCGACATTCCTGTGGTTTCAGCCATCAGATCTCTCATAATCACATGTATGAAAATTTAATCAATCATGCATATTCCTGGTTATCAATTTTAAAAGTGTATGTATACCTGCATTGTTATTCTGTATGTTTATTTCAATCGCATAAGCATTGATACAACAATATTAATATTTGGCTATGCATATTGCTGTGATTTCTGCACTTTTTAAACGAGTTTGAACCTACTATAAAGTGCTATTTGATTCAGTTGAAAACTTGGAATAAGAGACTTTTATCAAAGTAGAATTTGAATTATATAGTTTTTGTTCAATGTCTGTGTTGTTAGCAACATTCATTGAAGTTAATACAGTCTTTGTATAATTACCCTTACCTCGATGCTATTAGTTTCCTAAAACTTGAGAATTCAAACGCCCCTGAAATCTTTAGTGCTGGAATTCTAACAACTAAGAGATTATTACATGTTGAGATTCTAATTATTGTAATACCACAACACTAAGGCAACTGAGTTTTTTTAAAAATAATTGATTAAGCTCTTTTGTTAGTTATTCACTGGACCTTGGCTATCATAAACCATGAGTTCTCTGGTTTTAAATCCCATTAGGTGCAAAAAGCTCCTTTTGGCACCATGTCTGCTGGCTCAAAGGCCCAAAATTTGCCTTGGATTGTAGAGGAACCACTTTACATATACCGTGAAAACTAGTTGCGCACTTGCGCCAAAGGTACCATTATAAAAACATTAAAAGCGGCCTTAGAATCTTAGATAAGTTTAAAAAAGAAAATTAATGGAAATGATACATGTATTGTGTTTCCCATTGTTTTATTCCTTCTCTCTGTGTTCATTGATTGATCTATATGTTTACTAGTTGGGATTATCGCTCTGAAGAACACACTCCTTTTCAAGTAGAACTGTAGAAGATGTATTCATAAGATAGATCCAGCAATCTATATGAAAACACATTAGAACGGGGGAACAAGAAAATTAATTGTGGCACCTACAAGCCATTAAACATTCACCAATGCTGATAACTGCATTAAATTTGGATTTTGTTTCTATTTGACCTACTTAAATGCTATAACGATGGAATTTGCTTTAATTATGCGTACACGACGTCAAATTTTATGACAAAGTGACTTTTGAGAACTTATGTAAAAATTATCTATGTGATTGCAGGTGTTTATATGATATATGATGGTCCTGTGCTTTCACATGGGCAATATCTTGGAACGGTGACATTGTGTTCTATTTTCTCAATTCTTGTTTTATCAGTAAAAGCATGTGTTTTCACCGTCAATTCTCAGCTTGAGGCTGAAGCCTCGTCTTCTCTTTCTAAGCAAAGGCTTCATCTGAAGAAGTCATGGGGGATGCATGTATTGTTCCTGTCATCTGTGGTTTTTGCTCTGGGGCATACTGTAATTGCTTATCGAACAAGTTGTAGAGCACGAAGGAAGCTTATGTTTAACCGAATTGCTCCCGAATCGGTATGGTTAAAATTGTTCCTGTTCATACACATATATGCATTTATGCTTGTGTCAATGTTGTAGAAATCACTAGGCGGGAGTCGGCCGGCCGACAGGGGACTAGGGAGTAGTCGGCCTAGGCGGGGAGTAGTCGGATTGAGATTTTTTATATGTAAAGTTTAGAATTATACATACAACATATTTATAAATACTCAAATATAAATATAATTAATCATAACATCCAAAAATATGTTTTATAAGACAACCATAATTGTTAAAATCTTCAAATACACCTACTTCAAAGTTCAAATATAGAATTCTAGTTCATTAATATTATAATTAGAATATTAGATGGATGTTCCTTGATCTTCTTGACAATATTATATGTTTTTATTAAAAAAAATAAAAAGTTGACTTTTGACCCGCCTAGCTCGATTCCGCCTAAACCTGTCCGATCAGAGGCGAGTCGTAGCGGCAGTCCTCCAATCAGCGCCTAGGCGCCGCCTAGCCGGCCGCCTAGGCCGATTTTTACAACACTGGCTTGTGTGGTATATGGCAGTTAGTTTAGTGAATTATAGTTTCCTTGGGGAATATTCTGTTGATTCTACTGGATTACGTGATAGATCCTTCTGTTTTCAATGAACTCTGTCTGTTAAGGAAAAAACAATATACGTGTGGACAGTGGTGGTTCTGATTGTAATACATAATGATAAATATTTCTTCTTATAATTTCCGGAATAAGCTCTATTGCCTGTTGAATGCGATCTTAACTGTATTTTTAAAAATATTTTTCATTTTGTTACTACTTTCCAGGTTTTTTTGAGCCAACTTTTATTTTCAATCGGTTACGCTAAAGTTCCCCGATCTTTGACTACTGCTGCTGACAGGGCACAGAAAAGTGATAATGAAATTAGACGAAAACCTCTGCGGGTAGGTCACAATCATGGAGAACTTCCGGTTAGATTACTAGCTGATGTTGACAGTTTGTTCATGGGTTGGCATGGTCTCACCATTCACTACAAACTTAGCATGCCGAGTCCACCTTCTCGTACGCTATCCTCTACAACCCTGCTCGAGAATCCATCATTAAGTTCTATTCCAAAGACCCAACATCATCTTCGTAGAAGCTTTAGCATCCAAATCCAGGACTCCTCGCTCTACACTCCATTATTGGATGGCACTACTTCCCCTGTGTTTTCTGAAGAAGTGCCCGTTTTTAATATAGATGAAGGACCTAACGAGTATCTCACAAGTAATTTGGTTTCTCCTTCACCCCAAAAAGTTTCTGAAATAAATGGTCAGTTTGGGGTTGTTTTAGTGCATGGCTTTGGAGGTGGAGTCTTCTCATGGAGGCATGTAATGGCTGTGCTGTCTCGACAGGTTAATTGTATAGTTGCTTCTTTCGATCGTCCTGGTTGGGGATTGACCTCGAGACCGCGGCGAGAGGATTGGGAGGCAAATGAACTGCCTAATCCTTACATGCTTGATACCCAGGTAATGCCTCCATATCCTTTCACATGTTTACTCAGATATTCCTATAATCGTGTTACCTTCAGAGTTTATCAGTTTTATCTATTGTAATCGATTAGGGAAAAATTGTGTTCAATTCATATAATTGTGTTAACTTCAGAATTTATCAGTGTTTATCTTGTCGAAAGTGGCAGTGGTTACATAAAATCACACGATTATCTGAACTTGTATTCACAATGATTTCCAGGTTGACATGCTTATTTCTTTCTGTAAAGAGATGGGACTTTCTCATGTGGTGCTTGTTGGTCATGACGATGGGGGCCTGCTTGCACTAAAGGCTGCACAAAGAGTCCGGTCATCAGCAATCTCTGTAGATGTAAGTTATTATGAAGAATTTGTGCATCCTAATAAACTTCATTTTGCTGATCTTTCTGAAATATTATGCCAATATTTGTCAGTAGTCAATTGAATCTGACAGAGGTTTCTAAAACTATCCCTATTGTATGGCATCGAGATGTTTTTTTTTTTTTTTTTGCAAAAGAAAATGCCACTAACCTTTCCAGATTTTTGTCTGGACTAACTTAGCCTGTGAGTTTATGAAACCAAATAAATTGTATTTTTTTTTTTATTTTTCACTTTATGCACACGAATTAACGGAATTAAGCTGTATAAGCTACAATTTAGTCAAAGAAGATATGTTTTCAGGTCGAAATTAAGGGCATAGTATTGCTCACAGTAAGTTTGTCAAGAGAAGTGGTTCCTGGGTTGGCTAGAATACTCATGCGTACTTCTCTCGGGAAGAAGCACTTGGTCCATTCTCTACTCCGGACGGAAATATGTCAAGTTGTTAACCGAAGAGCATGGTATGATGCTACAAAACTAACAACAGATGTATTAAGCCTCTACAAGGTATATACACTGTGCTAAAAACTTGAATCGTATTTCTTTAAATAAGCATAGAAGATACATAATCACATCACTGCTTTGCATGATGCAGGCCCCATTATGTGTAGAAGGTTGGGATGAAGCATTGTATGAGATTGGTAGATTATCATCTGATACTGTCCTGTCAGAACAGAATGCTTCCTTTTTGGTGAAATCGGTGGAAGACACCCCAGTTTTGGTCATCGCAGGAGCTGAAGATGCACTCGTTCCTCTAAAATCTGTTCAAGCCATGGCATCGAAATTTGTAAATTCTGTGAGTATATCTGATCTCTGTCTTTGTTTCCTTTTCATTTCAAGCCAGAAATAAATGTTTTAATACACCATTTGTTTCTTTTAATTGCTCTTTTGGTTCACATCTTTAGTCTTCTTGTATCATTAGTATGAGTTGGGCCATTTCTGACCGGTAAAATGTGTTTTGATGCAGACACTTGTTGCTATATCTAGTTGTGGCCATCTTCCTCATGAGGAGTGCCCCAAAGTGTTGCTTGCAGCAATGTTACCCTTCATCAGCAAACTGTCAAGTAAGGCAGATAAATAGTCGATATATGAAATTTTGTAGGGGTGGTGATATATATATATATATATATATATATATATATATATATATATATATATATATATATATATATATATATATATAGGGTTTGTATTCGGCTGAAATCACCTAAAAAAAGGTTCTCTCCTGTTATTTATGTATAGCTAGTTTCTGACTCATGCCTTTGATAGTTAATATATAAAAGTTTCAGTCATTAGGACAGGCTAATCATATGGTGCAAGGCCTTTTTACTACCAGTTGGAGAGAGAACATCATCTGTGTATACTTGTAGATCATTTTGTGTGCGTTGTTTGTTATAAGAGATGCACTAATTTTGGTTGCTCTCTTTTTGCTTTCCAATCTTTAGACATTTCTCAGATAACATTTGGTCGCTTTTGGGGTGTCTGAGGTTCAGATTCAGGATCCTAGCAAGAACTTCATCAGGGTCTGAAAGTCGCAACAAAATCATAATGCATTTTTATATTTTAAACATAAATTCATCATTGATCTCCAGAACTTTGCCTAGATACACATAACATGACGATGATATTGTCCTTAATATGCACAAAACAATACACAACCAACAGATCCCTGAAGCTTTTCTACAAGAATTCAACATGAAAAATGAGCAACAAGTAACCTCAAAAGATTTTAGTGATTTGCTGTTTAAAGATACAAGTTGAACCAAACCAGTACATGTAATACATTCATCTCGACTTTTGAGCTTGTTGCGCATTACTTTTATTCTTTAGAAGATTTATTAATAAGTGACTTGTGGATGTGAGGGATAACACCTCCGCCGGCAATGGTTCCTTTTATGAGGGTGTCTAACTCTTCATCCCCTCTAATAGCAAGCTGTAGATGCCTTGGAGTGATACGCTTTACCTTCAAATCTTTGCTTGCATTGCCAGCCAATTCAAGCACTTCGGCTGTCAGATACTCTAGTATGGCTGCTGTGTACACTGCCGCTGTTGCTCCAACTCTTCCACTTGCAGAAACCCTTGTCTTCAAAAGACGGTGAACTCGACCCACAGGAAACTGCATGGATTGCATCACACTCATCAACTTTACAAAAACATTACCAAATAACACCTATTCTGTATAAATGCAGCCTTATAAATCCACAGAAAAGTGGATACAAGTTTCACCCTATAAGAGAAATTACAGCTATTGAGTGTCCAATGGCAACCTAAAAGATGCTATAAAAAGCTGCTTCTCTAATCGTAAATAGCATCTTCTATTTTGTGTCCGTTTAACAAAAATAATTGGAGCTTTTAGTTTTGTAAAGCATTTGATAAAATAGTTGTAGCTATAGCTTATAAATTTAATCTCATAAAAGAACATTGATATGCGTTAGATGTAGTTAACAATTATTTGGACGGTAAAAAACAATTTTGTTATAGACCAAGAGTTCAAGTTCTTTTTGAAAGTTATTTAAAATAGCATATAATTGAAATACTTTTATTGTTCAATCAAAAGCATAAACTCCAGTATCAAAGTAGAGCCTTTGAACTTAACTTAAAAAAAAAAAAAAAAAGTTGAAGCTGGTATATACCCCTTAAAAAAGGCCTTACCCATCAATCCCCATCCCAAACATTAAGGTCCATGATTAAATCTTATAAGAAATCCTCAAGTGACAGTTATAACTCACACATCCAAGCATCACCCAAAACCATATTGAACCAAATTAATCAGTCCCCAAACCAAGTCAAATTTTGTCGCTATTCTTGGAAATTCCCTTATGATCCAAATCTCCTGGTTCACACTATTGAGAAACAAACCTACAAACCCCACCTTTGCAACCAACGAGAAACTCTAAGAACAGCTATTCAAATATTCACTAAAAACATTGCTAGATCAGTCAAACTCGAGCATAGTTGGCGCTAAACTAGTAACATACTACGTTTGTTTTCCAAAAGTACAACCGACTATGTTCTCTATTAGTATTCATATTATACTTCAAATGCCAAACAAATTATCATCCATTTCAAAATTGGTTTTTGGTATTTATATATTATATAAAAACAAATACTCATTATAAATGCAAAACAAATCATGTAAAAATATTTGCTAATTATAAAAAGTAACAATGAAGTTTCAATAATATACAAATAACAGCAAACGTACTTTCATTTTACTAGCAGTCTGCCAATATTAGATTTTTCCCCCTTTTATTGACAAAAAGATTGAGTATGTTTCTCATGTTGGTAACAAAGTATTCATACTATAGTACTATGTAGCTATTATTGGTAAAAAGCAAGAGTATATTGCTACTTTTGGTAATTAGTCAAAGAATGTGAAAACAGGACAGTCAAAAGTGGACTGCTTGTGTGATGCAAGTTTTCTATAGTACAGTTTATTTCTGTCAGTATGCCTTCATCAAAAAGTACGATTTGTGTATGAATTTGGCATAATATATGGTTTGTTAACAGAAAAACCTCACTCATGTAGTCGTAAGAATAGCAGATAATTCCTTCTTTGCTTTTTAAAAACGATTTGCTATACACGTGATACACAAACAAGTCTGTAAGAAACGAAATTAACTAGATTTTGCTAGCAAATTCTCATCACAATCTCCGCAAACGAGAAGATCAAATTCACCCAATCAAACCGTACCAAGTATGCATAATCAAGCTCATCTGACTAGATCTCTCACAATCTCTGCATCAATGATCAATCTATTACAATCAAACTAAGGTCAACTCTAGTCTTCACACTTTTTTCACTGCCAGTAATTACTTCATCGCGTGAACATTGAATATCGTGCGGTAATCGATACATACGTATATAGATAAAGAATTAGGGACAGGTGGTAACCTGGAGGCCAGCACGCGAAGATCGAGTTACGGCTTTCTTCTTATCTTTGTTGGTTGATCCATTTATGGCTGACGAAGATGTTTTCCCCATTATCAGACCTTTCGCTCCTTTTCCTGACATTTTTCCACCAAATTGTTACACAATCCTCCTTGAATTAGGGTTTCCGTTCGCTGGATCTCGGTAACGATTTATGGTTTCGAGAGAACTAAAAGAGATATTTATATGTACACTAGAGGAAAAATAAATAAAGAAAGATGAGGGTCTCGAAGAGTCGGAAGGCGATTGGACTCGATTGCCGATATTATATTGTGCGTATATACACTTTCGCCCTACCTTATTATGAGTTAGACAGTTTTTACCCTTTATCTAAAAGTGGGTTCGATTATGATTTATAAACTATAATTTACCTTCAACAAATTAAATATATAAAATTAAGCAAATGAAAACTATGCTAAAAGTTAGTATGTTAATCAAGTATAAAGGCTATAAAATAAATATTTTCCAATCAAATCAACTAGATCTACTTTGAGTTATTACTTGCTCCGTTTATTTTGTCATCTTACTATTTTATGCACGTTGAAGTTTCTTTTTAGTTTTGAAGAAGTTTGTTAGAGGTGGTTAGGTGTGTAATAAAACCGAATGCTCTGGTCTAAGTTTTAAATAATGAATTATTTGCATTTCTTTGTATGATATAATCATACTTCGAAAAAAACTTATATGAAAACAGATAAATGATACATTTAATAATTTTCATCATCTTTGATTAATTGATTGTGTCGTCATACGGCAATATATTATAATCATTACACGAACACACATCAAAATATTTCATTGTTTATCCTTATAATTAAATATAAATTATGTCACAAATTGTCCACAATAATCACATATGACAAAATGAAAGGTAATATGATGGTGTAAAATAAAATCAAATAAAAAATGAATTTTATGAAAAAAAAACCTAAACAAAATCATATTTGTAAAGTTATGGCAGAATATTGAAGAATGATAATTATTTGTTATAGATTTCAATAGATGAAAATTTTATTCGGATAGGTTGTGTTTTGCTTAGTCTAGTGGTCATGGTTGTAAGAAATGAAGGTTGTGGTCTAACTTATATTTGTAAGTTGTTGATTGTAAAATTATAAAGGCATTTTAATGACTTGTGTTTTTATGCATAGTTTTGACATGAGTTATCAAAAAAATACATAAATTTTGGTGTAGTCCAAATTTTGAATTTATATGTCATTGATGAGTCTTGGTCCTAACATATCAGTTTTATTTTTGTTACTTATTTGATTTTGTTACTAAGTGTATTTGGTTCGACAAAGTAATGGTCTCATTTCAACATGAGACTGATTATGCATTGGTTTAGTTTTGATTGCATAAATAAATTTCTTTGGTTTTCTTGTTGCTATAACTTTTCATATGTATTTTTTCTTTGTTTGATTTTTTACTTTAATATATAAAATTTATTGTCTTTCTTATATAAAGTTTGTTGAATTAAGAAAAAACAATTTAAAAGGTTATAAACACAATGCTTGATGTTAACCTATTAACGTAACTCTAATCAGACATGTTAAAAAGAAATTTATCTTAAATGAAGTTATTTGAAGGGGGTGTTTTAATATATCACAAAAGAAGAAGGATCCATCAGAGATGTCAAAAAGTATAGGGGCGTCATATGACAATAGAATAAAATATCAGGGACTAGCATCAAGAAGACAAGAAAGAGCTATGGACACTATAAAGGCAAGCATATACATCCACGGCAGCCTCGCGCCTAGCCCTATGTACGCATACCTTAGTATTAAATTTTTTTTCCTTTTTTGTTTAATTTTGATTCACATATATAGTTTGATCTGTTCTTCATTGATGTTGGGGTTAGGAGGTGTGGATTCATCGTACAGAAGCGATCACAAGTTCAAAAATTAGGTTTCCCACCTGTGTTGATTGCCGCCATTTCTCCGTGCTATAAACGATTATATAAAGTTTTCTGTAAGATTTTGTTATTGATACGAAAATCAGACATTTTGTTCAGGCAATTGTGCGTGTTTTTGGGGATTCAGTTGTCGATTTTTAGGTTATTAGTCCTTGATTGCTAGAAATAGGACCGGGGACTTTGATTTAGGTTTTTGTTTGTGTAGTCCGAGTATTTAAGAGGTATAATGGATAAGAAGAAAGTGGCGGTTCCTCTTGTATGCCATGGCCATTCTCGTCCGGTAGTGGATTTGTTTTACAGTCCGATTACTCCAGATGGATTTTTCCTCATCAGTGCCAGCAAGGGTATGTTGAATAATGTTTTATGCTTTATGTTTGATGTTTTTATTGCCTTACGAAATTTATGTTCATACTCGTATGCATTTCGTTCCCGCCTGTAAGGATCATGCTTTAGTAGAGTGCAAAAATAACAAAGAGGAGTATTAGTATCATTATTTTTAGTTCTCACTGTTGTATTCGTGTATAAGTGGCTACATGTTATTGTTGTTGAATGATTTTTAACTTTTTGAATACGAATACAGTATCTGTGGTGGCCACTGGCCAGGAGGTTAATGTAATAAAAAATATTAGAGTATGTTTTAAGTATTGGCTAGATTAACCAAAAGTATTAAGAGTATGTTTTGAGTATTGGCTAGAGTTTGATGGACTTGATGTTTTTCTCTTTGTTCATGGGTTCATTTGTTTATCTACTTATCAGACAACAATTTGGAAGAATTGTGCTGAGAGAAATGGCTATTGGAAAATAAAATATGCAACGAAAAACAAAAATCTAAACAAAGAAAATACATGCTTCGGTCCAAAAAAGACTCATGCTTGCACTAGTGGGTCAATGCTGTTGCCTTTTTCATTAGTGTTTATGATTTCATATGGATATGTTTCTGTATGAATCTGGGCAAAGAAATACCCTATTGGCCGGAGCTGAAATGTAAGGTTCCTTCCAGGGGCCCTCTCTGAGGTTTTTGGGTGTCCCTGGACACCTGCTCCATAGTGGTGAATAAACCATCCTGCACCAAATCAGACATGCAAAGCTAACAAATTGTACGAAGTATTGAGGATAAGTAAATTGCTATGTGTGGATATGAAGATTAGATAATGGAACCCGTTTTTGATAATATTTACTGGAAATGGAGATAGTACCACCAAATAGAGATAAAGGTAGTCATTAAGTATAAGGTGTAGGAGACGGGATTTGGTTCTGAGATGCGTTGTTTTGTTTATATCTATTTTTGGCTGGGGCCTGGGGGTACTTGTGAGAGGCATTGTTTTTACAATCAAGTTTATCAAGTTTAACTTGATAAATTGTTTTAGCTTGAAGCTCAGCAAGAATTTCATGAGTAACCCTACTATGCATTAACTAAATGATCATAGGTTACTGTTTCAGATTCTACTCCTATGCTCAGAAATGGAGAGACTGGGGATTGGATAGGAACCTTTGAGGGGCATAAAGGTGCAGTGTGGAGTTGCTGCCTGGATACTAATGCGCTACGTGCTGCATCTGCATCTGCTGATTTCTCTGCGTATGTAATGGAAACTATTTTTCTTCATTATTAATGCTTGGTATAGAAGTTGTTTTCAATTCAAAGTGTGCTCTATGGCTAGATTTTTCATTCTGCACCTGTTGATTTTGTTTATCCTAAGATGGTGGGCTGTTGCACAACTCCTAATTTAATGTCGCTACATTGTATGCTTTTAGAATATTTATTGTGGTTCTGTTATTTAAAATGGAAGTGGTGTTTTTATGTAAAAAGCTAACAACATTTCCAATATAATCCATCTTTATGTATGCAGGAAATTGTGGGATGCATTAACTGGGGATGAACTTCACTCGTTTGATCACAAACATATTGTTCGGGCATGTGCCTTTTCTGAGGTAATTTCATATATGTTTTTCATTGCATGAAGTCACTTACACATGAGTGCTGACTGCTTGCCTCTAAAAAGGGAATTTGTTACCTCGTTTACTTACGATAGTTTGTACGGTGTGGCTGTCACTTCCATTTTCTGCAGGACTCTCATTTTCTTCAGTGGGCTGTACTTGTATATAATTCTGAAATAGAGATTCTATAATCACCGTAAATGCATATGGATTTTTTAAGGAAGATTTGTCCATATACATGGTCCTTTTCACCAACATGCAGACACGGAGAAAAATTATCCGTTTTTCTTTTAATATGTGCATATATATCTTTTCTGCAACATTAATGCAAGCAACAACTTATGTTTATATAAACAGGATACACATTTTCTACTGACTGGTGGTTTTGAGAAGATACTTCGCATATTTGATTTAAATCGACCAGATGCCCCACCAAGGGAAGTTGAGAACTCCCCCGGTTCTGTCAGGACTGTTGCATGGCTCCATAGTGATCAAACCATATTAAGTTCCTGCTCTGATTCTGGAGGAGTGAGGTAAGCCTTCTTTGTTGTTTTTTTCCTCAAATCTTATGGAGGTTGCAACAATTTGTTTAGGATGTGACATGAAGGCTACATTGTGATTTTAGAAAGATCATTTACATTTTATTACTTGCCAAATGTCAATATATCGTTACAAACAATTTATGACAGTTTGTGGGTTCATATATGTCAAGCTATGGACAGATGTTGCACTTTTCATGCAGATGGCATAGCATGTGTTAACCTTGTTTTGATGATAAGTTCTAGTGCATATATTATAATCAGATGAAGGGAGTGAGCTAATATCCTTTATCGAATTCATATATAAAAATACTGACTTCTATTATGTTAGGTTTGTGAAAATTTTGTACCAGATGAACCTTTACAACCATGTAAATGTGGTCTTATACTCTTATCTGCACTCATTAGTCAAACTGGCTAATTTGTAGCTAATGCAGCGTCGCCATTAATTACGCTTCAGACTTTAATAACTTTTTTGTACTCAGTTTGCCATGATTTTCCATAAATAAGGCAATAATGGATCGACTATAATGCAGTCTAATGTAGATGAAATGTGGAGATTAAATGAACTCTATGAAGTGCACCTTAATTAGTCAATTTGAAATGATCTGATGGCAGGCTATGGGATGTGAGGAGTGGCAAGATTGTTCAAACGCTTGAAACAAAATCATCTGTGACAAGTGCTGAAGTCAGTAAGGATGGCCGCTATATTACCACTGCAGATGGATGTAGTGTCAAGTTCTGGGATGCAAACCAGTAAGTTTTGAATTGAACCATTAATTGCAACCATAGCCTTGATCGTATGCATAAATCATGATATGCACTGTATATATGAATTTGAAATTCTTTCTCATTTTTAGTTTTGGACTGGTGAAGAGTTTTGATATGCCCTGCACCGTGGAATCAGCATCGTTGGAACCAAAGTTTGGTAATAAGTTTATTGCAGGAGGAGAGGACATGTGGATTCGTCTCTTTGATTTTAATACTGGTGAAGAGATTGGTAAGTAAAATGAATATGTTCATTGGTAATGTGGCAAATTTAGCCCGTTGTATTAATAAATTTATAAATGGGAAAATTAGATCTTCAGCTAAAAAAACTAGTCAAATGGATAAAACGTTGTACAAAATATACCCATGTATATTAACATATTCATTCGCAGTTTTTGTAATTATTTTTTTATATGTTATTTATTTAGGAATTAACCTACTCATTCGTAGTTTTTGTGTTTAACATACTATTTACTTATGAATTCTTAAAAGAATTTAATATTAGTGTTGACGGGTCAATCCAACTGGACCCAACCCAATCTTAATTTTGTCTGATTTGATGTTATCTTCTTTTGATCTGTTGCCCAATCCGCTTAACTTGCCCATTTTGCCACTGTTAGTCATTGGTTATTTGAAATGGCATCGTATTCAAGTCCAAATAGATGATTTTGTTGCTGTTCCTTCCTCAATCGGCAGCTTCTATAAATATTTATGATTTTTTTGTACTTTGTAGGATGTAACAAGGGTCACCATGGTCCGGTCCATTGTGTGCGGTTCTCTCCTGGAGGTGAATCATACGCATCAGGATCCGAAGATGGAACGGTAAGAATATGGCAAACGTTGATGGGTCCTTCGGGTCACAAGGAGAACATCAATACCGTTGCAAATGGCCCAAGCAAGCAGCCTTCAGCAGTCGAAGTTATTTCAAAAATGGAGGATTTACATGTTGGCAGCAAAGAAGGGGCCAGGGAGTAAGAATCAGGTTATTCCAGTGACATTACATATGTTTGTTGTCCTCACTTCTTGTCACAGTTATCCTTTTTGAAAAACAGTGTTTGATATTTGTCCTTTTTTAAATTGTGATTCTATACATGAAAATTGGTTGTTGAAAAGTGAAGCTTAGATTTCTCATATTACATTGATGATGCAAGTCTTTTATAGTAAATTATTAACTTGCCACTTTGGTTTTAATTGATCTATAGACCTGTCGAATAAATCTAGTGCCTTGGACTTAAGGGTGGTACGTATGATATCGTAGCTCATGTGTTTGGCTCGTGTTGTAGAAAATGCTTATTCTAACCGACTCTCAAGTCTTGATCTTGATTAGGGGGAGTCATAAGTTAAAGAGTTTGTGATTAATGTCCGTTAGGTTCTTTCTACAAACATATACATTATCGTTGCAACATTCTTATAGGTTAAACGAGTCTCAAACTTTTATCAAGCAATTTGAGATTGAGGTTGAGTGATTTAATTCCGAAATATTATTCACCCCAGTGAAGCTCATATGTTGATATATCTAGCTTACTTTTGGATTAAGAATATACAGTCTAGTCTTGGCTCATGGGCCAAAACAGTCTGCTGCTGGGAACTTGTGCTAGCATAAGCTTGTCTTCTATAACCAGTTTGGTTCGGCCTACAAACCCAGCAACTGCCCAGAGATTTGTGATTTCTATCTACACTGTTGTATCAGAGTCGACATTTAACATCGGCGGACGTGTGATATATCCGTTTAGAAGTTTTCTTAATAACCATCAAAGCTTAAATTTCAGACTATGTTCCACCAAGACAAATATTGAGCGTTAACACATGCCTATTAGTGAGTTAGCGGAGTTGCAAAAGAAATTGAAAAATATAGACCTTGGTAAGGATTTCATGATAGCAATTATTGAAATCTATTATATATTAATGACTTAATTTGTTTTTTGTTTGTAGATGCAACCGAACAAATATTCATTACTAGAAAAATTGCAAACAAAAAATGACATTTTTTCGTTGCTAAAGCACTAAATGTCGTTGCTAAATGAGGTTTGCAACAAAATTAACAATAAAACTTGGTTGTGGCTGAAATGGTCGATGCTAAATTAAGTTTAGCAACAATAAATTATTGATGAAACTAATCAGTCGTTGCTAAAACTGAAAAAAGGTCATATCATTGCTAAATTCTTTGTTTACCAACAAAGAGTTTATTCCTTGTTAATTCTCTTTTTAAAGGCAACTTAAGGATTGATAATTTATCTTTATTATCAAGGTAAAAATGGAGTTACTAATATAATATACTCAAGTAACATTATTTTGTAAGTAGCCTTTAATGTAAAAATGTGCTTTATTATTATTATTATTATTTTTGTATAGATTAATAACAAGTTTGGGAGTTTTGCATGTTTGCTGGAACTTAGAATGGCACGACAACAATCAACAAGTGTGTTTTTATTAAGGTTTATGTATTTTTAGTTTTGTTATCGATTTATGTGGAACAATTTGAACGAGAATATCATATTTTGGTGACGTGGAAAGTTTTAGATTGCTTATTAAATTTAGCTTAAAAGTTATTATTATTATTTGGTGATAGAACTTGTCTTCCCGTCACTAGTCATGACTAACTTGTTTTATAAATCAAAGTCTAACTTTAAATCAAGGGATAATTACTAAAATAGCTAAATCTCACACCTTTATTCACCTTTTAGCCATTTTATATACATTTTACCGAAATAGCCACAATTTACGTGATAGCCACAATTTACGTGATTTGTACTTTTATTCATTTTTTAATGCATTACGTTACAAAAGGTGTTTGGTCACGTAAATTTTTGTACTTGGTCACGTAAAGTGTGACAAGACATCCCACCAAACATTCATGGGGAAGGAGCAAAAATGGTTACGTAAAGTACAACAATTTACGTGACCAGACACCTTTTGTAACGTAATGCATTAAAAAATGAAAAAAAGTACAAATCACGTAAATTGTGGCTATCACGTAAATGTGGTAATGTAAAGTGTGGCTGTTTTGGTAAAATGTATATAAAGTGGCTAAAAAGTGAATAAATGTGTGAGATTTGGCTATTTTAGTAATTATTTCTCAAATCAAAGTATCAAACTAACTAGTAATTAAGACTCATTTTTAATAAATCAGTATCAAATTAAGCTCAACTGTAGCAAAGTAAAGTCCACATTTGATAACATAAAAGTCCTATGTTTTCTCGGAATTTAAATCAAAAATCAAACCGAATTAAAAAAAAACTAGAAAACTCACAGGTGCACTGAAAACACAGTAATCCAAATCGAAAAACTAAAAAACGAATTCAGAAAATTGAAAACTGAACATTTCCTCCAACCCAAAAATCGAAAGTTTCTGTTTGTATTCGATTGGAGCTTAGAAACCAAACAGAATCATCATATGCTCATCCCTACCCACAGTTAACTTTATAGTGGTGGCTAATTAGTTGAGCACTATGATTTTTAATAGGAGGTTCTGAGTGTGACTCTCATAATTTCAACTCATTATGGTAACTTGTTTTTGAAAAAGAAAAATACTTCATTGCAGTCAGAGTGGGAGAAAATCAAACAATCGAACTGAAAATGCCATATATATGGAACATTAAAATTACGCATAAGGTTATTAAAATAAAAAGAACAAGTAGAACAATTAAAAAAATAAACTGTGGCGGCTAATAGCAGCGACAGATTTGTAACTTATGCTGTGGAACAAGATGGAAGATTCGGGAGGTAAGCAGCAATTCATCAGCGATGATAAGAGATGCGACGGCAAAAGCCACAACTGTCATGATTGGAGCTTACAACTCAACTGCAGAACGGCATCGAAATTCGGAAGTGCGATTGTGTGACCGCAACTTGAAAGAAAATGAACGAAAAACAAATCTAGAAGTGTTTATAGTGTGTCTTCAAGGTAGGACGAGATGGAGAATAAAATAAATAAAATGGACAATTAAGTGGACGACAGGGGGAAGAAGGGCGGCGAGACATGGAGGCGATCTAGCGACAGCGACACGAAAGGAAAAAGAATGAAGAAAAAGACAAGAACCCTAGAAAATAATGAAAATACTGTTACAATAAAGTAATAAACCCAAATTGACTCTAAGCCTGCCTTGTTTGTTTTTTGTTTGAAGATCTTCGAACCTCTTATGTCTGCGAACTCGAAGACGCGGGAAGATGTTTTATATGAAATTGTGTTTGTTTTTTCTCCGTCTTCCCGCGTCTGCGAACATCTTCCCGCGTCTGCGAACGTCTTCCCGCGTCTGCGAAATCGTCTGCGAACGTCTTCCCGCGTCTGCGAACCTCTTCCCGCGTCTGCGGACGTCTGCAGACCTTTAGTCCATCTCTTCTGACCGCAGATTTCTACAGCTAAGTCCGCAGACCGCAGACATCAACCTCTTAAAAAACAAACAACACCTTAAGCCTATCTATATAAATGTGCAAGACTATTTTACTTAAAATTTTTTTACATTAAATCGTAATATTTTATTTTATTTTGTGGTATACAGTTTAAATTAATATGCTTAGACACAACTTTACAACCCCCATAACCAATGCTCATAAACCTTTGATTCGTCATGGCGCATGAGCAATGTTTAATAAATACTCAAATTCCAGTTTAAAACTCGAATTGAATCGTACTTATTTTCATTTATGGCAATTCTTTATGCCGTTTTTCTTTGAGCAATATTTATTGTAATTTTTTCTTTATTGCAATTTAATAACTTTCTAAGTTATCTATTTTTTCTTTCTTATGAGAATAAGAAATTATAGTATCATAAGAAATACTATATAATGCACCAGAGGTTTCAGTATCAGTGGCAAACCTACGTTTGTTGCAAAAATTTTTAGGGTTAAGTGTCATTTTGACCATTTAACTTTTAAATTTGTTTCATTTAGCCACTAAACTATTTTTGTCTTGATTTAGCCACAAAACTTTAGTTTAGTGTTCTATTTTGGAGAAAATGAATAAAACTAATGGCTAAATCGGTACAAAATATGATAGTTTAGTGGCTAAATCAAGACAATTTTTAATGGTTAAATCGATAAAAAAAAGTTTAATGGCTAAATATAAATACAAAATATAGTTCAGTGGGTAAACCGAGAAAAAAAATAGTTTAATAGCTAAATCAAAAAAATTCTGAAAGTTGGATGGTCAAAATGTCACTTAAACCAAATTTTTATTGCGGTTTTTTGTTAGAAAAGTCAAATAGTTAGATTTGCTGGTTGGGGTTAACAAATGTGTATATTTAAGGTATGACGATGTTTAACATAAATGTCATGTAAAACTTTAACCTGTTATTTTATTAACATAGAACTTTTACTCGGTTACAACCAGCAGGTTACATTTTTTTTAAAAAACCATTATTTTAATGATTTTATCTGGTTGAGAAATTTTTTAGACGAAAAATGAATAAAAGATCTAATCGAAAAAGGAGAAAACTTTCTTTTTGCGTAAAATCCATATATATATTTAATCTAATATAGCAAAAATAATTATGGAAAAGAATAATAAACTAAAACTTTATGATTAAACATTCAACTAATTAAGTTAAAAAGTTATCTCCTACAGTATATTGTTTTATTATGTAGTGTTCTTGGACCTTAATCTCTTTTCCTCTAACTCTTGAATATTGACTATTATTAATACAACTTTTATATGAAACTGGCGACCTTAAAACCTTTATCTCTTAGATTTATCTTTAAAAAATAGGTCGATTATTTATTGCCAGTGATGCATCTATCATGCATGACGCATCCTTTGTAGACTACAATAAAATGTCCTATTCAATACTATGTATGAATTCACATCATTCTATAATTAGTAGTTATAAAAAAATGATAAAAATAAAAAGGTGTCTTTCTGAGTATGTCATTGGTATTTATTTCCCTTGTGCTTTTTTCATGTAATGTTCTCAAATTTCTTAATTTCTTTTCCTGTAACTTTTGAATATTGATTATTTTTAATACAATTTTATTTATGAAACCGACGAACTCAAAACCTTGATCTCTTAGATTTATCATAAAAAATATGTCGATAATTTATTGCCAGTGATACATCTATCATGCATGACGTCTCCTTCGTAGACTACAAGAAAATGTCCTATTCAGTACTATGTATGAATTCACATCATTCTATTTTATACATATAATTGGAACTAGTACTTATAAAAAAATGATAAAAAAAGTGTCTTTCTGATTATATATGTCATTGGCATTTAATTCCCTTATGCTTTTTTCATGTAATGTTCTCAAATTTCTTAATTTCTTTTCCTCTAACTTTTGAATATTGATTATTACTAATACAATTTTTTTAAGAAACCGACGAACTCAAAACCTTGGTCTCTTAGATTTATCTTTAAAAAAATGTCGATTATTTCTTGCCACTGATACATCTATCATGCATGACGCATCCTTTGTAGACTACAAGAAAATGTCCTATTCAGTGCTATGTATGAATTCACATCATTCTATTATATATATAATTGGAATTAGTAGTTATAAAAAAATGATAAAAATAAAAAAGGTGTCTTTGTGATTATGTCATTGACATTTATTTCCCTTGTGCCTTTTCATGTAATGTTCTCAGATTCCTTAATTTTTTTCCTCTAACTTTGAATATTGATTATTATTATTACAATTTTTTTATGAAATCGACGAAATCAAAACCTTTATCACTTAGATTTATCTTAAATAAATTTGTCGATTATTTCTTGCATGACGCATCCTTTGTAGACTACAAGAAAATGTCCTATTCAGTACTATGTATGAATTCACACCATTTTTTTATATATCATTGGTACTAGTATTTATCAAAATGATGATGATATAAATTTAAAAAAAAAAAGATGTCTTTCTGATCGATTATGTCATTGGCATTTATTTCCCATGTGTTTTTTTTTCTGTTTTTCTTTGATAATGATTTATAAAATGCGTTTGAGAGACATAAATATTAATTAGTACAAATTAAGGTGGTCCGGGTAAATACCAGTATTTTCAAAACATGTGGTCCTCCCCGCACAAAAATAAATGTCGTAGTAAGGAAAAGGAAAGCATTTGATTTTTGCTTTCTTATACATTTATTCAAACATAATGGTTCATATAGCAAACGATAATTTTCTGTAAGAGTTTTTAATAAAACTGAAATCATGATTTTTTTTGAAAAAAAAAACACAATTAAGAGATGAAAATGTATTTGGATATGTTATGAGTAGTTTTTGCGTTTTCATTTTTGACTCTCATTTATAATATAGATTTGGATGACTAGATTGAAAACAAGAGGTGAAAACCTTGAAAATATGTTTTTCATTTTACTTATAAATTTGAAAGCTAAAAACTGAAAATTAAAAACTAAAATATCAAAAAAAACAATGATTCTCTACGCGTCTCACCGAAAATTTTATCAAAAACATGTTAACTAAACGGCCCTAAGTGTTTTAATTTTTCCCCAATAACAAACTAACAATACAGAGTATATTCGGTTTGTCCAAATTTGTCATACAATGATTGATCGAATTATCAAGAAAGATTCGATCTCAAGGTATAAAATTTTAAATTTTGTAATTTACTGAATTTTAATAAATAATATATATATATATATATATATATATATATATATATATATATATATATATATATATATATATATATATATATATATATATATATATATATATATAGATTGAGGTTCTATGGGGCACCATATGCATCGGGAACCAAATGGGAACCAAAAATGCATTGCTTGTTTACAAAGGGTGTATTAAGGGCATTTTGGGAATGCTTAATAATATATTATTAAATTACAAGATTTAATTTAATATTCATCATTTATTTAGGAAACTAAATAAAATGATCAACCACCTTCCCATAAATCCATCCCCTTTTCTCTCTCTTTCCTTTTCTCTTTCATGATGCACAACAGCAATGCATCACGACAATGATGAACACATTGAAGACGTTGATGAACACGTTTAAATTTCAGAGATGCATCACGAAATTAACACGTTTAAATGTCGAAATATATCACGATTTTGGTGATGCATAATGATGGAACAAAGACGATGATGAATATGGCCGAAATGCATCACGATTTTGGTGATGCATAATGATGGAACAAAGACGAGGATGAATATGGTCGAAATGCATCATGTTTGAAATTGAATTGGATGAAGATGCATCGTGTTTGAAGACGAATCCAATAAATTGGATGAAGATGCATCATGTTTGTTTAGATTCGGATAGAATATTTTCTGAATTCAAGTATTATCCGATTTTGCCCTTCCGCGCGCGAGAAGTTATGCACCCGTGCACCCATTTTCAAGTTAATTACCCTTTTTCCACTACAATCTGAACCATTAAAATTCAATATCTAACGGTGCATACAGGTTCCCAAAGTGTACAATGCATACAGGTGCCCCATAGAACCTGACCCTATATATATATATATATATATATATATATATATATATATATATATAAAATATATATAAAATATGGTTCGAGAGAAGGTACCATATTTAAAAAAACTTTTTAAATTTTTTTTTCATAAACATATTTTAATTAACATTATGAAGATCATATGTAAATTTCATATACATTCACATCTCCTTGCTCCTAAAAAATGATGTGAACACACACTTATATAATTTTGAATGTATGTGAACGCACATTTATGTGATGCGTGATTTCATACACTTAGAGTGTTCGGATTTGTGTGAAATTCACATATGATTTTCGTAATGTTAATTAGAAGATGTTCATGAAAAAAATTTCAAAAAATTTACTTTTAAGAGAGGTACCTTCTGGTGCGCTACATTAGAGGTGGTACTCACTTGAACCTAAATTTATATATATATATATATATATATATATATATATATATATATATATATATATATATATATATATATATATATATATATATATATATATATATATATATATATATATATACACACACACACAGATATATATATAATTTTAATTTTTTAATTTCAGTTTTGTAAATGTTTGTATTTTTTTTTTATTTCAGTTTCGTAAATGTTTGTATTTTTTTATTTTAGTTTTGTAATTGTTGTTTCGTTCGTAATACCAAATTATCTTGTGGAACATATTGCACTTGCCCAGATATCAAATTTAGACGGCTGGTTTGTATCAATTATGTTCATTCGTAATTTTAGTTTTTATTTATTGTTATGTATTTTTTTATTTTAATTCAGTAATTTTTAATTTTTAGTTTATGTAATAGTTTTTTAAATATTTATGAAATTAATTATTTTATATTTAATAATTGTTTTCTTAATTAAAATGTTAAAAAAATTAAGAAAGATGGAAAGGTTAAGAAAGGTGGGTATTTCCTAGTTAGAAATGTGGGGAAAGGTGGAGAGAGAAAAGCTGATGTGGCGCTGACGTGTACAGAAAGATGGATTTGGGAGAGGTGGGTACTCCCCACACTCTAAGAGTGAAGGGAGTGGTCACCCCGCAAGCGAGCGGCTTCGGCCACGTAGGAAAGAGCCGCCGGGAACACCACCCCGCCCACGCGGCCCCGCGCAATTCCAACCCCGGCCCGGCTCGAAGACCCCGCTGCACCCCGCTCCATCTCTTCTCTTTTATACCTCAACGGTCATGTGACCGTTTCAAATAAAAAAAAAAAAATTTTATTAAATATTTTTCCCTATAAATATATCTTCACAACACATTTAACATACATCTTTCCCATTTCTCTCAATCTATACACATTCAAAATTCTCTCTTTCATTTAACCTAAAATTATTTCCAATCAATCACAATTTTATTTTTATTGTGATGGAACCGTATACTACGTCTTCGTCGTCAAACTCATCATCCGAAGACGAATCTCAAGACGAATCTCAAGGATGGTATGAAGAACTTTTTGAAGCTTTTATAAATGCCAGCTCTCCGCAGCCTAGACGAAGAATTCCAATTCATAGAGACCGAGCAGCTGCAAATGAACGTCTGATGCGCAATTATTTTACTCAAAATCCTGTATATGGAGATGATATGTTCAGAAGGAGGTTCCGGATGCGCAAAGAACTATTCCTACGAATAGTTTACGATATGGAGCAACACTTTGAATATTTTACCTTGCGATGGGATGCTCGAGGTAGAAGGGGATTTACCGCGTTACAAAAATGCACATCTGCTATTCGGCAACTCACATATGGCATGGTAGCTGATTCGATTGACGACTGTCTTTTTATGTCTGAAAGAACTTCACGTGAAACCTTGCAAGAATTCTGTAAGGGAATTATTCAGCTATACAAACGCAAATATTTGCGTAGACCGACTGAATCTGATGTTCATCAGTTGTACGCGTTCCATGAAGCAAAACATGGATTTCGTGGAATGCTTGGCAGCATTGACTGTACACATTGGGCATGGAGAAATTGCCCTACAGAATTGCGAGGACAATATATGCGAGGCGATCACCAATATCCGACAATTATGTTGGAAGCCGTTGCGTCACAAGATTTATGGATTTGGCATGCATTTTTTGGCGTCGCGGGTTCCAACAACGACATCAATGTGATTAATCAATCACCAGTATTCAACGACGTTTTAAACGGGATCGCACCGGTTGTTCCTTTTGTTATTAACGGAACAGAATACAAACATGGGTACTATCTAACCGACGGGATATATCCCGAGTGGGCGACTTTTGTGAAAGCTTTTTCGTGTCCAACCGATGACAAACGAAAAAGATTCAAGGCAGCACAAGAGTCGGCAAGAAAAGAGATCGAACGAGCTTTTGGTGTACTCAAATCTCGTTTTGCTATATTAAACAACCCCGCACGACCATGGCACCAAAATAAAATTAGACAAATCATGTATGCTTGTGTCATATTACACAATATGATCTTAGAAGACGAAGGGTTCGCGATATGTTCATTTCAAGAAACCGAGCTTCCATCCAGTCAACATTCCGCTTCCAATGAAGTATATCAAAATACGTTACTGGAAATTCGTAATCGGGAAACACACAATAACCTTCGCTCAGATCTTGTGGAACATATTGCGCTTGCCCAAATACCAAATTTAGACGGCTAGTTATGTATTTTTTTATTTTTAGTTTCGTAAGTTTTTATTTTTTAGTTTCGTAATTTTATTATGTAATAGTTTTTTAAATATTTATGAAATTAATTATTTTATATTTAATAATTGTTTTCTTAATTAAAATGTTAAAAAAATTAAGAAAGATGGAAAGGTTAAGAAAGGTGGGTATTTCCTAGTTAAAGGCCGTCCGAATTAGAGATGTTATAAGCTATGACCTTATTTTATACATCGTATGTATATTAAATGATGGTTATGGAATTCTCATCATAAGAAAATTGAAGTCGTAAAAAGTTATGAGAATTTGATTACGTGTTTATTATGAAAAAACCAACATTTTAATTTCATGTTTTTTTGTGGTTTCGTCCCTCTATGTTATTATTTTTCATAAAAGGTCTAAAGTTTATTTTTTTCTTTTTGGTTTTGTGAAATTTGGACATTAGAACCTGGTTTTTAGTTTTTAAAAACCCGGTATTCTAATTATAACTGGGTTCTAATGTTCAAATTTCACTAAACCAAAAAAAAATTATCTTGGGGACTTTTATAAAAAAAATAACATAAATGAACGAAACAGAAAAAACATTAAATATGTTGGTTTTTTTTCATAATAAATCCTTTGATTAAGTATCGAATGAATTAATATTACGATCGACAAAATATGCACAATCAGGCATTATACTTGGGAGATATTTAATCTTAATCAAGCGTGATTTTAGTTAGTAGATGAATTATTGAATTGTATCTGTATAAAGGCAACGTGTCTTAGAGATGTGACAATGGGAAATGACTAATTAAGTCTAAATGTTACGTGACAATATGTCATCCTTTGGCTTTCTTTTTCTTTGGTCTAATGAATTATCCAATGAATTTGTAGAAAGAAATAGAAAATCGATGTGAATGGAACCTAGGAAATGAAGATATAAGCGCATGGACAAACTTAAGATCAAATGATGACCGAAATTACCCTAGGAACTCTAAATCGCGTGTTCCAGATGCGTTTTCGTGTTCGATTTCAAAACTAAGAGTTTGCAATATATGTACTTCGTGCTATGAATGCATCATGTGTATATTGCAATATTTTCTACATGCATTATATTTTATGATTAGTGGTGGTAAAAAGGTGCAAATAAAGGAATGTGTCTGGTTCGATGAAAATAAACTCTATTACGAATACGAATAAATGAAATCCGATGTTGAGATAATTTTGATTGCGTAAGACATGCTCCTTGATGGATGACTTAGGGTCATATCCTAGGTGGTCAACAGATATCCATGAAACGAAATCACAAATAAAAGTTTAGATCTATCAACCGAAAGATCTGTTATTGAAAAAAAGTTAATTGGTTTTAAGAACCATATGTATGAAAGTATAATAAAACGAACACTGCATTCACTTTATACACCAGGGGATCCCAAAATACATGTGTATTTTCATTCGTAAGATTTATATACATGATATTTATGAATGAAGCATAATAAATTGTGCGTTATTTTCCATATACAAAACACACGAATGCATTAAGCTTTGTCATTATGCATTTTACGCAAATTCTCAGAGACAAAGGAACCGATTACTTCACTATGTGATTCCATTCATTGTGAAGATTACAATGAATGAATTCAAAAGGTTATATCCAAAATTCACTATACGATACCATTGTGAAGATTACCAAGGCCGGCCCTGAGCAACGTAACACGGACAACTGTTCAGGACCCGTTAATCATAGGGTCCATCCTCAAAAAATCTATTATATATTTCTTAGGTTTATTAACGATCAAACAAAGTTATCGACCTGCCAACGTTTTTAGTTTATATTATACAATTATTAGTTTTTTGTTTTAATTTATCACTTTTACTTGAATTTTGTTTATCTTGAATACACACACACACACACACACACACACACACACACACACACACACACACACACACATATATATATATATATATATATATATATATATATATATATATATATATAGAGAGAGAGAGAGAGAGAGAGAGAGAGATTCCATTAACCACTTTTGTGCATCGAGGCACAAAAGAACCTCCATTGGCCATTGGATGAAAAGAATGTGTGGGTTAGATCAAATGGCAAAAGGGTAATTAAATAGAAAGTTTTATGCATCAAGTGCACATAATGAAATTCGCGGAGGGGTAAAACAGGAATTATGCAATCCTTATTTAATTATTACACTTCCAAAATTAACAAAAATAATACAAATTCAAAATACATCAAAATACATGCATATCGTTCATCTCTTCATGCATATCGTTCATCTCTTCCAAAAATAAATCATGCATATCGTTCATCTCTTCCAAAATCAAAATACATCATAATACAAACATGAATCGTTCATACAAACATAAATCATGCATATTGTTCATCTCTTCCAAAATCAAGAGGGGGCTAAGAGAGAGGAGAGAGAGAGATAGAGAGAAAGAGGGAGTGATTTTAGGAAAGAAGTTAATGGTGATTTTCATACCAAATTTAGCTATTAATTATCTTAAAAACATTTAAATTCAAAAATAATTTCCATACATTTAATATCCCCTAAATGCCCTTTGTGCACCCTTGGTAGATAGTCTGATGCACAAAAGTTCTCAATGGTGTCTCGATGCACAAAAGTTCTCAATCGAACTTCAATCTATATATATATATATTCATAGAGGTCCTTTTAAGTTTTTGTCCGGAACCTCGAAAATGATTGAACCAGCCCTGAAGATTACGTGTGCATATATGAATTTGAATATGGTGTTCTAGCTAGTATCATAATCAAATTAGTTTTCTATTGATCTTAAGCATGTATATATGATAATATGTGTGTATACATGTATACATCCATTTGCGTGAAAAGTTAAAACGATATGTTTGTAACGTTTAGAAGACAAATGAAAAAAGCAAAATCAAAGTTATATTCCTTCTTTTCAATCTTCAACAAAAGATGATAGACATTTAAGTCAAGTAATCAACCACTTGACATAGATCAAGTGGCCACCAACAAAGGTGGGAGGGCCGGAGGGGTTCCCCTTGGTTGAGGTCTCGAGTTCGAGCATTGCCAAGGGTGTTTCCCCTTAGGTGGAGGTGTGAGGTTTGGTCCTCACCCTCAAGGTGTCTAACATTGATGCTAATAACTAACCACTAACATCTGCTGTTCAAAAAAATTATAAGTCAAGTAATCACAAGCATTCCATACAATTAAAGGCGTTTGGTTTGCAGATTATTTTCTTTGGAATTTGTATTTTGTTAAAAGATTTGTATTATATAATATTTTCATTTATTTGGATTTTATCAAAGAATTTGCATTATCTTTAGGGGGTAAATTGCTAATATGAATAATGCATGATAACTGAGATTTAAAAAATCTTAGGTGGAGGTGTGAGGTTTAGTCCTCACCCTCAAGGTGTCTAACAAGAAAGGTGCTAACCGTTAATTTTAACAGTTCAAAAA
Source organism: Centrapalus pauciflorus (assembly GCA_020465985.1). Classification (NCBI taxonomy): domain Eukaryota; kingdom Viridiplantae; phylum Streptophyta; class Magnoliopsida; order Asterales; family Asteraceae; genus Centrapalus; species Centrapalus pauciflorus. The sequence goes on along the minus strand of JAANYP010002796.1, from coordinate 528,210 downwards.
AAAACTGAGATTTAAAATCGTAAGGAAAGGGGAGGCTGAATTTTTTAATAACAAAAAAAGATGGGATTTAAAATTTTACAGGCTTTTAAATCCTTACTGAAATTTACGAATCAAACAAAAAATTTAAATGCAAATAAATCTTAGAAAACCGCAAACCAAACCCCCTCTATATAGAAAAATATTTGCAGATTCAAAAGTTTTGAGCTTTTATAATCCATACCAAGTATCATTCATCACATTTGGGATAAAAGACATTATATGTTTATAAGGAATTTGTTTACATCAAATTTAAATTTTGTTCTTGTTAGAGATGATAAGATAGTGATTTTGGGTTGAGAATTGCTCCTCTCTTCTCATTTTAAAAATGATGGATTCCTAAATACGTATTTCATATGCTCTTATTCACTTCAAAAACTAAAAAAGCTTTCAAAGGTAGAAAAAGTTATTAAGATGAAAATTTTAAATGAAAAGGTCTTTAAATATATTTGTCAGGTCATTACGAATGATATCTATCTATTATAATAAAGGAAATTGTTTGTGTCACGTATCCTCACCTTGATGCATAGTAATTTCAATATTTCGCACTTTATTCCTAAGTTAAAGCAACCAATTAAATTAATTATATTTAAAACTAAAAAGGGAATGATTTAGTATTTTCGTTAAGTCATAAGGGTAACATATTAAGTTATTTTAAACAATTGAATATCTATAATGGCTCATTTTATGCAAAGATTAGCATTCTTTTTATTTTAAAAGTATTTCATAGTTGTAAAATACCACAACGATTGAGTATTTCAATAACTATATCAACTAATATATTCTTGAATTTTATGTTTATACACGAAACTTAAAGTAAGTAATCAGTATTAGTCAAGTAATTAATAGTCAAATTGTTTGATTGTTATGCGACACCCGTCCTAATAAAATGGATTCGTCCCTCACTACCACCATCATGTTCAGCCACAACGACGAAGAATCTAAACATGAGCAATAAACAATTGAAGCTCATATTAAAAGTATATTATCGATATTTAAGAACAAGAACAATTAAACGACCGCAGAACTAGAAATATAATCAAAAGATTTAATGAAGAAACGCTATTTAAATCATACCCCTAATATATAAAACCACATTTAATTTGTAACTATGAAGTCCGAGGTTAACTCATATTGTATTAATTATTTAAATGTAGTTTATATCTTTTATAGAAAATCTTACATATTGTATAGAGGGAAATATGTTTTTTGAGTAAAATTTTACAATATTAGTAAAAACCTAAATTTGGATTATCAATAACAATATATATATATATATATATATATATATATATATATATATATATATATATATATATACACATACACACACACACACAGAAACTAAAATCATATTTCTCTATAATACAAGATTTATATCTTTTACTCATATTTCTCCTTAAAGAAAATGTTATATAGTTTATTACAATTAATAAACAAAATATTATGGCATATGTTTTTAGTAATTGTGTTATTTTTTCTTTGTAGATATATAATAGTATTTGTATACTTTGTATTTATTTTTTAGTATATTTTAATAAATATATTAAACACAAATAACTTTTAATTAGTTATATAGATAAGATTATATTTAATTAATGTATAGACAATTAATATAACATTTGAGTTTGGACTAATTTTATTTAGATTAGATAGATGTTAAAATGTTTTTTAATTAGATATATAGATAGGTGTTGACAATATAATATTTAGGTTTAGATTTATTTTAATTTAATTTTGATTATAATGATGATAAGGCAATAAAAAAAATCAAAATATGATGTATCGAAAAAATGTTTTTGTTCTCTTTTATTATATATAAAACTTTTAAAATATTTTCTTAATTAAAAGTAAGTTATAAGCATAAAGGCATACTTAAAGATGAGAGTGAGGGGTGTACTCTTACTCGCCCCTCCGAAATCTAACATTTTGGACACATCAACGTCACATCAGTATTTGACTCTCCACCATTTCCATTCTAATTTTTTTTGGAAATACTTATCATTTTAATTCTATCTCAATACTCATTACCCAAGTAATTTTTAGAGAGTTAAAGAGAAGGAGAGAGAGAGAGAGAGAGAGAGAGAGAGAGAGAGAGAGAGAGAGAGAGAGAGAGAGAGAGAGAGAGAGAGAGAGAGAACCGAGCAGGGATTTCATCAAACTGCGGGGGGAATTCAACGGGACCGTAGGTCAAGGGGCGGTGTTCCCGTCGGGAAAAGTTTAATTTAATTGGGAGGCCGCTTGTGAGCGGCTTTAGTATGCCCCTGATGTATCAGCATATGTATAATAACTAAGAACTAATTATGATTCCTAAATATAAAACTATAACCTTTTTAAAAATTGATAATACACAAACACAAAACATATATGTACATGTTATTATTTTAACTAAGATATATACACACGTAAAAGATAAAGTGAAGCACGATTTTTATTATACACAAACTACAATATTTATGGACCGCTAGCCCACCTCCAACGTTTTTTTTACATGAGGTGATTTGTATATATTAAAAAATTTATAGTACATAGTAAATTCAAATAAAATGATTTATCATATTATTTTTTGGATCGGTTGAAATGTAAATTAAAGATGATAAAAATGTTAATATGGATATGATAGTCATTTTGTATGAAATTATTGTGTACGGTAAACTATTTATTGTATATAAATCATCTTTCTATTTTTATTTTAATTATCTAATACCACATTAAAATCAAAAGTTGTTGCTAAAGTAGTTAATAAATGTGTTTGTTAAAATTAGTTGAGAGTTTTCAATTTCAAAGCTTCAAAAAGCTCTTGCTAAAGACACTATCTAGATCCATGGTTTAGTGTTTAAATCTTGTGGCTTTGTTTTTTTATTTTTTTTTATATAAAGAAAACCATTTTAGTGATTGTTAGAAATAATAATGTTATATGTTATGGAGTTATTTTACAACATTTCGTTTTTATTCTTTATGTTTTACATTTTAATTTTTTTACTTCTTATTGTTCTTTTATGTTTTAGTTTTACTTTAAAAAAAATATTTGTTTTATACTTTTTTTTTTAACAGAAAGTTTGAATAGATTATAATTTTATAGGTTAATATACTTTTTAAAAATATTTGTTATATTCTTTATTTTACAGAATGTTTGAATAGATTATAGATTTATAGGTTAATATACTTTTTAATAAAAGATATGGAAGAAGATTATGTCATTAGCTAGTCTTTAGTTTATTGTGATTTTTTATTTAAAACTTTATTTTAAATAAATCTAAAATATGTTGTAATATTTTTTAACCTTCAATTCATTATTCCATTTTTAATACTTATATACTTTTGTGTCTTATGTTAATAAGTAAGATTGTTTTTACCTCAAATGATGTATCGTAATATATGGTTATATTGATGTATATTTAACATTTCATGACAAAGGTACTTAAAAAGATTATTTTATATCCAGCTGCAACGCGTGGAAATATTTAACTAGTTTAAAACACAAAATAAAAGACTCGTAATCATACTATAATTTATAAATACTAATAAATGAAAAGTAAATTACAGAAATAGTTACTGCGATTTGTGTAAAATTACGAAAACGATCTTTCAACTTTCATAGTTGCGTTTACTACAGTCAGTTAAACCATCTTTCATCTTCTTATAATGCCACTTGACCTCACGAGGTTTTGAGTCTTCTGACATTTGACATTTTTCTATTTTTTAAGTAATATTAGGTTAATACTCATGTAGTACATGACTTGACTTATTCATAATATTTAAAAATAAATATTTATAATATATAGAATAATAATAAATTAGAGTTTATATAATTTTAGTTAAATAATTATTAAATTAGTTAAGTTAAATTTTAATAGAGTGGATTTGAGATTATTTAAATTAAAGGGAAAATTTCATATATATCCTTATAAAACTTATAAATTAGGTATATATCCTTGCAAATTTCCTAATTACATCAATATTCTTCAAAAACTAAAACTCTTGTATATATCTAGATGTCCAATTTGAAATTAAAAACTCATTAAAACATATAAAATATCATTTTCTTAATTTTTTATTTATCAAATGCCTAAAATAACCCTTCTAGAACTCCAACAAAAAATCACAGCTTCGTTCCCCTCTCTAAAGTCGAAGCATCGTTCCTTCTCCACATCCCTCTCCGAAGTTGCCGGTGATTGACCCTCTCTGTCCATTCTCCGTTCTCTGACTCCACCATGCAGTTTGCACAATTTTCTATCTAATAATTATATATAATTTTGTGTTCTTTTAAAAGCTAATATAAGATTCCATCATCTTTATATGTAGTTTATTAATGAAAATTAATGTACACAAGTTTCGGTAATTGGTGTATAAAATCAAGAGATTTTCATAATAAAATAATATGCAAAGTCAAACTAGATTTTGTGTATGGGTTTGTAAAGTCAATCAAGATTTTGGATATGAATCCGGATTTGTTAATGTACATAAACCAATTTAAATCACATCGATCTTGATCCTCATTACCAAAAGCTCGATCGGCAGGACAAATACTCGAGAGGAGCATTGCGATCGTCTCGATCAGAAACGACAATACGACGGACATGATTTTATCAAACAAAAAAATAAATCTACCTAGATTAATGTTTTAAAAGAACATTATGTCAGACTTGAGCAGACCCGGTTTTTGCCAAGGTCAAGATGGGTTATGGAACATGGCCCAAAATTTTGTAGGACCTCAAAAAATTTAACCTACGTATATATATTAGTTTGACCCAACCCCAAATCTATAGTAATCTTTGTAATATTAGTGAACTTTTATAAATATATATAAATGGTCTTTTTTATGATTATTGTCCACGGGCCACGACCTCCAAAATCTAAGTGACGCCTAATTAACTTTATAAATATATATAAATGAATTATTTTTTTATTATTGCTCAGAACCTTCAAAATCTAAGTGACGGTCCTGGACTTGAGTTTATCGAACAAATACAAAGAAACTGCAAAGTGGAGTTGACGTCAGATTAGAGAGAGAGAGGGTCAAATGCCGACGACTTTGGAGAGGGACGTAGAGAAGGAACGACGCTTGGACTTTGGAGAGGGAAACAAAGTCGTGGTTTTTTGTTGGGGTTTAGGAGGGTTATTTTAGGTATTTGAAGATAAATAAATTAAGAAATTAATATTTTTAAATGATTTTTTAATTATAAATTGAACATTTCGATATATACGAGAGTTTTAGAATTTTAAAAGGATATTAATGTAATTAGGAAGATTGTAAACATATATACATGTATAAATTGTAAATTTAATAAGGATATATACGAAATTCTTTCATATTTTAACCAATTAACATTTGTCAGCTTAATACGCATACAACTTACTTTTTTTAACGAGTTATAAATGTTTTTTAATATGCTATTTGAAACAAAAGTTTAAGTCTTTGCTTTATATATATTAAACATTTTTTTTTAAAACAAAGTATTTAAAAAATATATCTTGAAACAGTAGTTTTTATATGTCTCTTCTCACTTTTAGTGTTTCGTATTGACCCAATTAATTTTTAAAGAATATATGTTTATAACAACGTTAAATATAATTTCTTAAACGTGTCGAACAAGTCGTGTTCAGTTCGTCATTAAAATGTTACAATTTTTTTAAACCATTTTTACCTGTATTGAATAAAATTACTTAAACTTTATAAAACAAATATTTTTAAACGTTTTTAAGTAAGTTTTTGAACATTATAAAAAACAAACGTTTTAAAAGAAAGTATTTTACGATTTTAAACAAACATATCGTGTTTTGGGATTTTTTTTAACAAAAGTTCGTAATATATATAAAACAATCACTCCCATTTTTGTATCAGAATTTTCTAGGAATGACAATTCTGGCACATTAAGCAAACATATCGAATGGGTCGATGACCGATAGACAAAAATTTAATATACTTTTGATTGTTCTGCACGTTTACCTGTTGGATCAAATTACCATCCCTATTTTTAAACAATTTCTAAATAGACTATTAAATTTAATATTAAATGATATTAATATCAAGGGTTTTCTTACGAAAAAAACCAACATATTTTCAAGTTTTTTGTGTTTTCGTCCCTTCTTATTTTTTTCCCATAAAAGTCCTTAAATTTATTTTTTTTCATTTTGGTTTAGTGAAACTTGGATATTAGAACCTGATTTTTCAGTTTTTAAAATGATTTATTATGAAAAAAACCAACATGTTTTCATGTTTTTGCGTTTCGTCCATTCATGTTATTTTTTTTTCCATAAAAGTCTTCAATTTATTTTTTTCTTTTTGGTTTAGTAAAATTTGGATATTGGAACCTGATTTTTAATTTTTCTAAAAACCCGGTTTAGTAATTATAACCGGACTCTAATAGTTAAATTTCACAAAACTTAAAAAAAATTACTTAAGGATTTTTCTGGAAAGAAAAATTACATTGAGAGACGAAAACAGATAAACTGTGAAAACATGTTTTTTTTCATAATAAACTCTAATAACAACAATAATAAGAATAATAATAAAACATAAGGAATGTCACATCAATATAAAGTGTAGAGATGTAGTGTGTTAGGGTAACGACTTCTCTCAAAATCATCACTTTGGACACGCCAGCACCACATCATTTTTTTTATTTCCACCAGTTCCATTCTAAAACTTTAAAAATATATATCATTCTCAATTTAATCCTAATACTCATTTACCCCACTAATTTTAGAGAGAGAAAGAGAAAAAAGATAGTGAGAGAAAAAGAAGTCGAGCGGGGAATGGAGCATGATGCGGGGAAAACCTAGTGGGGCAGCCGGTGGGGGAGGGGTGGTGTTTCTGCCGGGTGGCTGAGGTGGTCAAGCCCAAGGGCTCCGGTACTGTTCCTAAAAAAGGTGTCAATAGAATGTCCTTTTAAAAACCTCATGTGCAAGGAGTAGACACCTACGACTACCATTTCCATTTAACAAAACATTAGATTAAGATTTATCCCAATAAAACATAGTCAACCCAAAAAACAAGAAGCTAAATTGAGCAAAAGCCAAGTACAAGAACCATTGCTTGCACTTGAGACTCAAGTCTCTAACACTCTCATAACCACCATCACGTGCAAATCAGCCATGTTTGTGGAACCCATACCATCCAAAATCCATGCAGACAAGATCCGGCCAAGATGATCATATCCAGCGTTAATTTTATATTTTTTTCTATCTTTTCAGTCTTTCATACAAACGTATTGTCTTTCTTTGTGCATTAATTTAACAATACATGTCAAAGGTGTGAGAATAAATTATTAATTGGACGTTTGAATAAGAAACACGAGGTTGAACAATCGAAGTTTGCTTTCTTGTACAACCAAAAACAATAAGCCAAAAATTTTAATATACAATGTAGACTATATATTAATTTGTAGAAACTTAAAAAACAATAAATCATAACATCAAATCTAAATAAACATAAAGGGTCCCGACATATTTTTAAATAGAAACATGTTATTTATTTATAGTTATTGAGTTTTTATTTTGGTTTTTTATAACGCTAAAAACGTCAGCAAAACTAAAAATATAACAAGTTCTTTGACTTGAAATTAAATTACAAATTTTGCATCATAAAAAAACTTTATATGTCGTTATTATTATTATTGTATATTTAAAGTTTCCTATATATTGATTTGCGTCATTAATGTTTTTTTTTTTAAAAAAAAATTGTTACAACATGCCATGTTGTACATGTAAATGAGTTGTGTGTATTGCTTTTATTAGATATCATGGCCATGGGGTAAAAAAAAGCTAATATCTGTCCATAATAACATTTAATAAAAGAGTAAATAAATGTTCATGTGTCTATAAACAATTCTGTCATTTATCTTCTTCTTTTGTTGACACAGTTAACTTTATACTTTTAATATTTATCTAAATAAAGATACTAAATCCATTATTTCAAATTTCTAATATAACTTTTACCCCTCTTCAAACCTCAATCGTAAATTGTACTTCATTCTTTATATTTTCTTTCAATTGTATATTATACATGTATCATTCAGGTTATAACCATTTTATCTTTATTGTAATTTTATAATTCTATTATGAAACGTGAATTGTCATAAAAATAAAAAGAAAATAACACCAAATAGCTATATATACATTTGAGTTTGTACACATTTATGTAGTGTACTTTTTTGTGCACATTTATGTAATATACTTTTAAAAATGTTTCAATTAGTTAATTGGGTGACCTGTTGACCTATAATATCAGGTCATTCAACTACTCAATTGAAACACTTTTTAAAGTTTGAGTACAATATTTACACAAAAAAGGTACACTACATAAATGTGTATAAAAATATTTTGACTAAGCATGGTAACCTGTTGTACCAGTCATCAAGTCACTCAACTACTTAATTAAAACACATTTAAAAGTTTGACTACCAAATGTGTACAAATAAAAGTACAGTACATAAATGTATAGCTATTTGGTGTCATTATCATAAAATAAATAACAATAATTCAATAGAATAAAGTGTAAACAAACTTCAAATTTCGAACATTAAAACATAAATTAACTTCAAACTTTGAATATCATTGTTTCCACGATTCTTCTAGTGTGTGAAACCTTTTACTTAATTTTGTATTATTCAATGTTTATAAAGGTTAAATCATTCATCTTTTATTAATAAATATATAAGAAAAACCAATGATTTTTTTTAACATATCTGCATATAACACGAGTTAATAGACTAGTTAAAAAAATATATTTTAATGAATCATTTGAAGAATTTAAATAAGATTATAATTCATAAGTGAATGGTTTAAATTTCCCGTCACTTATCAAAGTATAACAAGTAAGGTGATCACATTACAGACATACCAGATAAAAATTTTAAAAATGAAACAAACAAACGAAGTATAAAATAAAAATAAAAAATTAAATGTTATCATTGGGCAAATAATTACTTTTGCACTTTAATCATATTATTTGTTTTATTTTTGTGAAGATACAATATTCTTAAGTAATGCGTTTAATATTTAGTTTTACTATTTCATGTTTCCGTAATAAATAGCTTAAATAAATAAAAACGCCAAAGTTGAAAATGTTGTAGTTTATAAACAACGAATCAAACAAATAACTGAAAAATTTTATCATATAAAAATTAGAGTAAACTACATATGTTTTTTATTGTTGTACTTTTTATTATTTTAAAATAGTAATTGTTTTGATAATAAACCATTTATATCAATTAAAATTTTGATGACCAAATTCATAATTAATAAAAAAGACAATATAGTTATTTTCAACAAATTAACAGAATGTCTGTCGACTTTAACAGTAGAATTTAAAGTCAATGACTTAAATTTTAAGTAAATAATGTTTTTGAGGATCACTTATGTAACTTTTAAAATTCATGGATCATGTTTATAGTTTTGGACAAACCTGATTTATGTAATTTTCTCTAAAAAGTATAATTAATAAATAATGAATATTATTTAATAGATAGGTACTTGAAAATAGTAAAATAGGAACAAAAATATTTGGGTGCAAAAATAGTCAGTTAACTAATTTGACTGGGGCCAGTCGTAGAACCCTGCAACGAGAAGCATTGCGTACTGGATCATAAACCGACCCGCGCAGGGCGTTCGCTTTATAAGGGGTGTTCTGCCTTGAAACCTTCAAACTTCTGAAGTCACTGCTGCTCTCAGGACTACTGATTTCGTTTGCATGATCAAAGGTTCGAATGCTTTCGGTTTAATGCAGGATGTGTTTATTCTTTCTGTATAAATTATTCCATTAATGACATTGTTTAATGACGACGCAGTTAGCTTTTTTGTTGATTTGTAGTTCTATAGTCATCGATGATTTCGAATAAGTTTCCTGAATTAAAGTTTCGTTGAACCTGTTCAAATGCCTGAATTTTGAATTTCAAATTTCTTCAAACCTGTTGTCTGCATGGTTTTCGTATTCTTAAGAGCTAAATGTAAGCGAGAACTGGAAAGTATGAACGGATTGGATTGTTTTAGGATGATATCGTTGATGGAGAATATGAAATCCTAATTCATATTACATTGTCGGATGACGACTTTTGTAGTTCATTTAGAGATTTATACCTAAAGATGATTTCGTAAAAAAAATGTATTCTTATTTTGGTCTAACCTATTCATATCATATGGCTGAATGTTTTTTTATAGTAGTTAAAAACTACGATGAATATTGAAAATATTAACTGGTTGTCTGATTGGATTGTTTTTGGATGATATCAGGATGGAGAATATGAAATCTCCATTCAGAGGGATTGCAGGGGACATCAGAGGAAGAGCATTATGTTACAAACAAGATTGGATTGCTGGTATTAGGTCCGGAATAGGGTAAATTTCTTCATATAATTGACCTAGATGTTTATTCAAACTTTTTTTATAAACCTTTCTCCCATAAAAGTATCAGTAGTTGGTACATACTTTTAATATGTAGTGATGTGGCAGGATATTAGCTCCAACGGCTTACATCTTCTTTGCTTCTGCACTTCCGGTTATTGCTTTTGGAGAGCAACTTAGCAGAGATACAGGTACTCTCTCAAGTCTCAACCATCTTTGAACTCTCTCTATTTGCAAGATAAAACGCCGAAGTTTGGTTTATGAATTCCTTGAACATGACCTCAGCCTTTTGCTCTGTTAATGTGTAGATGGAAGCTTGAGCACTGTGGAGACTTTGGCTTCAACTGCTATATGTGGCATCATACACTCGATTCTTGGTGGACAACCTCTTCTGATACTCGGAGTTGCAGAACCTACTATTATAATGTATACATACTTGTACAATTTTGCTAAAGGGAGACAAGATTTGGGGCAGCAACTATTCTTGGCTTGGGCTGGATGGTAATATAGTTAGAAATCCCTCATCTTCCAGCATCTTGTTGAGTCTCTTATCTCCCAAATTTGAATAGTAGCACTTAATGTTAACATCACTTTTGTAGGGTCTGCACATGGACATCTCTGCTGCTGTTTCTTCTGGCAATTTTCAATGCTTGTGATGTTATCAGTAGATTTACAAGGATTGCAGGGGAAACTTTTGGGATGTTAATCTCTGTTCTTTTCATTCAAGAAGCCATCAAGGTATGTAGCCATGTATTGGAAAAAAGTTCTAATGATATAGATTTCCGGTCGATATTTAAAGTTCCGTTAGACTCAAATGTTATTTGAATGACTAGGGACTGGTGAGCGAGTTCAAAATTCCCAAATCCGAGGACCCAAATTCAGTTAAATATCAATTTCAGTGGCTTTACACTAATGGCCTGCTGGCAATTATATTTTCATTTGGCCTTCTATACACTGCGTTAAGAAGCAGGAGAGCTAGATCATGGTTGTATGGAACAGGTGAATGGTTGATAATTTTGGACATTTTCAAACCTTGTTGGCCTTGCTAATAGCTATATCATCTTAACATGCAATTTTTGTCATCAATACAGGGCAGCTTAGAAGTTTCATAGCAGATTACGGGGTCCCATTGATGGTTGTAGTGTGGACAGCACTCTCTTTCTGTGTACCAAGCAATATCCCATCTGGTGTTCCTAGAAGGCTTTTTAGTCCACTCTTATGGGAGTCTGAATCTTTATACCATTGGACTGTAATCAAGGTAGATCTTAAAAAAGTGGTAATCAAGTTATTATTATTGCCTTTTTGTAATTAAGTTATAGAGTTTTTCTATTTTGGTATCATAATTGCATATTTGAATAGAAATTGATTTGAGTTTTATTATGATTTGTTTACTTTTTATAATTGTCTGATGAAGAATTGAAGATGGGAGAGAAGATGAAGAAGAACGATGATTTGATTTTATATTTCAAGGTTTCTCTTTGAATATAAATTTCAAAAATTATGTTGTTCATCTTCTTCAAGAACACGGAGATGAAACGTAAAATAGTAATTTGTGACTTGATCTCTCACATGTTAAGTAAAACGGTCTAGATTCCAAACAAAGTTTCATTTCAAGGAAGATTTTGAATATATATTTCTTTTAAGGACAAAATTCTTTACTTTGAAATACCACAATGACGAAGATTAATATTAAGTTGCAAATTTCCCTTTCCAGTTCGATAAAAAGATCTTGCAGCTTTCATTCCTGCTGTTATGATATCAGGGCTATATTTTTTAATATTAATTGCTTTCTTACAATTTACTTGTAGGACATGGGTAAGGTTCCTCCGGTGTATATCTTGGCTGCTTTCATTCCTGCTGTTATGATATCAGGGCTATATTTCTTCGATCATAGTGTTGCTTCACAATTGGCTCAGCAAAAAGAATTTAATCTCAAGAACCCATCTGCCTATCATTATGACATTTTCCTGCTCGGACTTATGGTACCTATTATTTCTAGATATTATTAACATAAAATTACGCATGTTTGTCTTGGAACCTTGATCTCCTATATTGTTTAATGTTCTTCCAGACATTGCTTTGCGGATTGATAGGACTACCCCCTTCAAATGGTGTATTGCCTCAGTCCCCCATGCACTCTAAAAGCCTGGCTGTTCTTAAAAGACAGGTATGTTGAAGGAGAAATAAAGTTTTATTAAGACTCAATTTTCCGTCGGTGGCAAAACAGGTAGGCTGGTGGGTAGGGTTAAGTCTTAAATGGTTTGCCTTTTAAAACGAAAGGAAAAAGGTGCATGGTCAAATGGGTATCATCAAAATTAGTTGGGTTAGCATATAAACATTTTTTTGTCCATCTTTTTTCAGTTTTATATGTAATTAATGTTGTGGATGTGCAAAACTCGGTCTAAACCAAGAAAACTGAATAACATTTTCAGTTTGGTTTCGTCCGGTTCAAAACTACAACTGAGCAGATTTTGTTTTTCCAAACTTGAAACTTGTATCTTTAAATTAAAACAAAAACCACATGTGTGCGGTTCTCATTCCATTTTGAGACAAAACTGGATCCAAATTGACTTACTTACTAAAAATAAGTAAGTGGATCGAAAGTATAATCTTTGTTTTCCTTCTTCTTCACCGAAGTCAATATGGTTTTGTTCTTCTAACAATTTGATTACTCCACCAGTTTATCAAAAAGAAGATGGTGCAGAGTGCCAATGAAAGCATAAAGCAGAAAGCTAGCAATTCCGAGATCTACAACAAGATGCAAAACGTGTTTATAGAAATTGACAACTCTCCAATTGTATATATTCCATCTATATTTGTTACAGGCAGTATTTCAATTTAGTGATAATCCTCACTTCAAGTTTTCTCTTTGGTTTATCACAGACAACGACAATAGTTAGAGAATTAAAAGACTTGCAAGAAGCAGTCATGAGCGTAGATTATGAAGGAGAAAACACTCAGGAGAAATTTGATCCTGAAAAGCACATCGATGCCTACCTACCTGTACGAGTTAACGAGCAAAGGGTCAGCAACTTTTTACAGTCGCTTCTTTTAGCAGCATCTATATGCGCCATGCCTCTAATTAAGTTGATACCCACCTCTGTTTTATGGGGCTATTTTGCTTACATGGCCATCGACAGCCTTCCTGGAAACCAATTCTGGGAAAGAATCTTACTCCTTTTTGTTCCAAGTGAACGTAGATACAAGTGAGTTATCCTTCCCTTCTTGAACTTCAAATGATCACATATACAAGTTTCTTATCTTTTAGTCAAAATGCCAATGGGCATACTACAAAATCATTCAACTCCATTATACAAAATTGAAAGATGGTACCTTATTATGCAATAGTGCTTAGTTACAATAAATCCCCAGACAATATTTAGGCTAGAAAATGATGGAATGGCCGTCGTTTCCTTCAATCGAGTTTTTAGATCAAGAAGATGGATCGCTTGAAGAGAATCTTTTCTATGATCATATACAAACCATGCCATGCATGAGCAGGCTCCTTAAGAGCTAGTTCTCTTAACTTCTGATTAAAATTTAACAGTGGTTATTTGTGAAACTTAATTTAAATTTGATCTTAAATTTATGCATTGATTATTTGTAGAGTGCAAACTTAAAGCACTCTGTCCCCCCTATTTTTCATTCAAAGTTTACTTTTTCATATTTTGACTACCAAAAGTTTTTAGTGAAGTATTGTAATCACCATAACAGTAATCAATGTATTCTTCATTTTTTTAATTTTGACCATATATTGACCTGATATGGTGTGCTGCGTGGCGCGCATGAAACTTGTGTTATAGTTCGATACCCTCTATCAACATATCCTTCTATCATTCGATAAGTTGACATATGTATGTTTTATCGACAATTTTGGCAGGATTCTCGAAAAGGGTCATGCTTCTTTTGTAGAGTCCGTACCTTATAGAACCGTAGCTATATTCACAGTCTTCCAGATCGTCTACTTCGCCGCATGTTTTGGTGTGACCTGGATCCCACTCGCAGGCATTCTCTTCCCTGTGCCATTCTTCCTTCTCATCACCATACGTCAGCACATTCTACCAAAGCTCTTTCTCCCTTATCATTTGAGAGAACTGGATGCAGCCGAGTATGAGGAAGTTGTGGGAGGTCCATCACGACCTCCCAGTTTTAATCACAGGGTACGTGATTTTTGTTAAACATGTCCCCATTAATCACACTTAGCATATCATTATTCTAGTTTTCCAACTCCTTGAGGCGATATATGTATGTGTATATAGGAAATGGACAGCGTTCACAGCAAGAACGACGAAAGTGAAGTGACAGTATCTGACGCTGAAATATTAGACGAAATGACCACAAGCCGAGGAGAGCTGAAGGTTCGAAATCATAGTTCCAATGAAGATAAACGAGCTCAGGTACATAACGTGGTGAAAACGTTGTTTGAAACTCGTTCGATGATCGAGCTCTAGTTTTTTTAAGGCTAATATTTTTTTCATATTACTTTAGCAGATTTACCCTAACAAGATTATCCAGACAGAGTGAGCAAGAATAAAAAAGTTCGATGATGCTCAAAGAAATTGCAAGCGATAATAACGATGATAGAACACAGGTATGGTTCAACTTTCATCAATCATCATACAACTTGTAAAACTTGTGTTTAAAATTAAACGTGTTCAAAGAGTTCTAGATTTGAAAAGCTTATGCATTATTCATGTTCTTTTCAGAACAGAATTATGCTAGAGATGGGATCCAGCCAGAGCTACACAGAATACAATGATCGGTAATACTCAAAGAAATAGCAAACGATTCTAAATAGTAATGTTGCATGGAGTTCACGTTATAGTGTGCATGAGTATAAAGCATACAATACAACTATATATCGTCTATGGATGACGCTCAAACAAATTGCAAGCAATATTAACGAAGCTTAGAGTTTGTGTTTTCATGTGAATATAATTCATTAGTTAAATTAGTACTAAAACTGGAGAGGACAAAATCGCTACCGAATGGCTACAAACAAATCGAGCTTTTATCAAGCAGCTTGAGTTCATCTCAAATGAACCAGATTTTATCGAGCTCAATCTCGAGTCCGAGCCTAAAACTTGAGCTCGAAAAGGTTAACGAGTTGAGCCCAGCATCTAAATTTTTATTGAGCTCAATCTTGAGTCCGAGCTCTAAACTTGAGTTCAGCAAAATTAACGAGTTGAGCTTTAGTTTTAATGGCTTGACTCGAGATTTTCGAGCGTTCAATATGCATAGATATTGAGTCGAGCTATTCGAGTATCCAAGTCTTAGGGTTAGGATTCCTTGAGCACTATATAATTACAAGTACTCTTATGAGTTATTTGTTTTTTAAGAGGTTAAATGTTTGAAATCTGAAAACACGTCTGAAATTAAGAGGGGACCATAAGATCTGAAATTCAGAGGCTCTTAATTTTAACTCATACCACATTTTTCTTTTGAAATTCAGAGGGAAATTCAAAGGATAAAACCTTTAAAGTCTGAATTTAAACAAACAATACAAATTAGGATAAGATCTGAAATTAACACTTCAGACCACTTTCAGACCTTTTTAATTGCAAACAAACACGCCCTTAATGAACCAATGACTAAATGCCAACTATGTATCGTTTAATTAAAATTGTTATATGTAAAAAAGAAAAAGAAAAAAGGGTAAAATGGGAAAACCAACCCTAAAATAGCGGACTAAAGGAAGAATAAATCAGATTGCTTCATTTTGTTCGAGTTATTTACAAAAAAATAATGATTTAAAAATTTACATATCAAATAATTGTAATTTAAAATTTATTTACAGATGATACTTTTTTGAAGTAATTATTTTTTATATTTTTCTATTTTTTTCAACTTTTACATTTGTAAAAGTCTGAATTACATAATAGGTCTCTAAAATGATTTAATTTGATATTTTTTTTATGAATGTCAATTTCATTAATTTTAGTTCGTTTCACTTTTGATCAATATGTTTCATAGTATGTAGACAAATGTAAATATTTATATATTTAATCTTATATAATTAGTCTCTAAAATTATTAAAATATTTTAATGATGATAATAATAATATATTTATATATTTTGTTAAACTAAAAATTATATATTTACGAAAACGTAATTTAGATTTCGTTTATTTAGAAATAAATCTAAACGTATCTATTTCAAGAAACAATTAAATCAAACGTTATATATTTTATTGAGAGATCTGAAATATATTATAATCCTTTTTTATATATATACAACGTACCGATGTTTATGTTCTTTCGGTTCGTTTATAACCCTATGTATGGATATTTAACACAAAAACAAAGTTTAATATATTAGGGGTGAGCGACGGGTACCATTTCCCAAACCCGAATCAGTACCGGTACCGAATTAATATATTCGGTCCAGTACTCGGTTTTTAAATTAGCTAAAATTCGGTATTCGGTACTCTCGGTTTCGGTACCATATTTATCCCGAATATCCCGATCCCGAACCGAATATATAAATTAGCTAAAATTCGATATTTGTAACTTTAAAACGTTAAACTTTGTTCGGTATTCGGTATTTGATATTCGGTTTTCGGTATTCGGTATTCGAGTGCAATATTTGGTATTTGGTATATTTTCCTTATTCGGTCCCAATACGTGACTGGCACCGAAAACCGGAACCGAACCGGCACCATATAAATATACGGTTCGGTATTCGGTTCTTTCAAAACTAATAATTCGGTTTCGGTATTTTCGGGATCGGTACCGGTTCGATACGGTCCCGTACCGAGCTCACCCCTATTATATATTATTTATTGGATCTAAAAATTAATACCCTTTAATGGTTTGATGCCTTGGGTCATAGTCGTGTGGCCCCCTCTAGGTGCCGGCCTTGTATTCCCATGCATGCGACAATGATATGACGAAGTCGATAAACCAAGTCACTAAAGCATATGAATCCGATGGGAGTCAAATGCATGCGATGCTTGCGGCGGCAATCCAATGAAGTAATCCAAGTGAATCCGACCAATAAATCCGATGCTTGCGACGATAATCAGATGCTTTCAAACTATATAATTCTGATTAACACAATTTGTGAAATGCATTACATATACATGTTTAATTCGGTAAAATAGATGTAATAATTCTTGTAGCCAATGAATTCATTCATAAAATGTGACGCGTGCTATTGAAGGCTATGAAGGGAACGTATATAAATTCATGCAGAAAATTCGATAATCACATTAAACTCTCAATTTAAAGGCAGCGAGTGTGTGTGTTTTGTGTAAATATTTCCAATATTGAAAGCTATTGATTTGATCATTTAAATGTTGGAAGACATGGACCGGATAAAAAGAAAATAGTATATATGCTCCTGAATTATAAATACATTAAAGACGAAATTGCCCTTTTCTAATTTTTAGATAATGTTGCTTGGTTGTCATTCATTAGTTGATTCATTTGGTGCTTGTTAAAGGGCTTCTTAGATCCCTACTTTCATGTCTTTTTTATATATATATATATATATATATATATATATATATATATATATATATATATATATATATATATATATATATATATATATATATATATATATATATATATATATATATATATATATATAGATTTGGATTCAAATGAGTACCACTAGTTTTGCGGAGTACCGGAGGTACCTCGCTTAAAACCATTTTTTTTGAAATTTTTTTTCATAATCATGTTTAAATTAATAATATAAGACTACTTGCAAAAAATCACACCTAAACACACACTATAACTATGTGAAACGTGCAAGTTCACATGAACTGCACTGTTGTGAATGTATGTTCACAGCTAAGCATGTTCACATGAATTTTTTCACGTTCACATGACTTTTAAGAGGCTAGAAAGTGTGAATGTGTGTAATTCTTTTACGAATAGGCTTATATTATTTGTATCTAAATTAATATGAAAAAAAATTAAAAACAAAACTTTTTTTTCGGAGCATGTTCACATCTAAAACCCGTGTGTTCACAGGTACTCACGGTACTCTGCATTTTTTAGGTACTCACACGAACCATATTCTATATATATATATATATATATATATATATATATATATATATATATATATATATATATATATATATATATATATATATATATATATATATATAGGATTGGGATCATTGCAGAACCTTAATCTAGTGCAGAACCATAGAACCAATCTAAACCATTAGATTATAATATAACACTAGGGATAAGATGGTAATTATACAATTAACATTGAATTAATAGCAGCCTACCAAGTTTGACTGTCCACTTTGACTTTTTTTTTTTACTCTTTTAATATATAATGGACATGCAGTGTTGCATCGACGTTAAATATACGATATCAAAGTGTTCATTCGACATCGAATGGTCGTATGGGTAAAAAAAATTTACGAAAAATAAACACGTAATTTTTTTTTCAAAAATTTATATTCATGACCGTTCTCGTTAAATCCACCAACTTTGACTACTAATTTTGACTATTATTTATCTCTGTTAATAATGAACGTATATGCAGTGTTGCATCGACGTTAAATATATGGTATCAAAGTGTTCATTCGATATCGAATGATCTCATGATCTCACCATGATATATAGCATCGTGGTCTGGGTAAAATTTTTTTTACGAAAAATAAAAAAATATATATCATAACCGTTCTCGTTAAATCCACCAACTTTGACTACTAATTGTGACTATTATTTTGGCTCTGTTAGTAATGAACGTATATGCAATGTTGCATTGACGTTAAACATACGATATCAAAGTGTTCATTCGATATCGAATGATCTCATGATCTCACCATGATATATTGCATTGTGGTCTGTGTAAAATTTTTTTACGAAAAATAAAAAATATATATCATAACCGTTCTCGTTAAATCCACCAACTTTGACTACTAATTGTGACTATTATTTTAGCTCTGTTAATAATGAACGTATATGCAGTGTTGCATTGACGTTAAATATACGATATCAAAGTGTTCATTCGATATCGAATGATCTCATTATCTCACCATGATATATTGCATCGTGGTCTGGGTAATTTTTTTTTACGAAAAATAAACACGTAAAATTTTTTTGAAAAAAATATATCATGATCGGTCTCGTTTTAAAGAGTATAAAATTCTCGTTTTTATGGTATAATTTTTTTGATTTAAAAATTAATAATATTAATGTTATTTTAATTTAAAGAAAAAAGATAATTATTTTGTTAATGTCAATCTTTTTGCTATTTCCAATCTTTTCCTTTTTTACCCCTTCAAGAATTAAAATATCACTATTACCAATCTTTTTTTCACTTTTTTCAAACTTAACACTTTTAATCAAGACCATTAGATTATTCTAATCTATGGACGATATTGGTTCTACAGTTCTACACTAAATTTAGGTTCTGCAATGATCCCATCTATATATATATATATATGAGAGAGAGAGAGAGAGAGATAGAGAGACACACACATATTTAGTAGAGCTTTTATCAAGAAATTCGAGTTTTTTGAGTATCTTGCTGGGATTTTATGGAGAGCTCGAACTATATACAAAAAATTTAATAATTAATGGTTTACAGACATATTCAATCTTTACGAGACGAGCAAAAACCTAATTCAAGTATTTCTCTAGCCGAATTCAAGCCTACGTTTTGAAAGCTCATCGAGGTCGACCCTATCCTATGAAGCTCGTTGTCTTGTCCAACTCGAGCTAGCCTCGATTTGTTTCCAACCCTGAGTACACATGTATATTGATCTAGTTGTTTATGATGAAAAAAACATATTCATTTCAACCAAAAATTACAAAAATCAAAACTGAAAACTTGATCATTTGGTATAGATATTGATGTTTTGGTTCGCTCTAGTGTAGAGTCTTGCACAATCCTATGCTTTATTTGAAGAGATTTTTTTTTTTAAATTTTATTGATATGATACATGGAATTTTTTATTCATATGTTACGTGTACTTTATTTTTATTACTAATTTGATATATATGTATGTATGTATAGTAAGTAGTTATACGGCCATAACTAAATATCTTCACATAAAATTCAAAATAATAACGGATTCATGCCTATTTTCGGTATATGGTATGGAACTATCTAAAACTGTTTTGAACTTAAAGCAAAAGTTTGAAAAAAAATGAGAATCAAGAATTCGAGGGATAGTTTTGTAACTATCTTTCTAGTTTTTTTTTCTTTCTTCTTTTTTTGGTATTTTAGGATGATGGAAACTAAAAAAGGATATAGACAAGATACAAGTAAAAGAAAATTAAAATCAGGGACCAATAGTTTGTAACGTTGCAAAACAATTACAACCAAACGTTAACATCTTTTTTCCAAAAATATCTTCACATTTTGACAAAATGACAAAATAAAAAAGCTCATAAAAGTGCAAATAAAGCGTAAACAAAAGACCCTATTACAACATGCCACGTGTCCAATCTTATCCGTTTCACCTTTCCTCGTTTTATATCCGTCCTTCTCCTTCCCACTGCCTCCCACACCTGCTGCATTTTTCTCACTTTTATAGATTCTCGAACGATCAATGGCGACTCCTTTCAGTCCAATCACGATTGTCTCTCAGGTCTCATCGAACAACCGGAACCACCAGAAGAAGTTATCTGTGACCGCATCAGCCTCCGGCAACTGGTGGACTCCGTTGTTTGGGTGGTCGTCAGATCCGGATTACCTTCACAATCCAACAACTGTAGTCGAAGGATCCGTACCTGAAAATCTGGATCTGGATAAAGGTAACGAATGTAGATCTCGTTTTACTCCAGGATGTTTCACGGAGGAGAAGGCGAAGCAGTTGCGGATGAAGACTGTGGAAACGGCCAACTTCCACGACATTATGTACCACTCAGCTATCGCATCTCGCCTCGCCTCAGATGTTTCTGGCCGTTGATACTCAACTCCGCCACCGCGAAAATCCCAATTGGTTTGGTTATTTTTTTATCCCGATCTTTTGTTTCTACCACGTCGGGTAAGGTCTCGGTTGTGCAGTACTGCATCTACCAATTTGTATTAATTAATATTTATATATATATAATTCTTAAGGCCTGTGAATGTATATTATTCTATTATGTTTAATCTTTCTTTATTTAGGATAATGAAAATCACATCTGAATACAAGGAACAATGTGCAACCATTTTACTTTTGCTAATAAATCACTGTCATATATAGACAGCGCTCCCGTGAGTTCACTAAAATCGTGTTTATAAAGGGCTTAGGCTACGCAAAACAAAGTGATTGATATATTATTGATTTCCACGTAAAAGAGAGAATGACACAAAATAGCCTGTATTTTACAGCATTTTTATTTATTAAAATTTATCAAAGAATATCAAAGAAATTACATTATCTTTTGGAGGAAATTTGTAAATCTAATGAAACCGACTTGTTTTCACGTACTTTTGTGTTTCATGATCTTATTTATTCTATAAAAAAACCTCAAGTTAAACTTTTCCTTTTTATTTACTGAAATTTGATTATTAGAATCTGGTTTTTTAGCTTTTAAAAAATCCGGTTTTACCAGTTATAAGGCTTTAACGTTAAAAGACGAAAACGCAAAAACCGTAAAAAAAATATTTGGGTTTTTTATGCATGTTATTTTTTTAGAAAAATCCTCTAGGTTAAAATTTTCTTTAGTTTTGAATATTAAAATCTAGTTTTTAAAAAACCTGATTTATCAATTAATACTGGTCTTTAATGTTGAGGGATGAAAACGCAAAAATTATAAGAATATATTGTCCTTTTTCATAATAAGCCATATAACACATAAACACACACACACACATATAGATGGAGGTTCAATGAAAAACCAACATGTATCGGAAAACCTTGGAAAACCTACGTGATGGATCGACTTTCTGCGTGATGCATCACCTGATCCAATGACTATAAAGTGGTTCCCCGATTTTCCGATGCATATATATTTTCCATTGAGAGGGGTTCAATGGAAAACTAACATGCATCAGAAAATCTTGGAAAACCTTAATACCACCACAAATGCATCACAGTCCCCGCGTGATGCATTAAATTCTCGTGTGATATATATATAGATAGTTATTCATTTTGGTTTGTTCTGATATCCAGTCTAAAATTTGAGTTTTGATAATCAGTTAGTCTGAAACCAAACCAAAAGCCAAAATTTAAAACTAGTTTGGTTTTAAACGTATTCGATTTATTTTGGTTTTTGACTTTCTTGGTCCCGAGCCAAAAACTGTTCACCCTATAACATGCGAGTCAATAAACTTTACATAATAAGTAGACACCTACATGTGATTTCTGTGTTTCACCGGATAATATAATTACAATTTATAATTTCAAAGTAAAAAATAAATTCAACAAATCAAAATAAAAATATAATATAAACCTAAACTAGTTAGTTTTAATAAATATATAACTAACAAAAACTTTTTTTATTTTTTATTAATTTGCTCCGTTTGCGCCGAGGCGGTTGGGTGCGATTTTTGGCGCGCAACCTCTGCGAAACTAGCTGATTAAACTCACAAAAAAGAGCAAGAGATGGGAATCCATCACTCGAATTTATACGTATCATTATAATGGAGAGCCATTTTCTTACTCCGCACTTCGTTTATGAATGCATAAGGAACTGCAATAATACCCTAGATTTATCACCGCTGTTATCCTCGTCAACAACAGGTTGTTTTTCCTGATTTTATAATTTATACTATTGATTCGTAGATCTGTAGATGTCATTTTGTGCATTGCGGAGTCCAATCTGTTTGAATGCGTGTTAATCTTTCGAGATGTATCGATCTGTGTGTGTGATTTTTAGTTACAAAATGTTTCAAACAAGAGATATGAAGATGTGATGCCTATTGCAACTCATCACGAGAGGGAAGAACTTGAATCAGAGCTTGAGGTTAGCTTTTTCTGACGATTTTATTTCTGTCCTTCTGTGAATTTTCTTTTCTAGCCTAAATTCGTACTTGAAATTTTGTTTTATCGAGTTCCTCCTTTACGCTCAGTGGTTATTGATTTAGAGTTGTTCTCAATAGCTTGATTGGTGCGATTTTATTGATTTTATAGCGTAACAGCCTAACACGTTGCATAATTTTGACGATTTGATTAAACTAGAAGCATGTTTAGGTTAATTTCTGCACTTGGACGGAGAGTTTTATTATCCTTTGCTTTATATTTTTCTTTTTTCCCACAAAATATGGTTTAGATGGTTCATACTTTTTGACACAAGAAAATCTCAGTTCTGTGGAACTTCATACTTTTACTAGGTGACTCACTGGTGGGGCATGGCACCAATTTAAATCATGGACGACATTACTTTTTGTAAATTTGGATCATGGACGGCATTACTTTTTGTCAAGAAAATCAATGGCTTCGCCTTTAGGTTCTTAGATCTATGTATTTAAAAGCTTCTCCCAATTCAATTGTCATCATGACCTTTGCTCACCCCACCACATTAGAAGTCAAAAACAGGAACCTAGAATTTTACGCTATGTGAGAAACTCACATCAAATGAACAAGTGAACTACCAATAGATTAGAAGAGGATCTAACCCATAACACCTAACCGAATACTAAAGTAAAAACTTCATTTGAAAATCTAGTATTCAATATTTTTAAAAAATAAAACCGAAACCGCCCTATCAAGCGGTTCGACTTGGTTTGTGGTTTTGTTTGAACACCGCTATAAAACAAGGTTAAAATACATAGTCAAAATCAACAACTAAAAAACCTTCCTTTTCCTAATAACAAGCAGATGCCCTAATTATAACTTCCAACATTCACATATCGGACCATAATAGTAAACATAATCATCGTCTACGTAGTGCCGATACACAAAGTCATATTGAGTGGTACAAGATTCACCATTGCATGACAGGCGAAACACTATACTTGATCAACCGGATCCTTACATTAGAAATAAACATCCAGCTAGTCGTAGGTTGGGTACAGGATTATGGTATCGTAAGTCTGTCCTCTCATAAATCTTATACCATGGGCGATGTGTGTACATACATTGAACGGCACCATTCACTCCATCTAGGTTTTATAGCCACTAGATTCTTCCCATTTGCACACACTCTCATATACACGTAGTATAAGTATGCATCAGGGTAAAGATGTAAAACCATGCATACATTAAACACGTTGTTCGAATCATGAATATACCGGTAAATCCATAAAGTAACAACTAGCAATAGTTAACGCCAACCCATGCGGTTATAGAGATTGTTGTTTATCAATTCCAAAAAAGTGCGAGTCAAAACCTTCCTAGCTTTACTAACTTTAGGGCCATCCTCGCTGCACATAGATGGGGGTTGCCATGCATACGTTCTCACGTTAATATTATCCTGCTCGAAGCTCTATTGTAACTCCCACGGCTGACGGCAACAATTCCAGGAAGTAAAAGCTATCAAAGTAACATACCCTTAGAGTATAAATTCACAGGATGTATCCAATATCCGCATAGAAGCTCACATATAGATCACAAGTAGTGTAACTTTCTATTAAAACAGCTACAAACAAGTCACACTTTATTGTGTTTTTCAAGCTCGATCGAGCTTACAGGACTCAACTCAAACCCTCCTTATTTACTCTTATGTCTACAACTGATGTTATTTTGCAGTTATATGCAACTTCAATATCTTTATTTATTTTGGATTACAAAAACAGCCTAAAATTCGAATATGTATTTATTTGAAATGATTTATGTAAGTAATTGATACACTTAAAAATCAACATTTGCATGTGTCAAAATCAAAGAAAGAAAATATGAGAGAGAAAAACTATAAGTCTTGCGTCAATAATTCAACATGTTAGGCATATAGTAGTTAGATACATGTATCATTACACTTAATTTTGACAAACTTAAGCATGCTTAAGCGTTTAACCAATATCTCATCTGATATGAATTTACATTAGTATATTCTAGAATGTTATATTAGGAATAATGTTAGTAGTTAGTTTGTAATGGAGCCTATAAATAAGAGGAGATGGGAGTGAGGTAAGGTGTGAATGATATTGTTTAGAATCTGTTAGGCTCTTAGCAATTATACTTTGAGAGTGGTTCTTAGCTTTATGCTTTGAGAGAGGGATTATCCCTGGGATCCTTTGTGATTCTAACTGTTTTTTACTCAATTTCCTTGGTTCGTCTTCATGTATTTCCATAGTTCTTTGTATTGAATTCTCATTTCCATGTAATTGACGACTTTGAATATTTGCTCTCCTTAAATACCCACTCTCCAAATTATGAGAATCTCAAGAATTAAGATACTTCATCGCTGAAATGCGAGATGAGGTTAAGCGATCGGTTCACCTCCATCGTCCTCAATTGCAATTAGATGCGATGTATTTCGCTAAGGACGTCGAAACGATGTTACATCCATCTTCATAAAACGCCTCTCAAATGCGTGTCCGTTATTACTAATTTGTCAGGCCTAATGTTGATTTTCATTCTGATCGCATGTCTGTTTCGCCTAATGTTGATTTGCAGTTGGATCATAAGTCTTATTTGGGTCAGCTCAATATGGATGGGTCTGATCTAATGGTATCATGGGTCTGATCTAATGGTACTAGGCGAAGGGTCTTTTGATGTGTGCCGTTGTTGCTCCTCTCTCCCTAGCCAATCTATGACTGTTTCATCGGAGATTCCCTCAAAAGTGCCTCGTGATCGCGGACTGCGTTCATTGACTCGATCGGAATGAGAATAACGCCATAAGAAGGGTTTATGTTTTCGTTGTGGTAATCATTTCGATCCTGCTCACAAGTGTTCAGAGGGTCAATTGCGAGTTTAATTGTTACGAGATGATGAATTTGTTGATGGTAATGGGAACCTTTGTCGATTTGAGGAAGTTTGGGTCCTCATTCTGACGGTACCACAAGATAAGTGATCGTGTGCATCTGTGGAGCTTGGGTATAGGACTTTCAAAAGGAAGAAATATTGATAGGAATTTACATTGGTATATTTCAGAAAGGGTATATTAGGAATAATGTTAGTAATTAGCTAAATAATGAAATTTATAAGTAAAAGGAGAAAGTGTGAAAAATATTGTTTAGAATCCCTCAGGCTCTTAGCAATTGTGCTTTGAGAAAGACTCTTCGCTTTATGCTTTGAGAGAGGGATTATCCCTGGGATCCTATGGGATTGTTACTGGCTTTTTGCTCAATTTGCCCAGTTTATCTTCGTGTATTTCCATAGTTCTCTGTATTGAATTTTGATTTCGGTATCATTGGTCCGACCTGCCTACTTCTCTTCCTTACCCAATCCTTTTCTTGCGTTTCTACTTTTCTTTTTCATTTTTCTGTTATTGATCACGGAGGCCGGATCTGTTCAGATTTGTTTGAAACAAAACGAGGAACAAATTCGTCAATTGCAATTGGGTGGTGGTCGAACTCCTTCCAATGGTGATTCGGTTTTGCTTGGGCTGTGAAGAAGATAAAACTCCCTGAGTTTTATGGTTTCCATGTTAGAATTTCTATTTAGTGGGCTTATATGTTTAAATTATTGGGTTTTATCTCTAATAGACTTATTGGACTATTAATTAATAAACTAATATTATTGGGCTTTAGAGTTTGATGGTAACCCTAATTCCCATTCTATATATAGTGAGGGTCCCCAATACCCTAAAGCAACTCTAAGATCCCTAACCTCCATCTATCAGAGATCTGCTGTTCGGTCTAGAACATTAAGGCTTTAGGTGAGGAAGACTCTCACAACCCTGTTCGTTCATCGTCAGGTTTCCGCATAAAGAAGACGATATCAATGGATTCAGCCATTCAGGTATGAATTCTTTTATGGTTTATCTTAATGATTTGACAATATGGTTGATCCGGTTTATTATTCAAATATATATAACATTCCATCCATAGGGATGGATCCAAAAAGCTACTTTGATATAACGAGCCCCCTCCTCATCTTTGCATTTGGTTGGTTCAATTGAGCATGTGGGTGTCGCTCAACACTGGTTTACTATTGTCACCCGGGTACATGATTCTCTTACTTGGGATAAATTACACATAGAATTGTTGCAACGCTTTAGTGGTTTGGAAATCCGGAATCCTTTTGCACAGTTGGCTTCTATTGGGCAATGGATTCAATCCACGATTACATTGACGACTTTATTATATACATGCTATCCTTGGTTCACAAATTATCAGAACCTCAAGCATTAGGATACTTCATCGTTGGATTATGAGATGAGGTTAAGAGATGGGTTCACCTCGCGATTAGATGAGATGTGTTTGGCTAAGGGCGTCGAAACGATGTTACGTCCATTTTCAGAAAATGCCTCTTAAATATGTTTCCGTTATCACCAATCTGTTGGGCCTAATGTTGATTTTCATTCGGATAAGTGACGGTGTGCATATGTCATATGTGGAGCTTGGGGACAACAAGTCTTGAGGTCAAGACTTTCATAAGGAAGCAGTATTGATAGGAATTTAGATTAGTATATTTTAAAAAGGGTATATTAGGAATAATGTTTGTAGTTAGTTAGTAATGAAACCTATGTATGAATAGGAAGAGATGGAGGTGAGGCAAGGTAAGGAGGTGTAAATAATATTGTTTAGAATATCTTAGGCTCTTAGTAATTGATGACTCTTAGTTTTATAATTGTTACCGTTTGTTGCTCAAATTTATTAGTTCATCTGCATATATTATGATAGTATTTTGTATAGAATTCTCATAATTTCCGTATCATCCTCCCCAGTCCCCATGTTTTAATAGGGGTGTTCAAAAGAAACCGGAAAACTGAAAAACCAAGCCGGACCGGTCAATCCGAAACCGAAATCCAAAAAAACCGACATATGACGGACCGGTTACGGTTTTCATTTTTAATAAACCGCGGGTAACCGAACCGAACATAAACATATCACAAATATTTACATATAAATAGATAAATTACAAGCTAAAATATTATATTTATAGTTTCATTTTAGTTAAATATTTGTTTGTTTAAGTAGTTTTATGAAAATTTTAATGTAATTGATATATTTATTACGAATAAACTTAATTTTAAGGAACAATCAAAGTTTAAAAATTTATATTTCTATTATTTTATTATTTATAAATAGATAACAACTAACCGCAAACCGAACCGCATATAACCGAAACCGAAACCGTAAAGCGGGTAACCGAAACCGAAAATACGGTTCACACTTTTGCTACTAACCGAACCGAACCGGTCTATAAACAGCCCTACGTTTTAATGTGATTTTAAAATATATTAGTTTGTAACATCATATCCTTTCTTTTTCATTTTTATCTTTATACTTTAAACTTCATGATCACTACACACACCCACCAAACTCCACTGCAACCATCAAGGCGAAAATAACAATAAATAACAAAAAATCCAATCATCTAATTTTCGTTTCAAAAAAGCTTAAAGCGTCATCATCTTTTCTTCGTCTAGGTCAAAACCATGACCATCACCCAATGACCATATCATAAACACCATCACGACACCAAATAATTATACCCATTGATTCGTAGATTGAACCAACCAAAAACCCAAAACTAGACTATGTACATCAGTACATGGATGGATCCAAAATTTTATTTACGGGGATCGGCTTGTTGAATTTTAGGAGTCAATTATATATATTACATGAAATTTATGCAAAATATGTAATATATCATATATTGTCCTTGAATTATGGTGTAATGAAATGAAATCATATGGGACTATTATGACAAGAGCGTTCATTCTTAAGAGGGAGTAGAAAATTATGTTTAGTATAACTTCGCTTATCTTATCATCAACACACCGAGAATAAAAAAAATATAAAAAAGAGAGTAAGTTTATAGATTTATCTTTATTTTTAATGTTATGTGCAACTATCATTGATTAAAATAAGTGATGAATTATATTTCATTCTATTTCATGTATGGTACCAAACGGCCCTAAGATCTGCCTTTGCTAGCTACACATTCAGATTAGTGCAAGCTATCTGAGGATGATGGTGATGCAAGGATTATTTGGGAGGCGATGGAGAGGGTGTCATCTCATTTACATGTCATAAATAATTTGTATCTATAATAAAGAAATGAAAGTACCAATTTATAACTGATTTATTAGACCTTCACTAACATAGTTGATGACTACCAAAGAGCCATTATTCCAACTAAAAAGTTGTCGATTCAAGTCTCACTTAAGACATAGATGGTAGTATGTGTAGCTTTTAAACAAAAAAAAAAAAATAACGAGTGACTATATTTGTTAAACGAAGTCTCACTCAAGTAAACGTATATATGCTAATTTTATTGCTAGTCTTATATGTTATGCAGTTATGGCATTGTACATTTATAGCTCTTGTCGTGTCGTATCCATGCATGTCATAAATTTATTCAACGATTTATAATATTGCTTTTTGGTGGACGTGGTTGTTAAATCTATAATCTTCTATAAATGTTATTAAAAGAGTAAAAGAATTATCACTTGTCATCTCTTCATTCAATATGTCACTTGACATTTTCTCAAATTGTAATGTTATTTACTAAAAATACTAAGGATACCTAATCAAATCTATCTAATATATTAAGATCAAATTTAACGATTAACTAACTAAAATGTGTTTTACCTAAAATTTTATAATTATTTTTATGTATTTACAAATATTTATTTTTTAAATCAACCCATGTAATGTAATAATACATGAGTAATAACCTAGTAATCAACATACACGTAAAATGTAATTATCTACTTATTGAATTTGTAACTTGTTGACAGTGTTTTCTTTAATTACGAGTTTCTAACAACTTATCTTTTTATTAATTTATAAATTTTATTAGCTATTGTTTCAATGTTAAATACCCTTTAAAAAAGTTATTAAAATAGTCATTACAACGGAGGAGTTTTGTGAACTTATCTTTTAAAAGTAAATATTATAATTAAAGATAAGCCAAACGTGACCAACATAAAAATTCTTGTGATTCTAAATGTTGTTAAAAAGACACTGGCGTTCCATGCAGATTGATTCACCTTTGTAGCTTCGATCTTTCTTTAATAGACTCTTCTTTATGTGTTTTTATTTATTTAGCAAGTGTACGATTTAATTCCAAAAGGAATAAACGAACTTTATTTATAAAAAGTAGGGATTATCAGATAAATTATACATATAAAACAGATTCACAATTCAACCGCACATTATTTTTATATGATTAAGTTTCTAAACTTTAACTTTTAAACTAACAAATTTTCTAAGGTCAGTTTAATCAAAAATAATTTTAAAATATTGTTATTGATGTAAAACATTCACTAAATTATCGTATATAAATTGAAAGTTATTGTTTTATTTTATTTTTAAAAAAATTTGGCGATTTATTATTTTATTATGCAACTGGTTTAATAAAACTGTTTTATAGAGTTCTTTCACATGTAAATCATCCATTATTTATAACTCAATTTAGGTTCGGCCAAGTTATGATATGTGATTCAAAAGTTTATTTGGTATATATTTTTTAATATTAAATTAGGTGTTATGGTGATTTTTATCATTTTATTGACAAAATTTTGGTCAGAATGAAATGGAGTTGATAAATTGAATAATACGTAATGATGTTTTAATATCTTAATAACTTTAATTAATGTAATTTTTTCAATACATTAATATTCTCTCTTAAAGCTTACCTTTTGTTTTCTTTTCATGATAGTAATAGTTGACAAAGGTAGTGGCAACAGGTGAACAGCATATGTTATCCTCCGTAGGAAAATCATTAACATACCAATAGAAAGCATAAAATCTTTTACTCAAAGTTATATTCCCTTTGTCTATAAAAAGTAGTTTTATATTCATCTATATACATTATATAAGAAAACAATCTTATCAATTTTTTATCACGATTCTTTGATTAAAATTTAACAGGGTTTGAACTTTTGGTTACATGTACATTCCTACTCAATACGAATTTTGAGTGAGTGTCTGGTTGGTAGATGTTTTTTATCTTGAGATTTGCATTCTATCAAATAATTTGCATTTTACAGCTTTTTCGTTTATTAGTATTTTGCCAAAAAATTTTACATTATCTTTTAGGAGTAAGTTGTTAATCGAAGAATGCAAGTAATTGAGATTTAAAATACTAAAAGGGAGACTGAATTTATAATAAAGAATGATGAGATTTAAGGAATGCAATGATTTTAAATCCATACAGAATTCTGCAAACCATACACAGAAATTTTAAATGCAAATCCCAGTAAAGCTGCAAACCAAAAATCCCCTTAGTGATTCAGTTCACTTGGTAAACACAACAGTAAGGTGATTGTCTTAGTCAGTCAGTTGTTGACAACGAATGGCGGACGATAGCGACGAGCTACCTATATGCTACATCACGATAACACCCTCTATTTTATTTTTTGCGGATATAGTATTAACATCCAAAATATATATGTTGTGTTAATATGTTTAATATATTTAACATTTTAACTTCAAAATAAATTCTTAATACTATTAAAAGCCAATCATAGATCATCTATTTATCATAGTCAAACTCATCTTCTTCGTCTGATGACACATGATCTTTATAAGTTGCAACATCGTTCTCTTTTTCACTTTCTTCACTTTGCTCGTCTACTAAACAACTTTTTTCCTTTAGACCTAGAGGCCGATGTGCCAACACCTCTGTTGTTCCCGCTCCTTCTTGTCGAATAAGGCGTCTCATTCACCCCGTTGGCATTCGCAACATGTCCCCACGTTAAGTTTTCACCCTCAAACATCGGAGCATCTTCTTCTTCCAAGACTTCGATCAACCACTCTTTGGCATTTTGAACATTTGTGTTGTCCATGATGATTGTGTCAATTGCATCATTACAATCGTACCTCATTCTCACAACCTGATTATACTTTATAAACAACAAATCATTCAACTTTGTTGCTTTAGCCGATTTATTTTCTTAGTTAGAAGCTGCAAGTAAAATATAATAAATATTAACACATTAAATTATAAATAGTATAAATTATAGTATGTTTTTACTTTTTATAATACAAAATCTGAGTTACTTACATGTTCAAATATACTCCAGTTACGTTCACAATCGGATGAACTACATGTAAGACTTAGCAACTTCATCGTAAATTTTCTTAGAGTTGGTGCTGGTGCCTGGTGATCCATATTGTTTCCACCACTCCACTAATTTAGTAACAAATAAAGAATATGCAAGTAATAAGTAAGATAGATGGTTAAACAATATTATAGTTTTATAGATTATAATTTATAAATATATGTATAGTTGTATACAACCTGGTGCAAGTTTTACTTTCATCTGGTTCGCTGTCGGGTCTCCAAAAATCCCTCGTGCAGCCCTATATAAAGGAAACTCAAATGAATCTTCATCACACCATCTTTGTCAACGACAACTCACGGATGCATGACATCAACCCTTCCATCACCTCGGAATACTCTTTTATATGCGGGTTGTTATAAAAAATAGATGGATTCAAGAAATGTTTGGCCGCATGCAAAGGTCGATGCAATTGACAACTCCATTTCGTATCAATGATGGTGTAGATTTATTCCTACTTTTCCAATTTGTTCTTGAAAGTGGCAGCAATCATCTCCTTTGCTTATCAATTGCTTCATGTATATCCCATGGGAGGAATTCTCTTCCATCAACTAAACGAAGCACACCTAACAAAGACAAACCCACTTTCACGACAATATCTATATAGCTCAAAAAAGATGGCAATAATATAGCATTTGTTGTTTGCCTACATCTTGCCTCTTTCGAAAATTTGTGTTTTGTCTATGATTCTAAAGTGAACATCTTTCTTATATCCTTCTTATGAGTCCTAAAGCAATTCAGTATTATGAAAGCAGTGACAAATCGGGTCTTCACGAGCCTAACCACATCTTTTTGGCCAATTACCTATCTCATCATGTTCAACAACAATGTGTTGTTGTAAATGATGTATTAACCGCAGTTGCTCCTCTCAATTGTTCTTTTCAAATGTGGCAAGTTGATGATGTCTTCAAACATCAAGTTTATGCGGTGTGTTGGATAAGGATTCCAATAGATGTGCGGATATTTTCCTTTCACAAGTTTCCTTTTAAAGAAATAATAGTTGTTAGTGATTAGTAAATCTTAATTATTAAAGTAACAAATTATAAGTTTATTGTAAACTTATCAGCTCTAATATTATTACTACCACTATCTGTCACAATTTGAACGACATCTTTCGGCTCGACTTTTTGGATAAATCGATCAAACAATGTGATCATATAAGTTGACATAAGCATGGGGTATCTAGCTTATATGGGTAGGGTCAAATGACCTCCATAAATGATTTGAATTATTGGAAATATTTCTTCTGCTTGCTTATTTGCCTTTTAAGAATTCTCGAAATCCTAATTTGATTCTTCCATCACAATGAGCAAATGTATCATTTTTTTCGAGTCGAATCGGTTCTGAAAATTTTGTTAATGACGTTGATGAAAAGATAAAAGCAATAACTTCAAAAAGAGTTGCGAAAAGCCAAAAAACACGAATCCTTTAGCAAGCATTAAGCATTTAATAACATGAATAAGAAGTCAAAACCAAAGTTTGATTAAAAAGGTAAATTTATGAATATTTTGGCTCTCAAAAGTCAATTTGACATTCTTTTTTCCACAATTAGATGGATGGATATTTATTTAGGCAATCTTATATTCTTATTGGAAGCACTAGAAAGGTACATGTGTGTTACTTGTTTTTATAAATTGTTAAGTATCATATTGATTATTTAGCATTCAAATTTATCTCATTTAATCATTAAACAATTTTTTGTTCCGATTTAACCATTAAACTTTAGTTTACTGTTTAATTTCAGAAAAATGAATAAATCGGTACAAAATATGATAGTTTAGTGGTTAACCGGGACAATTTTGAGTAGTTAAATCGGTATAAAACACGTTTAGTAGCTAAATATGTATAAAAAAATAGTATAGTGTCAAAATCGAGACTATAAATAGTTTAGTAGTTAAATCAAAAAAAATTCAAAACTTAAATGATCAAAATGGTATTTGATCCTTTTGTAAACCATAACTCCATAAGTATGCATATTGGTTCGAAAACATTTAAAGTAAATTCCAAAATTATTTTAGTTTGTAAGGTTAAGCCTCTAGATATTTTAGTAGTTAAATAATTATGGTTTACAAAAGGATCTAGTTTTAATTTATGAATACATATATTACATAGATATTTTTAATAAATAAATTATTTACATAAAATATTTAATCTGTATCTAGTTTTAGATTTTTAATCTAAATCATAAGATTTAATTTTAGGTCATCGGGAAGATTAACATATAATTTTTTTATAAGATATATAAATAAGTATAGATAATATAAAATAAAAATAAATTTTAATTTATATTATATTGATGATGTTTGGTTTATATTATGTCTTATTTCTTTTAAATATTTAAAAATAATAAATTGTACGTTTTGTTTTAATTTAAAATATCTGATTTATATTTATCTTTTTTGGTGAAATTGTAACATAGAATTTTAATATATTTCATCATTAAGTATTTATTATTAAGTATATAGATTAAAAAATGTTTTTTTCCCCTGTTTTTGGGTGATATATTCCTAATTTTTTACATCCTCTTACACTTATGGTAACATGCTTATAAGTAGGGTTATTCTGAATAATGAATCATATTGAAATTAAGTTCCGGATGTTAATCGAATATATTGGTTCGAGAATTGTATGAACGTAAATTGAAACAAAGAAAACTGGTTTTTTTTGTTCGGCTAACCAGTTAACCCGCCAATTGATTAATAAAGATTGATAAAATTTTGGATATTGTCAAATTAAAATGTAAAAATATAGTTTTAACTATTTTGTCAAAGAAATGAAAAACTGTCAAAGAAATGAAAAGCTGAAAAAAATGAAATTAAATTAAATTTTATTCATTGTTGTTTGGTTGGTAGGAATGAAATAGTATTAAATTAAACTTCATCCCTTGTTATTTTTTTATTTAGTTTGTAAAGTCGGATGGAATGGGTGGGTGTACGGTAGGTCGGGTAAGGTTGGCTGGAATAGGATGGGGTAGGGTTGGTGGGTGGGATAGGGTAGGGTACATATAGGGTAACGTGGGATGGGATGAGTGGGGGTATGATGGGGTGGAGTAGGATGGATGGATGGGTGGGTGGGTGGGTAGGGTGGGGTATGGTATGTGATGATAGGATTGGGGTGGGAAGGGGTAGGGTAGGATGGATGGGTGAGTGGGTAGGATTGGGTATGATATGTGAGGATAGGATTGGGGTGGGTGGATAGGGTAGGGTGGGATGGGGTAGGTGCGACGGAGTAAGATGGTGGGTGGGTGGGTGGATATGGTAGGTGAGGATAGGATTGGGTGGATAGGGTGGGTGATGTAAGGTTGGTATGGTAGGTAATGTCGATAGAAAAATGTATTATTAGAATGAAATCTCAATTCTTTGTCTACAAGTTAAGAAAATAGATTTTAACGGAGGAGAAAAATATTATGTCAAAAGTTTTTCATTTTTCTTTAGCAAACCAAACATACAAAGGAATATAAAATTCTCACTCCAATTCCACGGATTTCTTCAGGATTCTGTGAAACAAACAGACCCTAAGTTATAATAATAAACGGAAATTTAGAATTACAATATTTTAAAAGCAATTTGAGTATTACGGTTTAAAATTGAGATATTATTGAAAAAAGCATTCGAAAGTTTAACTATTTTTTGTTTAACCACTCATTTTTTTTCAATCAATCAAAACACTGACCTTTTTATTTTCTATTTGTTTAATCTTTAAACTTTAGACTTTACTGGTTTATCAATTCATTTTTAAAGGGTCAATTGTTGTTTTTGTGTATAAATATATTAGGTTATAATCCAAAAAGTCATTCAAAGTTCACAAAATTTTGATTTAACAAACCCTATTAAAATTTCTTGGTATAATATCTAATAAAATTTGTTGAGTAGGATTATTTTTGTAAATTTTATATTATATTATTTTTATCATTAAATAAGTAAATAAATCAATTTAATTTAAAAAAATCGTTTCTCTTTTTTTTCCACATCATATTGTCATTGTCACCAATGATGCTTAATTGGTCTCTTTTGGTTATTTGTCATTGATTCTTCATCATGATGACTTTATGCTTCTATCGGTTTTTCATCATAATCTTGTTAATCTATATCAGTTATAACCGATTTGATTTATCATCATCGTCGTCGTGTTTATCCTTTGAGATTTCACCAGCGATTTCATCATCATATTAATCCAACAAGTTAGATCGATTTGATTATCATCTTCTGTCACCCGTCTCTGCTTTCTGTTTTAATAACACGAATCGAACACTATATTTATCAGGTTTGTTAACGATTCTAAAAGGTTTATTACGCTTGTTTAGAATCTTGATTAAGATAATCGACGTGTTTACCATTTTATAGAGTTTTTTATGATTTTTTATGAGATCGACGTTTTCTTATAGTTTTTCGGTAATAACCCTTTAAAAAGTTCACGAATGAAATAAGAAAATTCTTTTTATTTTTATATTAGATAAACTAGTAATATTTTAATTAATAATTATGAAGGAAAGACAAAAAGAAAATGGCGGGAGAATGTAAGAGCGAAAGTTTCCTTTTATTATAATAAAATATGTAAATATGTATATAGAATATTTGTTTTTAAATTTGTTCTTAGTTTTGTGCTCGTTTTATTCTTTTAAAAGTGAATAATGATAAGCAATTATAATAGCTTAAAAACGATT
The DNA here is from genome assembly GCA_020465985.1 of Centrapalus pauciflorus. NCBI lineage: Eukaryota > Viridiplantae > Streptophyta > Magnoliopsida > Asterales > Asteraceae > Centrapalus > Centrapalus pauciflorus. The sequence continues at coordinate 491,136 of JAANYP010002796.1, read as the reverse complement.
TAGTCAGTTTTTTTTATTAGATACTAGTTTATTCATCCATAATATATATGGGCATGTTAAATAAATAATTACTCTTAATTAATAGATATAAAATTAAATTATTATTACAAAATATAATAAAAAAATAAAGTAATCATGTTAAAATGATATAGAGAATATTTTAAAAACATATAAAATATGAATTAAAACCCATGATATAAAGACATATATAACCTTTAGAAACCTAGTAAATTTATTTATTTTTGTCTACAACTATATTTTATTTGTTGTTTTATCATCATCACCCATTTGAGACAATAAATTCAATGTATTTTGTATGATAATGAATTTATTAGTAGTTTTACAGATTTTATAAACTTTTGATTGCTATTATATAATTTGAATTGAATAAATTCTATTATATAGAATTTGGTTCCACAGTGTCCCTCGTAAAATCCTGCGTATCCAGCGTCCATGAATAGGCAAGGGTATTTTCGTAATTGCAGCGACCATTCACATTGCTTAAATTCATCATTCACATTAATTCATCATTCACATTGTAATTCTGTTTTAAGAAATATCAATTATATTGATATTAATGATATTTGTAAGATACTTAATATAAGTATAAGTCTTATAAATAATTTTCTTATTTGAAGAAAAAATATCAAATGATTAATGTATTAAATTGTAATTTTTTATTTAAATTCATGAATTGAAGAAAAAAGAGTTATCATATAATATTAGGAATAAGTAAAAGTTAATTATTGTATTACTTATTTTTAGTTTTTTACTTAGTTTTAGTAGTAAATTTATGAAAAATAAATAAATATTTAATTTTTTTTATTCCTAGCATATAATTTATCTAATTATTAAAGTTAGATAAATATAAAAGGTCGAAAATCAAAATATAGGTCTGTTAAAACAAAATTTCTGTTTTAATATATAATAATAATACATAATTATGATATTATGTTTATTCATTCTATTTTAAATTAGTCATATTATATTCGTTTCAAAACATAATTATAGAAGTTCATTTGAAAAATGAATTATTTATTATTCTTTTATTTATTTATCTAAACATCAATTAGTTTACGAATTTAATAGGGTTATTCAAGGAAGACGCTTTCTTCTTTACAAGTAGAGATTATTAATCTTATTAGTTTTTCGAGGAAGAAATAATTAAGCTATTTAAAACGCACCCGATATTTGTTGGGGTGGGATGCATATATAACCAATTATACATGATTCAAACTTTAGTTGTTTTTATTTTATATATAATTCAAGAAGTCTCCTCCACTATCATTCTAACTTATTGTTATTTCCAAAACTTTTGTATTCGTTTTAAATTTCAATATATCCAAATCAAATTAGAAAAAAAGTAAGATCTTGAATTCAACAAGGAACGCCACTCTACCTTGCACATCGAAATGGAAGAAGTACCCTAAGGGCAAGGGGGGTATATCAACCCTCCCAAAATCAACATTTTGAATACGTCAGCGCCACATCAGTTTTTTTCTTTCCACCATTTTTATTTCCTAAAACTTTAGAAATATCTATCATTGCCAACTTTCTATCTCAATGCCCATTACCCATTAATTTTAGAAAGAGAAGAGGTAGAGAGAGAGAGAGAGAGAGAGAGAGGCTGAGTGAGGACGGAGCCATTCTGCAAGGAAACATCAACAGGGCTGCCGGTGGGAGAGAGGGTCAGTGTTCCCACCGGGGTGACTAAGATGGCCAAGCCGTCAACCCCAACGGCTTTTGTATAACGTTCGCTCTAATGCCTTTTGCCAAAACAAAAATATTATAATTAATTATATTGATCGATATGGATGTATTTGATGAGACCAAATCCAATGAAATAAGAATTACAATGAATAAATTGTTTGAATGATAATATTACTCATATATTTTAATATTTATTTCCGCATAAGAAAAATCAAATGGAGAGTAAAAGTTTATTCTTTTGTTTTTCTGTTAAACTATGAAGAATTGAGTAACACTATAAATTGAGAAATAAAATAAAATTTAAATTTTGATTAGTGAATTCTTACTTTTTTTAGAAAAACAACATAAATTTTTATATTTATATTTCTTGTCCTACCAAACATAGTCCAAAATATAAACAAACGTGAATGCCACTTGTGGCTGCCTACTTTTAGCTTTGGCATCAATACGAAAAGTCTTGCAAACAACATACACCAAAGAATGAAAAAATAATAAACTATTACAGTGTATTAGTGTTAGTCTATTAACTCATGTGTTACATGGATTGATATAAAAAAATAATTTATATAGTTTTAATGTATGAATTATACAAAAATATATATATACGGTATAGATCATAATTTTAAAATATTTTATTGCATACACTAGATTTTATAATTATATAATATAAGTTAATAAAAAATTTCATCATCATTCTTTGATGATAAATAGAAAATATTTGATAGTTATACAAATAAAAATTATATGAATAAAAGTATATATTAAAATCTATCTATAAATTATTTTATATCTATTTCATACTATTATGTTAATAAATTTTAGTGTTAGAAGATTATATATTTATATGAATGATAAAAAGTTTTGAGATTAAAAAAATATGAAATTGTTAGTATATTTTTATATAGAACGTAATAACACATTAATGAAAATAAGACTTGAAACATAGTTAATTATTTATTGGTAACTAAATCAAAATTCTATAAGTATTAATTATAATTGTTTTAACTATTTAAATAACTTTATGTATTATCAAAATAGTAGATGATTTTTATTCTAGGATAATGCATGAAAAAAAAAATTAATTCACCAAGAAGCATGTCAATAGGTATTTTTTTGTTATTTTGTTATATATGTAGATATATAAATCATAATAATATTTTAAAATTGAATTTCATATATTTTAAAGTAATAAAATATCTGAATCTGAGAATCCGAAATAAAAGTTTGAAAATCTGATCTGAAACCATCCAAAATTTCAGATATCCAAAATCTTGAATTTGGATAGTAAAATTTCAATTTTTCGGATATTCAGATATCCGAAAATCCAAAAAATATTATTTTTTAAAAAACTTTTATATACTTTAGTATTGGCTATTTACATAATATTGAGTGTTTATTATTATTCTAATGTATATTTTTCAATTTTACCCTGATATTATATATTTATTAACTAATATTCTATATATTTTAGTTTTTTTAAATCTTTTTTTAGTCGTTATGAGTAAAATAATTTTGGATACATTTAGTTTGTGATATATTGATCTTCAATATGTATTTAGATATATGAATTTGTATTTTAGATATTTAAATATTTGATTTGATTTTTTAAAAAAATAAAAAATATGCATTTTCGGATAATCCGATATCTGAATCCGAAATTTCAGATATCCGATTTCAATTATCCAAAATTTTGGATTTGGATAGAAAAAATCACAATCCAAAATTTCGAATATCCAATTTTGGACACACCTGCCATATATATGTATATGTATATATGGTTGTGATTATTGTTAGGACGCTCCTGAGCTTTATAATTCATGTTAGCCTCCACGAGCGTGGATTGACAGCAAGGGAAGGGGTGTCCCCAGTTGAGATGTGTATCTCAGTGCAATATTAGATCTCAAGCTAGGGATGACAAAAAAACTGAACCCGATTAGAAAAACTGAAAACCAATTAAAATGGAACATGTTTTCTCTGAACCCGGTTATTTTAAACGAGGATGAGATTTATGATAGTTGTCTCGATAACCCGATTAATCACCCGTTACTTTTTACATAATAATAAGCATTATATTTATATTTTAGATTATATATGTATGTTTTTGTTTTTATTTATATCATATGATAATGGGTTAATATTGAAAAAACCCCACAGACTTTCATGCAATTATCGATTAAGTCATTGAACTTTTTTTTCTGAGTACTTAAGTCCCTAAACAAATTTTGTCTTATTCAAAACTATATATTTTCAACTTGCTATCTACTTAATACGTAAAATAATTAGTTACTCGAATAGTTTATTATTAAAAAAACCAACTTTCTTCTATTTTTCACGATTAAGTCACTGGACTTTCTTTTTTCTTGTTTAGGTTACTGTACCGTTTACCAGTTAGTGACATGCTAAACAAGTCAAATATATAGTTTTGAGTAAGACAAAAATTGTCTAGGGAAAACACTCAGGAAAAAAATTTCAGTAGCTTAATCAATAAATTCATGAAATGTCGTAGGGGGTTTTTCAATATTAACTCTATAATAATAAGTATTTTTATTGTTTGTACACACACACATATACATAAAATTGTTAATCAAGTTTATAATTGTTTTGTTTATGATTTATTTTTGTACTCGTTTATGGGTTGAATCATTTAAATTTTACTCATTTAGATTTAACAATGATCTCAAAATAAAATTTCACCGTTTAATTAAACATGTGTTATAAATGGGTTCCCCGAATCCCCACGGTTTTTCCCGCCTACCCGGCGGGGATCCCCGTTAAGTTTCCGCGTGTTTTTTAAACTAGGACGGGATTGGTCAATCCTCGCCCGAACCCATCCGTATCTCAAGCCTCTCTGGGAAGAGGGTAGTGATGCATGTGATATGCTAGGGGTAGGGTTGCTATGATTAACATATGCTATGTGTTTATGTGTTAACTATGGAGTCTAACGTTTGTGTACTCACGAGCTGTTAAAGCTTACGTATTCAAGACTGAAAGTGGATAATGTGGATATTAGGGAGTCAGAAGATAGAGCCACCAGCTCTGGAGCAAAAGTAGGAGCTTAAGATTGCTGCAGAGGGTTTTTGCTTTTGTCTGATTGTACGTTGCTGTCACCTTTGGGAGACTTTTTATGTATTTGTATTTTGGGTTTATGTGTTGGGGTTATAGCTAAACAAGGTCGTTATATTATGTTAAAAGTGTTAAACTAACAATGTTTGTTAAACCTCTGACATTATAAAATGGAGATTATATGTGTTATTAACCCGGGTTCTGAGAGTGTTGCAAACATATATTGATTTTATCAAAAAAATTAAGAAGAATTTCATATATACCCCTCCAAAACTTCATAATATCATATATACGCAACCTAAAATTTTAATATCATATATATCCCTCCTAAACATCATAATATCATATATATACCCAATTTTTATTATTAATATCACATATATCCATCTTAAATATCATTAATATCATATATACCCAAATTCATTAATTTAATTATTTTTAAAACATTTAAAACTCATAATTAATATTGCTTATTAATTAATGACCATCATACCCTTACCCATTTATTCATTCAACTAAATTTCAAAATATCATATTTATTCAACTTAAATTAAAATATCATATCCCTTTTAATAATTTTATATAATTTATTTTGTAAACTTTACTAAATAAATTCTTCAAACTAAAACAAATTAACATAAAAAATAATAAAAAAAAGTTGTATTATATTTTTGCTCGTTTTTAATCAAATCGTATCGTCTTATTATATTTTCTTACTGATGTATTTTCTCAGTAATCTATATACAATTAACTGATAACATATTATGTTCTTTTTTTCTTTTTCTTTTCAAACTTTACAGTTTCATCGCATTTTGTTTTTTCTTAAATCTAGTATATATATATATATATATATATATATATATATATATATATATATATATATATATATTGTTTTCTAATACATTAGTTTCTAATTTTTTTTTCAAGTTTGCATTCGTTGTATAACTATTGTTTATTTAGTTTATTTTTTTTAATTTTATATTTAGTCTAGAATCTGAGTTATATATTGTTTCACGACGTAATTAGTTAGTTGTGTATATTTTTTTTACTACAAGATTATATATATAATCCTATATATTAAAAGTCCAGTTTTATAATAATTTGTTTAATAATTAGTAACTAGAAAATATTTTAATGTTAAAGGTTTGTTTAAAAAAAAACTGAATTTTTTACTAATGAAAATAACCATATATTTATAATAAAAAATTAATTTACTAATAATATACAAATTTCATCCGGTAAATTTAATATTAAAATTATTTCTAGTTACTAATGACAAATTATTATAAAACTGGACTCTCTCTCTCTCTCTCTCTCTCTCTATATATATATATATATATATATATATATATAGAGAGAGAGAGAGAGAGAGAGGGAGGTTCAATGGAAAACCACAATGCACCTGAAAATTTGTGAAAACCGCACTGCACCACTACAAATGCATCAAATTCCCCGCGTGATGCATCAAAATCCCGCGTGATGCATCAAATTTCCCGCATGATGCATCAAAATCCCACGTGATGCATCACCTTATTTACGATCATGCCACCGCGTTTTTCATTAAATGCACCAAATCGGACGGTTTGCATAGGTTTTCATGGTTTTCACGTGCATAGTGGTTTTCCATTGAACCCACCCATATATATATATATATATAGAATCAGGTTCATCAGCGTACCTATGAGATTCCAGCGTACCCTGATGTGAATGATCATTCACATATATTTTTTTTTGAATAAACATGTATAAAACAACATTATAAGACTTTTTTTCTAAAGGAGCAACATCATAAATCTTGTGAATGATAAAAAAAGATCATGTGAATGGTCATTCACACCATTCACATAAATATGCATTGAGCATTCACATAAGTTTTAAGGACACAGAAAGTGTGAATGTATGTGAAATTCATATATCATGTGTATAACATTAATTTAAACATGGTTATGAGAAAAAAAATTTAAAAAAAGTTTTTTAAGGTTGGTACATTCGGGTGCACTTGATTTCGATAGGTACTTTTTTGAACCTGACTCTATATATATATATATATATATATATATATATATATATATATATATATATATATATGTAATCTCATCGGTTAACAAGTTATAAAACGAATGCAAACTTGAAAAAAAATTGAATTGGAAAAACAAAAAAAATATATACTAAGTTAAAAAAAAACAAAATGTGATACAACTATAAAATTCTAAAAGAAAAAGAAAAGAAAGAACATAATATGTGATATAGATTACTGTAAAAAAAAACAAATAAGAAAATATAACAAGACGATACGATTTGATTACAAATGAGTAAAAACATGATACAATTATTTTATTTTTATTTTTAATGTTAATTTGTTTTAGTTTGAAAAATTTATTTAGTAAAGTTTATAAAAATAAATTATATAAAACTATTAAAAGGGATATGATATATTAATTTAAGCTGGATAAATATGATATTTTGAAGTTTAGTTGAAAGAATAAATGTGTATAGGGTATAATGGTCATTAATTAATAAGCAATATTAATTATGAGTTTTAAATGTTTTAAAAATAATTAAATTAATTAATTTGGGTATATATGATATTATTGATGTTTAAAAGGGATATATGTGATATTAATAATTAAAATTGGGTATATATAATAATTATGATGTTTAGGAGGGATATATATGATATTAAAATTTTGGATTGGATATATACGATATTATGAAGTTTTGGAGTACGAAATTCTTCCAAAATTTTACGGTTATATACAGCATTTTATCAGGGAAAAAGGGATTGGTACTTTGGTAGTGATACATTGACAGTGACACTGGTGGTCCCAACAATGGGCACGGGGAATGTAGCAGGTAGGCAAGGCAGCTGCAGCTGCAGGTATGGTTAGATCAATCGGAAATTGAAATATGAAGCGAAGGGTTGCAGTTGCCAGTTGGTGGTGCCGTTGAGCTTCTCTGCTCGTGGATTCCTGATATTAACAAAAACAAACAAAAATCTGCATTATCATCCTCAAGACTTTACCTACACCTGACCTATCTTCGTTATATAATTTATACATAGTGGCGAGCAACAAAAGCGATTTACAGATTTAGAGAGAGAAACATCAAAAAGATTGAAGATTTCGCCACAAAAAAGTCCACATACTTTCTGTGATCATTATGTCTCTTCTCCACCCACGAATTCAGGTTGGTGCTCCATATACTCAAAGTAACCGTTAAAAACTATGAATATTTGTATAATTGTATGCATATTTAGTTTAAACAAACATCCAATTATGATCTTTCTTGATTGTTTTTGTCATCGAAAGACTGTACTAAATGGCAATCATTGTAAGTTGGAAAGCTAAAATCTCACGTTTAAGACACAATGGGTAATGGGTGTCAATAAAATCATCAGAATTCAAAAAGGCAACAACATCTGTATGCATGTACATTTGCTGCTTAAAATAAAACAAAAAGGCCCAATTTTTCGGGTTCTTGATTGTTCTTATTACTGAAAGATTGTCACAGATGGCAATGATGATAAGTCAGAAAGTTCAGTTCACATTCAAGATAATGGGTACCCATAAACCATCATGAAGCTCATAAATAAATGATTGAAGAAGAGAAAACGAGAGCCAAATAGGAATAGGATGTTGCTTCTCATTTTTCTGTAATATTCTTTTTCCAAGTGTTTGTATGGATTCTGCTTTAAATTAATTTTTTTTTATGTCCACTGCACCATCAAAGCATAGATTCTTTCTACCAAAAATGTGGTAAATTTATTAGAGCCCTTAATTTCGATGGTGTGGGCAGTTTTGTGAAGTGGGGTTTCTTGATTTTGTGCTCTGTGTGTTCCTGCATTTGATTCTTTTTTCTCTCTGATAACTAAAAAAGATTTCTTGCTTTTGTGTCTCTTTTTCCATGGATGCCCTTGTTTTCTTATTGGTAATTAGGCACAATGTGCAGCTGGTTCACACACTCACCACATGGAGACGTTGTAGTGTTTGAATCTTCACATGTTTTATTCTCTTTGTGACTACTCAATCTGCCTATAAATTAAGATTACACCACCAAGGGTGTTTCCTCATTGCAATACATCTTCTCACTGGTCCCAAGTGGTTGGTTTTTAGTGCATTTTCTTTAAGATGAGTTACACAAACACTTACGTCGGTTCTGGTTAGTTCAAACTCTTTGTCTTCGATATCTTCCTTATGCATGTAGACATGTAGTTATGTAATTGAATTGCGTGCGATGATTCATATGGGTGTTCGTCATTTCATTAGTCGGTTTCTAAACACTTTTGCATGAATTGCAGGTAGTAGATCGGCTAGGAGAACGGTTGAGTTTGGTCGTACGTATGTGGTAAGGCCAAAAGGAAAGCACCAAGCAACAGTAGTTTGGTTGCATGGTCTTGGTGATAATGGTTTGAGGTAAATTAGTCGATATGCTTTCGTGCAATTTTCTTTATTTTGTATTTATCACGTGTATTATTAAAGAACCAAAGGTTGATAATCTCTCGTTAGCCCTTAAGGCGCGTTTGATACAAATGAATTGAGAGAAGGAAATCACATGTATTTACAAGCCTTTCTTTTTTGGAACATAATGATGACCTTAACTCTCCATGGAATGAATGGAGAATTGGTTTTTATGTAAGTATCATTTCTTTGTATTTTTTTTTTATCACAATGGAGAAATTCAAAACATGGAAAGGGGATGCATTATTATTTTTTTTATGTCAGTCTATATTTATGTAACATGATCATTCGTCAAAAAAGCTTGCGAATCCAAACATTTCTACTTCCCGATTATCTTGCACCAAATGCGCCCTAAGAATTATGTAGTTAACAGACACTTTCAAAATGTTTAGCGTAAAACCATTTAGTACAGAATTTTCATCCCTCATAACAAATGCTCTAATCAATTTGTTTGTTTTCCCCATTTATTTTCCAACTCCACCGTGTAGGGATATTTATATTCTTACCAAGTGTGCAAATGTGCAATAAATAATTGAATCCTTCAAGATGATAAGTTAGTATATTTCATAATTTTGTTCGCTATCGTAATCTTTAAAGAGAACTTAAAGCTATGCATAGGCTTTTACTTGTTGTTTTCCTTCTGAAGTTTCTCGTTTTTTTGTGTAACTTTCTATTATCATTTTATCAAGTCTCTTTTTTTTCGTTGGCGAAGTATATACTCCCATATAAATAAATAATTAAGGAAGAAAATTTGGATATTTTAAAACATAGACACGTTTTACTGAGATACGTATTCTTATTGACATGATGGGAGAAAGCCGCAGCGCCATGCATCTGTCTATGCTTTACATACTCCGATAACTGAATTGTAAACTAAATTTTGTGTTGTTAAATCATTTAAAATAATTGTCATTTTGTCTTTGTTGTACGGGTGTGCTTTCTTATCTTGTTCCATTTGACAATAAAGCAAAAAAGGAATATTTTTACTCAATAAAAGAACAAAAGGTAGTATATATATGATATATGATATATGATGCTTAATTAGTGACTAGGGACAGGGGCTATTAGCTACCCAGTTTTATTCAGTTATTCTTGAGAACGTGACTGTCAAGCTTCAAAAAATCTGAACCATACTGTTTTATAGAATAAAAATAACATACATATACACAACGTCAAACTTTCTTATTTAGTTTCTTGTTTCTCGCTGCAGCTGGTCTCAGCTCCTAGACAGCCTTCCTCTCCCAAACGTAAGCATAATGCTCTCGACTAACAATTTTTTTTTCTTGAAAAATTTCTTCTGTCTGCCTGCTTTTTTTTTTTTTTTGCAACTTTACCATCAATTAAGATTCTATGCTTTGCAGATTAAGTGGATATGCCCAACTGCTCCTACTCGCCCAGTGACTGTGCTTGGCGGATTTCCTTGCACTGCATGTAAGATATCATGATTGAAAGTTGAAACACAAAAGATAAACCTGATTATAAAGATGATTTTGGGTGACGATTTTGGTCTATAACAGGGTTTGATGAGGGAGAGCTCTCAGAAGACGGACCAAATGATGTTGAAGGTTTAGATGCTTCGGTATCGCACATAGCAAACTTGTTGTCAACGGAGCCCTCTGACGGTAAAATTTCTACCTTTTTTGTTTTGTGCATGGATGATATACATTACATGCTTAATGACCCACCTTTTTTTGTTTCAGTCATTTTTTAGAGGGTTGAAGTTTTCTCAACATACTTGCATCTTAGCCTGTTTTTTTCTCATAGTTCCTTCAATTTATGCAATTAAAGTTTAAATAACGATCATAATTTCGCTATCCTTTTTTTAACAGTTAATCTTGGTATTGGGGGATTTAGTATGGGTGCTGCATGTGCACTTTACTCTGCAACTTGTTTCGCACAGGGTAAATATGGAAATGGCAGTCCTTACCCGATTAACTTAAAGGCTATCGTTGGATTGAGTGGCTGGCTTCCTGGTGGACGGTATGATTATCTAATTCTCTTTCTAAAGGTTTTTTTTGTTCCTGTCAACAAATTCAATCCAAGATCATAAGAAAACAATGATAACACTGATTTTGTTTGATCTTCCCCTTCATCATCATTGAGGGAAGGGGTATTTTAAACATTAATTTGACAAATAAGGAAACCCTTCCATTAAATTCCATTCATTTCTTTAGTTAAAAGTATAATGTGATGGAGAGCTACACAGGAGCGACTCTGGATTTCGGATCCATATAACAAAATATCTTTCAGGGAATGCGTTGCATCTTGATAATAAACTTTTATTTATTATATATTTACACTACAAAGTTTTTTCTTTCAAGATGGGTTGAATATCAAGATTTAATGGGTATTGTGCAGGAGTTTGAGAAACAGTATAGAAGGATCACACGATGCTATCAGACGTGCTGCCTCACTGCCCATTTTGCTCTGCCATGGACTCGGTATATATTTAAACAATGTGACTGGTAATTGTAGATCAACATGTTCAGGGCCGGCCCATTGGGGTGTGCAACATGGGCTACTGCCCAAGTCCCAACAGTCAAGGGGGCCCAAATTTATTTTTCCTCTAATACCTAGACTAATACTGGTAGTTTACTTGTTTTGCTAGTTGTTTGATTGTGATATTTACGTACATATTTACATGGTTGTTTCCTTTAATCTTTAAATGTTATATATACATACATGTTTAGATGACCCTTTATAAATTTTTGCGTTGGGCCCCAAAAACGATAGGAACGACCCTGAACATGTTATATCATTTTACAAGCATTTTATTCAATATCCATTTACAGGTGATGAAGTAGTCCCGTACAAATTCGGAGAGAGGTCCTCCCAGATCTTGAGCTCAGCTGGATTCAGATACATTGCATTTAAATCATACGAAGGGTATTGAATAAAACGATTCTGTTTACCTTAACAAGTTACAACGTTGAAACGAACAATCTTTAATCATCATCATTTAACATGATTTGTATGTAGGCTTGGGCATTACACGGTCCCTAAAGAGATGGAAGAGGTCTGCCAATGGCTAAATGCAAGGCTCGGAGCATAAAGGATTGCAGCGTCGTTAATGTTTCTTGCAGCTAGTACGACAACCAGCGAGGAAGATGAAGGAAACTTACACAATTTGAGTTGGGATAAATTAGTAGGGGTTTGATGGAGACTATGTATGGTAATGTATTTGAGTTTCTTGGTGTAAAATAAAGATTTAATTTTTGTGATCTTTGTGTTCTGGGCTTGTAGATGGGAAATTGTTGCTGTGTATCTTGAAGAGAATGCAACATTATTATTATTATTATTATTATTATTATTATTATTATTATTATTATTATTTTATTTAGAGTTAATTGATTTTATATACCATTCTATTACGTTGTGTGCTTGAAAATTGCGATATGATATTTCAAGACCTATTTCCATTATTTCTCCTCAAATTTCTTTCTTATTTTGTGTTCTTGAGGATGAAATAAAAGAGAAATGGATGGAAATAAAAAAAAAATAGGAGGAGAATGGAAGGAAAAAAAGAAAAAGAAAAATACACACATCTTGTCATGTAGAAAGTGAGACAAAGGAGTTATGCAAACTATGTTAAACGAGCAAGTGAGACAAAAGAGTTATGCATAGTATCATACTAGCCAAGCGAGACAAAGCAAGACAAAAGATGCTCATCTAAATACTATAAAAAAGAAATTAAACAGATATTTGTAAACCATAGAGGATTCCAAATACTTCAAATATTTAACAAAATTCTTATGAATAAATGCATACTAGTAAAAAAATATGATTATTCTGTATCTTGAATACCGTTACGCCCATGAGATACATTAAAATATCTGATTATATATAACCTAACAATTTTATTATTCAATGGACACACACCTCACACCACACGCCCAACACATTCATCTAAAACACACGAGGACAAATGCCCGCAAGGCTGCAACATTATTTGGCATCCCATGACTCCTCCTTGGCTACTTTTCACCAAAAAGACAAAAAGTAACATTATCATTAATTCATCACTTGTGTTATCTCTTTCTCTTTTTACACTCCAACAAAATATTAGTAAAAAATTGTAGCTCTGTTCATCGGAGAGAGCATCAATCTGTAGGCCGGTGGTGGTCGGATGTTGACAATGGTGGCGGACGACGGCTCACGGCGGAGAGACAACAATTGATGGGTTGGACAGAGAGAAAAAGGGGGTGCATCTTGCGGTCAACGAGGATGCATAGAACATATGTGGGTCTTTGGCCGACGACGAAGCTTCAAAGTTGTGGAGAGGACATGAGAGCTTCGATAAAGTTGTGGAAAGGAAATGAGAGCAGCGATTAAGGTTTGATGGCATATGATTTTTATTAAATCTGTAATTTGAACTAATATTATGTTTTTGGACTAAAAATTTTTGATTCATTTCGTACAATTGCTGCTCTGGGCTGAAGCCCATTTCGTCCCCTCCCTTGTGACAGCCTCGTGGATGGGATGAGGTAAAGTGAGGTAGGATATGATGGGGTTGTAGGATAGTGATATTTTGGTAATAAATCATTTTCTTTTTGAAAAAATTCAATTATAAAAGAATTTAACTTCTTTTAATAGTTAAGCCAAACAAATATTTTGATTTCAATGAATTCTTTTTCTTTTCGATTCATTTGCTAAGGGTTAATTTCTTTTTGAACAACAAACTAGACTACTTCACTCATTATCTACCCTTATACCCCCAAGTGTAGACCTCAATACTTACGTTCATTACCTAAATTTTAACTTTTCTTCGACGAGAGTTGAACTCGTGATCTCACACATACATATCATCCGTTGGGCTAGTTTCTATTCGATGGGGGTTAACGGAGAAACCAAATTTCCAATGAAGGATCGAAAGTGTAAAAAAAAAAGTTCACGAGGCAAGTTTTTTAAAATAGTTATAGACGGACACATTAGTTTGTTGACGTCAGCAAAATTTCAAGACTAGGGTTTAAGAACAGAGCACCATTACTTATTTATTTTGGTGGAGCGCCATCGTCGTCGTCGACCCCTCTAAGCTTTTACCATGAATTACAGGTTTCAAAATCTTCTCGGAGCTCCGTACAGAGGTGGTAATGCCGTAGTTGTAAATAACACGCTCCTTGTATCGCCTGTCGGCAACCGTATCTCCGTCACTGACCTCGTTAAATCAGAAACCGTAACTCTTCCTTTTCAATGCTCATCAAACATTTCCAGAATCGCCGCCTCTCCTGACGGCGTATTCCTCCTTGTAGTTGATGACAACTCTCGCTGCCTCTTCATCAACCTCCGCCGCCGTGCGGTTCTTCATCGCATCACGTTTAAGAAGCCTGTGGCGTCTCTGAAGTTTAGTCCCAATGGTTCGTTCATTGCTGTTGCTGCCGGAAAGTTAGTTCAGATATGGAGGTCACCGGGGTTTATGAAGGAGTTTTTTCCGTTCGAGTTGGTAAAAACTTTCGCCAATTGTAATGATAAAGTTACTACACTTGATTGGAGTCCTGATTCAGAGTATTTGTTGGCTGGTTCCAAGGATTTGACGGTTAGGCTATTTTGGTTGAAGAAAGTAAGTGGTTTAAATAAACCTTTTATGTTTTTAGGTCATAGAGATATTATTGTAGGTGCATTTTTTGGTGTTGAAAAGAAAACGAAACAAGTTTCTAGGGTCTACACTCTATCACGGGATGGCGCAATTTTTGGCTGGAATTATAGCGCGAAAGATGAAGCAGTTGATGAACCGCCTTCACCTGGAACTCCTGAACAAAGTATGGAGGGAGATGAAAATAATAATGTGAAGAAAAGAAAGAGTTTGGGTAGTGATTTTGATGAAGAAAATGCTTCTTCGTTGCATACAGGAAAATGGGAGTTGTCTAAGAAGGATTACTTTATGCAGGCTCCAGCGAAGTTAACAGCCTGCGACTATCACAAAGGTTTGGAAATTGTGGTTGTTGGGTTTTCGAATGGTGTGTTTGGGCTCTATCAGATGCCCGATTTTGTTTGTATACATTTGTTGTCTATATCTAGAGAGAAGATCACAACTGCTACTTTTAATCAACTTGGAAACTGGTTAACATTTGGGTGTGCACGACTTGGACAGTTGCTTGTTTGGGAGTGGAAGTCTGAGAGTTATATATTGAAACAACAAGGACATTATTTTGATGTCAATACTCTTGCATATTCACCTGATTCACAGCTCTTGGCTACTGGTGCAGATGACAACAAAATCAAGGTAATTTAGTTTTGGGATATAAAAATATCTTAGATTAGAAGAGCATGTATATCTCTCTTGTCACATAATTGCTAGTCATATATAAACAAAATGGTTCAGCGAATATTTCTGATATGCCTGCTACCCTAGCTGGCTATTTCTCTGGGAGATGGCTTACTTTTGCAAGCTATACATTCATAAAATTCGTTAGGTTATGACTTAGGAGCATGGATTTGCACATAAAGGAACTATATATGCAGTGCTGATTACAGATTTATGGTTCCTGCAGATATGCTGTGGGTGTTTTTCTTATGTGTTTTAAAATTGATCTGTGTGATATTGAATATTTCGAATCTGTTGTAGTAATATGTGAAGTAGGAAATAGTGCTTGGATTAGTGATGTATTTTTGCTCTTTAAAGGTGTAATAATTACTTTTGCTGATGTGAGTGTTCTGATTATATAAGAAAGTAGTAGATAAATAAGGTTATATAAGTCATTTGCTCTACCTATAATCACTTCTGTTACATCTAGAGCTGGTATCATATCAGATTAATTAGGTGGGAGATTTTTGCCCAACCGTCCAAGAGGGGCTGGATGTGCCAAAATGGCCCATAGTAAAAAAAAGATAGAATATAATTTAAAAATTTTTTTAAACAAAATCTTGTTGAAAATATATATAATTTGGTCATTTAACGTCGGCCCGTTTGCCTGAATGGCCGAATTGACTACCTCTTTATTTTGTGGAAGAAGTGTTGAGATAATGGTGGTACACATACAGGAAATAATGTGGCAACGAAATGAAAATAACGAAAACGGAAAACAAAAACACAAGAGTATACGATCCAAGAATCCACTTCCATGGCCACACTAAACAAGCAGGTTAACCAAACACTAGAAAAAGTATAGTGACTTGAAGTCGAAATAATCTGGTAGTTACTTTCATAATGCAGATCAAAACTTTCTAGTTTTCTCATTGATATCATACACTTACTCTCTTGCTACAGGTTTGGACAGTATCATCAGGCTTCTGTTTCGTGACCTTCTCTGAGCACACAAATGCAGTTACTGCGCTCCATTTTATGGCTAGCAATCACTGTTTATTGAGTGCGTCCTTAGATGGGACGGTGCGCGCATGGGATCTGTTCCGTTATCGCAATTTTAGGACGTTCACCACACCTTCTTCTAGACAATTTGTTTCCTTAGCATCAGATCAAAGTGGCGAAGTGATTTGTGCTGGAACCCTTGATTCATTTGAGGTAGTGGATGCTTATGTGTGATCTTAACAGTAATTTAACTCCATTATTTAGAAAATTGACACAGCATATTCTGTTCCTTTGTTGTCTAGAAAATTGACACAGCATTTTCTGTTCCTCTCTAGATTTTTGTTTGGTCAATGAAGACTGGCAGATTGTTGGATGTTCTTAGTGGTCATGAAGGTCCAGTTCATGGATTGATGTTTTCTCCTACAAGCGTAAGTAATAGGTGCTTGCTTGCAGGTTCTAACAGTCCATATTTTTAAAAATATATGGCTAGGTATATGTGATGTATCCACTTATTTTCTTTCTTTCATATCTACAGGCAATTCTGGCATCGTCTTCATGGGACCGATCTGTTCGCTTGTGGGATGTCTTTGATGGAAAAGGTTCAGTTGAAACATTTCCTCACACCCATGATGTTCTTACAGTTGTCTATCGTCCAGATGGTAAGCAATTGGCTTGCAGCACATTGGATGGGCAAATTCATTTCTGGGATCCCATTGATGGCTTGTTAATGTACACTATTGAGGGGCGTCGAGATATTGCTGGAGGACGTTTGATGACTGATCGTAGATCAGCAGCCAACTCTACATCTGGAAAGTGCTTTACAACTTTGTCTTATTCTGCGGATGGGAACTACATCTTAGCTGGAGGAAGTAGTAAATACATATGTATGTACGATGTTGCCGAGCAGGTTAGTTTCTTCTTTTCACATTCTCGAAGGATTATACTAGAGCCTTGCATTTTCTAATTTTTAAAGTTTTGGATGTTTTTTTATCAAATATTATTGAGGGGAAATCTAGCAACTAAATAGTAAATGAGGCTGACATGGCAAAGTCTAGATACATTTAGAGTAGAAAGATTATGTTGTGTGTAATGAAGTGTAGAATCTTACCTATCCAATCTAGGTCAAAATGTTTAGCAGAAGTCATAGGATGAGCAGTTTGGTAAACACTAAAAAGTAACGGGTGAAATTGGGTAAAAATGAGACGGCACAGGCCGGGTGGTCCACCAACACGTTTTCCTCCAGTTTTTTAAAATTTTATAAATGATTTATGAGGTAAGCAGTAAGCTATTAAATACAATTTTGGACAACCCATGCCGCTTTTGACATATTAAACATTTAAACCCAATCAAGCCGTTTTCTCAGAACTAATGTATTTTGTTTTACCTGTGTGAACTATTCAAGCTTCTGTTAAGCAACTAGTGCTCGAGGTTACCTCAAACTTGATCGAGTGGAACTATTATTGAGTTCAAGTTCGAGCCTGAGCCAAAAAATGTGCTTGATAATATTGATGAGCTGAGCTTGAGATCATAATATCTCGACTCAAGTTCTTATCTTTCTAGAGCATTGTATATGTATGTGTGTATGACTACAAATGAGTTGAGCTTGTATTTAGCAACTCGTGCTCGTCGAAGAATTCAAGCTAAACTATATCAAGTCGAGCTTTTATAGAGTTTGAGTTTGAGCTTAGAGCCAGAACCCTAAACACTTGCCCAAAAAATGAGTTTGGTTTTCAAATATAACGTTTTTATACATAATTGTATTCCAGATTTTTTTAGCTGAGCTCGAGTCTACCGTAAGTTTGAGCTCGGCCTGACTCGTTTGCAACTCTAGTTTTAGTGTTTTACCCGTTTGAAATATAATATAACTCAACACTACCCATCATCCCATTTCTAGGTAAGTGGGTCGAATTAGCCTGCTCTTGGTTAGATAAGCTGCAATATTTATTTATATATAGCAGATTCTGGAGCTGCTTTCTAAAAATCACATCTCTTTGTGTATTCCGGGATTATTAGTAAAATGATAAGTTCTGTGCAAAATTAAGATTTTGGCATATTGAGGCAGGTCAATTTTGTTGGATATACAGGTATTGCTACGCAGATTCCAAATAACCCTCAATCTATCTTTGGATGGAGTTCTTGATGTGTTGAATTCAAAGAATATGACTGATGCTGGTCCTCTGAATCTAATCGATGATGATAACAGCGATATAGATGATGGGGTTGAGAAACAAACACGAGTTAAGTTGGGTGACGATCTACCAGGATCAGTTCATAATCGTGGAAGGCCTATTGTCCGAACAAAGTGTCTAAGGATTGCTCCTACAGGTCGTAGTTGGGCAGCTGCAACTACAGAAGGGGTTTTAGTTTACTCAATGGATGATAATCATATATTTGATCCCACTGACCTCGACATAGATGTCACACCAGAGGTAAAATAAATTTCTAATTGCAATAATTTCGAAGCAACACATTGTTTGTCTAAGAATATGAAGTAAAAAGAACAAATTATTAAAACTGCTGAACCCATTAACATAGAGGTGGAAAATGGACAAGTTGGGTTATGGGTCGAGTCAAAACGGATAATTTTCTAGTCCAGGGCAAAACATCTCACTATTTGCACATTTCTCTTTTAATACAAAAACTATATTATTGTACTCAAAATGATTCAAGATGTGGGAAGCATCTGAATACAGTAAAATAGTAAATACATCTTTTAGGATGAATACAGTAAATACACCTTTTCCTTTTTAGTTTTTTTTGACAGTGTTCTTTTTTGCAATACATTTTAAGTTACTTATTTTTAGGTAAATCAGTTATGGGTCAAAATTGCCACATCCACATTAAAGAACATGGTGTTTCTTATTTGATGGGGCAAACCAAATCTGATCAGAAGTCCGATCAGAAGTCCCTTGTCTGGGCTAATAATTTCACACGCCTTTAATGCACAGGCAGTTGAAGCGGCACTTGGTGAGGGTCAGCCGAGCAGAGCTTTGATCCTGAGTTTACGCTTGAATGAAGATGCTTTAATTAAAAAATGCATCATTGGTGTTCCTCCAGGCAACATAAAAGCTGTTGTTGCATCAGTTCCTTTCAAATATTTAAATAGATTGATTCAAGCCTTGGCAGAGCTTCTGGAGAATTGCCCTCATCTGGAATTTATTCTTCGATGGTGTCAGGTATTATATGTGTACTCTTGTTTGTTCTCGTATAGTATAATAGGGTTGGTGAAGTACAAAATGTAACAAAAAAGTTGTTACATAATTGGCAGGAGCTGTCAAAATGTCATGGTCACTCGATTCAGCAAAACTCGAGGAATCTGCTTCCTTCTCTCAAGTCATTGCAGAAGGCAATTACCAGGTTACATCAAGATTTAGGGGATACATGTTCTTCTAATGAGTATTTGCTACGATATCTATGCTCAACAAGCTCCAAGCCATGATAACACACACCTTATGGTTGTTGCAGCGGAAATTACTATTCAAATTCGAATGATCAATTTTGTTACAAACGTGCGTAGGTTAGGGATACTGTTATAATTGTTATCAAGGTGGGATTTTGTTTTTGTGTCTGTTTTTTTTAAAATATAAGAGACAGCTTTTGCCTTTTGGAACTTGGCATGTTAAACCCACACCTGTGTCGCATATTGTTGTATTGAATTTTCGAAAAATGAAGATTTGGGAATGAGTTTACGATACCATGTTGCAAAATTTGAATCACTTATTGAATATTGTAGACGTAACACATCATAAGGAATGTCTTGAAACTTGAAAGGAATACTTTCTCCATTTGGGAAACACAATACGACTGAATTCTCATTACATTTGAGGATACGTTTTGATATATATTTTCAAATCAATATCCATATAAAAGAATATCTACCATGAAATTCAGTTTATTATCTATCTATACTATATTAATAGAGTAAATAACATGCCACATGACATGCTCTTATTTAATTCGTCACATGTCGCTCTCTCCTTTTGTCACGTCATTTACTAAATTTATTTTAAATTTTAAAGCAAATCAAATCTACATAAATCTATAAAATTAAGCAAACTGTATTATTCGTATAATTATTATATTAGACATACTTATAAATATTTATTTCTAAACTTAACCCATGTAATACATGAGTATTAACCTGGTCATAATTATAATGAATAAATGCCTTAAAAAATTTTTTAAGATCAAATATCATAAGTTAGAAAACCACATTTGAATTGAATTCCCCACAAAGGTACAAACCCCAACCCAAAAAAAGAGAGAGAGAGAGAGCAAAACACTCCGGCCCATTACACAGTTTTTTTTTCTTAATATTTGGCCCATGTAAGTTTCAGACTTGTTGGTTGTTAGTTAACCGACCCAAATATTAAGCCCTCGAGCCAAAAACCCTTGTTTTCAATAAGTTTTAACGGAATTTTAGGGTTCTTCTCTGTTTCTGGTAATGGCGAAAGAGAGAGTAATAGCTTTGATGTCCTCTTTCACTTCAAAAGGTGAAGTATTCGCTGCTCTACTCCCCGATGGCGTTCTTAAAGTATGTTTTATCTCCATTTTTCTCTCACTGTACAAGTCTTAAACCATTTCCGTATTGCTATATTTATGCGTAAATTTACAGGACGAAAACTGAACTTGTTCGATATTGAATTGGGGGATTTGGTCGTGTGTATTTGTAGTATTATTACTTGGAATTGAATAACATGATGCTGTATTGTATGTGTGTTGAAAATCACAAAGATTGTTATCAAACGATAAGCCAGTTGCTTGCTTTCATGTTCAGTTTTATTCAATCCACATATAGAATTTGATATAAAGATCGACGTAGTTACTAGTTTGATGGTAGTTGTCTTTACAAAGGAGTTGTACGTGCTTCTAAGCTTTTGTGATTTGAAGTTGCAGTTATCAGTTTTGAGGATTATGATTTTTTGATTATTTAGGACCCAAATAATTAGATTTAGATAATTAAGTGAGATAAATAAACGTATTACCACCTAACTATTCTTAGCTTTAACATATTGATTAATTTATTAAGTTGCAGTTGTCTTTTTGAAAATGCACATCCAAACACTCCATAATTGTCATGTTAGAGTGCTTGCATAGTGTATTATAGCCGAGAACCTTTAGGTAAACTAGTCAAGCTGCTCTAGCAATTTTCGAACTAAAATGAAGTGAATCGACAAATTCCCTCCATTTTCATGATATTCGACCACTACACTATTTTATTTTCTTCACTTTTTTTCAAGAGATTTGAGCAATGTCTCATTCGTTTATTTTCAACAAATCTGAAAAACTACGCATCTATAAAAAATTATCGAACTTTTATACTAGTAAGGTGCTCTTTATGCACTTGATTATTAAAGTAATATTAGTAGATTATTTGGTTTATGATGAAGTTTATAAGTATATTACAAATAAAAAACATCAACGTTTAAGAAATTAAATATTTGTAATCACATATTGGTTTAACTATCGTCTTAAACAAATTTTCATATACTGATTTAGAAAATGTTCAAAAGTTTATAGTAGTGATTATTTGGCATTTTCCCAGCTGCAAATGTTCACAATTTAAACCTTGTTTGTATGAATTGTAGGCTTTAAGAAGTAACGTTATGCTAAGTGTGTATCATTGTTGGTAGTTTGTTAAGAAACCCTGTTTTTCTTTTGAAGGTTTGGAACACGAGTGATGGGAAGCTATTAGCCGAATGGAAGCAGAATGATGGGGATTCTGATGTTCGGTATTCTTGTATAACATGCAGCTTTGTTGGAAAGAAGGTAAAATGGTGTATCAGAAATCTTTGCTGTCCCATTCCATTTCTTTCAATAGAAATATGGTCCTTAATAGTTTTGTATCTGAGTGTATAACTCCCTGTTTCCCTCCTAATTACCAGCACAGAAAGAAAAACAATACTTGTTTGGTGGCATTGGGAACAGAAGATGGTGAGGTTTTTGCTATTGATGTTAGTGCTGTTGAGATGAAGTGGAAATCTTCTGGACATCATAATGGGTATGCTATTAATTTTTAACATGGCTATTTGCAGTTTATTATCTTTTTGAGAATTTTAGGGCCTTTGCCTTTGAATCTGGCTAGAAGTCACAATCATTGGTTTTGAGTGTTTGGGTAAAATGGTTATGATTATAACTCTATTTAGGTCAAAATTATCCTGTATGGACGAGTAGGGAAGTAGTTGTAAGAAATCTGATTATTTAGATGATGTGAATTACATACCTATCCTTATCTTTAATCAAATGAGTAGCTAATATTGATTCTTCAAATTCTAATTATTTCTTTCAAAATGCACATCCAAACGCTCCCTTAAATAGCTAGGAGATGAGTGTTGTTTAGAAGGCGGTGAATAGGTTTTAGTGGCCTTGAGGGTCACGTAGTGCCTGAGAGACTTTGCTTTTGCTTTTGGTTTCTTGTCATGATTTTAACAAAATTGCTGGCTTCATAAGATTTATATAAATCAATATATGAAAAATAGGGTCTGTTTCAAGTTCAATGGTATCAGGGCCAGAAAATCTCAGGTGAGGGAGAATTTTACAAATCTTTCAGGGGTGGAGAAAATGACACATTACTATTTTATACTACATTTATTAAAACCTCATTGAGCTACAAAAATTGGAAGGAAGTGACCGCACCTACTAGCTCCCACCTGCACCGTCACTATGACTTAAGGGCAGGAATCTTCTAAAGCCACTGAAAGTTTATTAAATATAGCTCGATAATCAATATACGAGTCCGTAACCCTGGGTGGCGGTGAATTAAGGTTAGGACAAGCATGATTTCTGTAGGTATTATAGGGCCTAGGGTTTTCTGTTAGGTAAATTAAGTTGGCTGGGACAGTATTTCCTGGTTATGCAGAAAAATAACTTCTTTAGTTCTTTGCATTCAACATTTTTTAAATCTTTAACTTCATACTCTTGGATGTGTGAAGAACATTTACTCATTAGTTGGTTCCATGTCGATTATTGATAGCATTGTTTCATATTTTCTTGTCCACATATTTAATGAGCAATACCTGAAGTTCTTACCTTTTTTGTGTGCAGTAGAATTGCTGCTCTATCTTTTGCAAATAAAGGACGTAAACTTTGTGTTATTAGTACCAATGGCAAAATGTGTGAAATGAACTCCGAAACTGGCGAACTGTTAAAAGAAATAAAAATCCCGAAGAAATATATCTCACAGTCTGTATATTTTTCTGGTGAGTGTTCACATCATCTTACATGTTGCGAATCATCCTAAGTTCCTAGCCTTTTATTTTAGTCTCTCACCCCATGTGTTCTTGTATGGTAGACGAAAAAATATTAGCTGCAGCAAATACCAAGATAAGAGTCCTCGGTTTAGAAGACGGGGAAGAACTACTGAAATTTTTTACAGATGCTGTACGTTATTAAGTTCTGTCTATTACTAACACGATTTTATGGATGTGTGGATGTGCATTTTTTGAACAGTTAGGTGCAACTTGAAATATTAAATCAAATCTTAGATGAGGAGTTTTGCTTAAAGTTAAAGATGGTTATGTTATTTGACATTTTTTCTCCAAAATGTATAATTATAACAACTTTGCTTGATTATCCTAAACAATTGAAAATATTCTGAAACTAAAATCATACTTGACTTCACATCACATTAATTAGTTTAAAAATCACATCCATACAATTACTTGGTTCAACTGCAATGCCTATAGAAATTTCTTTCTGATCTGACTTTCAGGGTCCTGTTCAACATGTGTCTATATTGGGTGACACAAGTGCCATTGTTACATCTGTGTTTGGCGACAAGAACCTTCAAGTGTGGAAAAATGAATTAAGCACTAAAACAGTAACCAGTGGACCTGTTCTATCTATGAGACATCCTCCGTTAGCTATTGAATGCAAGAACAGCTCCAATGGAGATGATTTAGCTGTAATCTCAGTTTCGGAATCAGGAATAGCGTATGTCTGGTACTTGAAAACCTTATCCGAAGAAAATATAGTTCCAACCAAGATTAAGGTTGAAGCTAGTAAATCCGAAACCGACCCAATTGCTAGCGGAAAACCGAAGAAACGGCACACTTCTATATTAGCTGCGAGATTGAACTCCATCAATAGTAATGACCAGGTTACAGCACTTATTGCATATGGCTCGATAAACACTCTGCAGTTCACTTTGGTGGATGTTACTAGTCCAGGGGAGGATATTGTAATAGATGCTAGAACTGATGTTCAAGGATGTGGTGTAAACGATGCAAAAGGTTCATACCATGTTATTCTTAATGTCTTGTGGATCTGTTCTTCTAAATCTATGTCTTGGACTCTGTCGCTTTCCTTTGGAACTTGATGTGTAGAGGTGGCAATTGCAAGACGTTAACCTAGAACTGAGTCAATTTGGGTGAACCTGACTATACTCGTCTTTTACCAATATGAAAAAATACATGTTTTGACTTGTTATTTAACCTGCCAGATCAATCCGTTTTGCCACCCCTGCATTTGTGAAAATTCGCTTCCATTTTGCCACCAGTGCATTTGTGAAACTGGTTACTAATTACTTGGTTTTCGTGTCTGATTTATGGCCTAACTATTCTCATCCTTTTTCACAGACCAAAGAGACGTACGAGGCAAGAAACGAGCTGCATCTGATGCAGACTCTGGAAATGGACTAAACCCTGATGCAGACTCTGGAAATGGACTAAACCATGATGATAGTAAGCAACAAAATAGATTTTCTGATCGGTTTCGGACATTTCATTGCCTCCCTTATTTGTTCTGATTCTCATTTCTCTGTTCTTCTACATTCTACATTCTTGATTCTTGAACCAGACCAAATTTATCAAAAAAATTCTGTGATGTTTTCGTGTTCTTGGTTTTCTGAAAAGAATTATTTGGTTGCATTGTTGATATAGATCTAGGAGATCCTATGGACAGGGTTCAACTTGATAACGATATAGATGAGCCGACCATGGGTGAGAAATTGGCCAGCTTAAATATAACGAACAACGAAGGTGGAAAAGATGAGAAAACAGAAATTTCTCCCGCAAAGCCTCCTAGCGCGGACTCTGTTCACGTACTTCTTAAACAAGCACTTCATGCAGATGATCGATCCCTTCTCCTTGACTGCTTATATAGACAAGATGAAAAGGTCATGTTTAGCAAAAGGGTCAAATAATGGTTCGACAATATCAGAATAAGTATTCATAAGATTGATTTCTGTTTACAGGTTATTGCAAACTCGGTTTCTCTCTTGAATCCATCGGATGTTTTAAAGCTTCTTGAGTCTCTAATATCTATGATCCAATCCAGGTGTGATTTATGGTTCCCTTTTACTGAATCTTGAAAATTAACGGATTAGGCTAATCAGCCAAGGCTTTTTTGTCCAATTCTTTTTATTTGTTATAAGTAAGTAATGTATTACACATGATTATGAAACTATAATTGTTAAATAATTATTTAATTCTTTCTAATTAAATGATATAGGAGGTAATAAAGTAAACATTTTTCATGTACGTTGGACAACTTTCGACCAGCACATATGGTCATTTCCTTTTAAGTTATTTTTCTATTTTACTAATTTAATTTGTTAGCTGTGAGGGATAAAACACAACCCAAATCGACCACCCATTTTTGGGTAATGGGTCAAAGTTGCTTCCTGTGATGAAAATTTTGAACCTTGCAATGAAGTATTGATTGTGCGGGGTGCATTGTGTTAACACTGAACAGGGGTGCGATAGTAGCTTGTGCGCTACCATGGCTTAAAAGCTTACTACTTCAGCACGCAAGCAGCATAATGTCTCAGGAATCATCGCTGATTGCCCTCAACTCTTTATACCAGGTAACAACTATTTATTCTTCATATTCTTCTATACGAGTGACTGAGTCTTTCGGAAGTTAAACCAATGTCGAATCTTCATACTCAAGTGAACACATTTGAGTGGAAATGTAGGTCCCAAAATGGGTGGGTCAAATGGGTTGGGTAATGGCTTGAAACAGGTAAATTTCTGGACAGTCAAACATGTTGGATCGACCTACAAATGACTTTTTATCCACATATTTTGTATTGTTTAAATAGTTAACATAGTTAAAAGGATCTAGTCTTCTTGAATAAAGCAAATTAAGGAGCTCGAGTATTTTATCTTTTATTTTTTTATTATAATCGTTTTACCAGTTATTAATAAATATAACTCAAATTGTCAACCTTTTCTTATAAATAGATTGAAATTGCCTCTCATTAGGAGGTTTTCTTTCCCTGTTTGGTTCTTTACTGTTCATTGATCATAATGATGTGAGATTGATTGTCTGTAGCTTATAGAATCTCGAATTGCGACTTTCTATCCTGCGCTTCAACTATCGAGTTGCCTAGACTTGCTTTGCACCAAGGTAAGTGGAACACACACACTGACACAGTGAATTGAGATTAAGATGGTCTACGAGTGAAGATTCATTTGACTCATGCTGTTTCGTTTATGCTCTCTCTACAGACCGTTGATGCTGGAGTTAATGAAGGAGAAGGGCCGTTGGAGCCTATTATTTTTGAAGACGTGAGTGACGATGAGGAGTCTGAAGACGACGACGCTGATGCCATGGAAACCGATGAAGAAGACAACGAAGAACTTGAAGCAGTCAGTAATGTTAGTGATCTTGAAGGAAGTGATGGCATGGCTGACGACTACTAGTATCGAGATCGTTAAGTTGCTTGTGGTCACCGGTCTAAGTCAAATCTCTTTTCCAACCCTTTTGCAGATCTCTGAACTCTCATCTCAAGAGGGTGCAAACGAATCCAAGTCAAATTCAGGAAAAAAAAAGAATTTTGGTATGGTTTATGAGCTGAAACCATGAGGATGAATGTTATATCATTAAATTACTAACATACTTTTTTTCATTTGACCTGTTTAGATCATTGGACTTTTCTCTTATACATTTAAATCTATTGTAATTTCTAAAATATTTCATATAGAGGGATCTTGAAATTTATGAGTTACATTGGCTTAGGTGGGATCAATTTTGAAAGTATATAAAAAAATATGTTCATAGTATACTTTTTATATTTGAATCTTTAAGATATCCAACTTATTTTGAATGAATATGCCAATGAATCCAATAATAAACCAAAAAAAAACAACTTAATTTTTTTGAACAGTGTACCAAACTTCACACCTTCACCTAAGGATAAATGCACTTGGCAAAACTCGAACCCAAGATCTCAACCAAGGAGAACCACGTTATATCTTTGGTGGTGGCCACTTGATCTAAGTCAAGAGGTTAAAAAAACAACTTATGATTTAACTAATGAATCCTAATATTCTATATATATACATTTATGAAAGTAAAATTTAATCTTTTAATACTTTGCAAATACTATTCGTTCATCAGTTTTGTTAACTTGTATGAATATTAATTAAAAAAGCATCCAACATATGGATTTTGCTAACTTGCACCACTATCAATTAAGAAATCCTCTAACTAAATAATTCAAATGGGTATATTATTGTTCCAAAAGGGATTTTCTAACATGTAACAATATTCTCAAAAGGGTTTCTTTAACATGCACGTTAGATGCGTGAGTATTTTCTTTTTGTTTATATGTCGTCATCATCATTATTTAATTTTAGATTTATTATTATATTTTAATAAAAAATGATTAATTAAATTTTTAATAGATATGTTCTCAACTTAATGATCGATAGATTATGAATGTGAAAGAATTTAGGATTATAATAAAAGGGTGAATATGATATATGTCCCTCTAAAACTACATAATATCATATATACCAAACTAAAAAAAAAAAAAAAAAAATTCATATACGTCCTTCTAAAACTTCATAATATTATATTTACCCAATTTAAAACTTCAATATCATATATACCTTTTACAACTTTAAAATAATCAAATATATCCAAATTATTTATTTATTCTTTTTTATTACTTTAAAACTATAATAAATATTCATTATTAAAGAAATGATCAATCTACCTTTTCTATTTCTTAAACTTCATAATACCGTATTTATCAAATTTAAAACTTTAATATCGTATATACCCGTTGAAACTTTTAGATATATCAAATATATTCAAATTATTATTATTTTTATTACTTTAAGACTCATAATAAACATTTATTTAAGAGAGAATTTCATATAACAGAGTTTTAAGTAATAAACAAAAAATAATACTTTTAGATTTAAAAGTATAAATCTCATCACTCCCTTCCCCTCTGACAAACAAATCAGACACCTAGCATAGACGTTATTTTCAATCAATATCGAGTTGAAATGTTAACCAAAAATCAAACTCAATGACATAACTCGAAATCGATTATTACAACACAGATGAACACAATAAGTACTCAAACTCACACATACAAGTTGATACATCATACATATAGATCAAGAACAATGTTACCAGATTGAAGAGTAAGCTTGTAAAGAAAGTAACACACATACAAATCAAAATCTAAAGAACCTTGACATCCGAACCTAAAGAAACCATAAATTGATCCCTAACATATCCAAAACCCAAACCTAGAGAAACCTTAATTCAAAGCCTAGCTAACACGTTGAAGCAAGACGAGTGTAATGGACGTCGAAGGATTGGAGATTTCATCGTCATCGGTCTTCATGTTTATTGGAGGCTATATCACAATCTAAAGAACTTCATTTTTATTATAAGTGAGGCAAGCCAGTAATTAATCCAACTGTATTCCTTATGGTATCTTAATTAAGCCAATTGAATACAATTTTTCTTATCGATCAGTCATGACTCATGGCCTATATACCTAGCTATATCTTAATTCTTATTAACTTGTTTACATTTTTCTAATTTTCAAATCTAGTTAATTATATAAAACTAAAAATAGCAGATTATTAATTAATGTCCGTGAAATGAACTAATTAAAAAATATAAAAATGAACTGCAAACATGAAATTTTATTTTATAGTGTAAAGTAGGAGGATACAGTCATGGTTTAGATATACGCATATATGCAGCACCAAGTATACGGTATACCTATACTCCCACCCCACCCCACCCCCCAATTAACTTCTAGAAAAAACACACAAACCCAAAGGGAATTATTAAAACCATTCCCCGGCCAGCAGCTTCATCAACTTAACACACACGTACACAAACCACAAATTAACTAAAACGACCATCAAACATACACCAAACGACACCGCATTCATTTATTGATGGTCCTCCTAGTGGTGGTAGTCGTAGTATCACGACCACCGGTGCCAGTGTCCGTCTCCTGATCACCACCCATTCCAAATGTATGTTTCACCGCATCCGCCGCCCCTTGCGCCATATTCTTCACTTGCTCGCCTGTCTTCTGCATCATCCCACCGGTCTTTTCTTTCCCCGCCTGCGCTGTTTCTTTAGTCGACTGCGCCATATCCGACGCCTTATCTTTGGTGGCTTGCCCCATCTGCGACGTTTTATCCCTCGCCGCTCCCGCCTTCTCCGACAAGTAACTTCCGGTCTGGTCTTTCGACTCCTTTGTTCGGTCCCAGGCGGCTCCCGCCGTATCGGAAGTCTTGTCTTTTCCTTCCTGTGCTTTGTCCCTCATCGTCCCCATCATCTGGCTGGTTTTCTCCTCAGTACTTTGGCCCTTGACTTCGCCGGCTTTGTACTGCTGATTCTGAGACGCCATTGAGTTGATTTTCAGCTAGCTGATCGGAAAACGAAAATCGAAATGCTTTTTGTTTAAAGTTTCTTGAGATTCGAAGATTTAGTTTGTGGGAGAGGTGCTAGGGTGGTACGGCAATATATAGTGATGCATGTAATTAGTGGTTCGTGACACGTGTCCCTTGTGAGCGACGCGTGGCATGGTGACGTGCCCCATTGAGATATTATTTTTTAAACGTTAGGCCTCTCTCGGTCTCGGTGTCTAAATATCCTTGTACCCTTTTCGTATTTTTATATTTTTTGGTGGGCTATCGAGCGTTGAAAGTAAGGTTTATGTTACGGCCCAAAGTTTGTTATGTGATCCAAGAAGCCCGTGAAAACAAGCCCAATCCAATTCAAACAAAGAGAAACAATTAAAAAATTAAGTTGATAATACGTTTTACCCTTTTACGAACGTCCATGATTTACATTATATACCTTGAATAAATTGTGGTTCTGTCCAAGCGTCTTTCGAAAACTTCTTAGGCTTATTGTTTGTCGCATGAGTTGTAGACTCACTCTTGTAACGATTGTTCCATTCATATGAAAATATCGTTTGATAGTTATGAAATTTGATCTCTTTGACGTATTTTTAACTGACTTCAAAGTTTGATCTATTAGATGAAATAAAATATTAGGATTTAGTGTAGATGATTGAACCTAAAACGTACTTGTATAGATTGATTTAGGATATATTAGGATTTCAACTTTCTAGGAATTCTGTTATTTGTTACAATGTTATCAATATCAAATTCATGATCTTGATCGTAGGATCCTTCCATTGACATTCAGATCGGATTGTTGTGGGATCGTTTGTGAGATCGTAGTATAGAATCGGTATTAGGATCGTCGGATCGGATGTATTTAACCTAATTCCGACATTTTCACATAGTTTTTCCCACAAGATCGCGTTCATGATCGTAGGATCGGTTGTGAGATCGTAGGATCATTTACTGATCCGATTCTATCTTTTACCATAATTCCAACCATTTTGCATGGTAGAATAGTTGGTTGATCATAAGATTGCTTGATTTTCTTTTACATGATTGTAATTATTCGAAACATAAACTTATGGTGTTTCCCAATTTAAAATATAAATAATTCTTTGAAGTTTATACAATTACTTTATAATATAAATTTATAAATTATAGTGCCAAGAAAAAAAAATTAAAAATAATGATTTTCTAGGGATCCTTGATCCTAAGATGTCAATCTTGTAGAGATGAAAACGATCGTAAATAAGATATCGATCTTGACAACTTTGGTTTGTTGTACCCTATAAATATTTATCACTGTAATATATTATACTTATGGGTTTTGTTTACTCTGCATGATTATCGCTCTTTTACATGTTAAGAAATATAATTTCTTTTAAAGATGCTTAAAAATGAAATTTACATTCTACTATTTTTTTTTTTATTATTAATCTGTAAAAATATAAATAAAATTAAAATATCCAAACTAACTACCATACGTGTTTCACCCAAACAAAAGTAAACAATCCTTGTTTGGTTTGGTTTTGATTGATTTGGATACATTCAAAAACCGAATAACCCAAAACCTGACCCATATCCGAATAACATCCTATTGTAATGTCAGCATGATCCCCACAAATTTAATCGATATTTTACAAACGCGTAACCTACTAATGTTTTATTTTAACGACCATCTAATAATTTTTCAGAATAATGAAATTTTGTATATAAAACTCAAAATTTCATATATTAAGTCATCATATTCTTTAGACTAACTGAGAAAATAACAATAATAATAATAATAACAACATATTTATAAAAATTACCAGACATTTTTATATCCATAATAATAAATTGTTTTTTATTTTGCTATCAATGTTAATATAATATTAAGAAACCCTATAGGAGTTGCTAAATGGTTGAGCCTTGGGATCTGACGTCCTGAGTTCGACTATTACATGTTTCAAATTTTCAACTTTGTGGGATTATTTGTCTTTAAGAAAAGACATGCTATTATAGTATTATTTATAAAAAAAAAAAAACATATTGTTATCATTAATAAATAAAAACAAAAAATATTGCTAATGTCAGTACATTTTTATTGCTATTAAGTTTTATTTTTGTAATTAGCAGTTTCTTTATTTGACCTTATATACTTTAAAAACTTAATAACATGAAAAGAAACATTTCCGAAATTAGAAAGAGACATTTCCCCAATTATTTGACCGGATGGATTAACACCATCCATGAGGTGATCGATCTCATTTTCAGGAACCCATCATATTTATACGCCATTTGTTCTTCACTCCATGCATTTTGCTTCTCCTTCTCCTTCTCCCTCTCCCCAACATAAATAAATTCACTTTTCTTTTGCTAACAAAATTAACCAACTTCTTTCTAATTATTTATATCATTCTTGTTATCGCTATACACATACATCATCTGTATAATACGAAAATGGCCGGCATCCAGCTTAATCGAGACACTCAGCTCAACACCGATGGCCAAACCACCGCCGATCAGCCTCACGCTCAGGTAATCCAAATTCCAATTTTTGAATGACACGTATTTCTCTTTGTACGTCGTTTTTCAGTCGAACGGTAAAGCTTGAAGCAACAGAACAATAACTTTATAGTTATGACCGTGATCCCACACCCTCAACGCTCTTTCAATTCATGTTTCGTAGTTGAGCAGAGAAGCAGTAAGAAGTCAACCTACAAACACAATGGGCATGCAAGGTCATATGAACCAGGTATTACGTGTATATGCCCGACTTATTTTGTGTGTTTCGATAAGGAGTTTTGAGAGTTTTGGTACACAACTTTATAGCAGGCTCAAGATTCGCGGAAGACGATGGAACACATAGCGGTCAATATAACCAGTGAAGCTGCAAGGAGCACCAAGGAGTTGGCACAAGGTGTGGCAAACATAGCCCAAGGGAAACATCTCAAAGAACAGTAACAAGTAACAATTAACAAACCCCCATCCATATATCAAATCCATAAATGTGTCTTCAAGTTCGGGTTTTGATGTATTAATCCATTGTAGTTAGAAATTGTTCAATCGGTTTCGACTTTGATGGCAGTGTTAATTTTGGCATTTGAAATAAATGCAATGTTATACGAGTATATACCAACCGAATGTATACAAGGATCGAGCTTCTAGCAAGCCAAGCACATGCTTAACTTTTGCAAGTTCGTACGTGAGCCAAAGTGCTGTGAAGTCCCCGTGCTTGGCAAAAAGACACCGGATCAAAGTTGCTCGATTTTGAATACAAATCACAACATATTGTATAAGTACATTGAACAAATTGGAGCAGCAGTTTTGCTACAGTCGGAAAAATCTTAAAAAAGAGCAATGACCCCGTCGAATGCTTCACATCTTAAAATAAAGAATGCACATGTTACATGGATGAACTCGGTCATCATAGGAACCATTAATGGACCAAAAAACCTGCAGCATATGCCGATATGTGCCATATACTGGCAAAGGCAAAAAGGGAAGCAATGTATGTAGCTTGGATGTATTTGATTAAGTGGCTCTTCTGCTACGATTACCAGAACCAGAATTAGATCTCAAACGGTTCGATTCAAAAGGACTATATAGGTCCTTATTATTGGTTCCTCTATGCCCGGGAGATGAGCCACTTCGCAGGGAACTGGAACTTGAACTTGAACTACACTCTTTCTCTAGAATATCGGCTTCCTTTCTCAACATCTCCAACTGGTTTGAAAAATACTACAATTAGTTCAAACCTAACAGGTACCACCACAGTATCAACATACCGTCAAATTCGACAGATTTTGATGTTAATTCACATGTAAAGAAGAGAAGATATTCATACCCTGATTTCATTTTCCGTTACACGGGCCTGGAGGGAAGTTATGGCAGGACTTAAACTGCAAATCA
Source organism: Centrapalus pauciflorus (assembly GCA_020465985.1). Classification (NCBI taxonomy): domain Eukaryota; kingdom Viridiplantae; phylum Streptophyta; class Magnoliopsida; order Asterales; family Asteraceae; genus Centrapalus; species Centrapalus pauciflorus. The sequence goes on along the minus strand of JAANYP010002796.1, from coordinate 457,147 downwards.
AGATACGTATGAGCTTGAAAAAGATTATCAATAAGGCTTGAAAGAGGAGGGGAGGTAAATCCTTACCAATACTCCAATAACTTGCATATGGAAGCCTGATACGTTGAAGTGTGATGAATGAAAGAAAGCGGGTGGACTTTTCCGTCCCTACATCGAACATGGTAGAATGTGCTAAAATGAAGGGAGCAATAGGAATAAGCCATAATTAGGATGTGATAAAGTATTGTACATACCGCATGCTTTGTAAGATTGCTTGATTATATGCAGTCCGCTCCTCTTCATACAACATTGTTTGTAAATCTGAGAATGATGTCAAAGGTGAATCAAGATTGAGAAGAGAAGAGGTTGGCAAGACATGAAGAGGAACTTCTTTCCTGACGTACTCTGCACCACTGCATAAGAAACAATTGGGTTGAAATAGAGAGCGATGCTGGATGGAAACACACATTTGCATAGCACAAGCTTTAGAAAAACATTTATTCCAGAATAGTTTCTAAGCTATACAAGAAGGGTTCTTTATACAGTATGGCTCTATTTTTGGCAGGTTTGGTCAAAAACTCAAATTTGAAATTAAACCTAAATTAATTGAAAGTTACTTCTTAAGATGATGCATTTTGACAACAGGTATTTGTGTTTCTGTGGGTTGTTCACATGCCCCGTAACTGAACTCTGATCATAAGTTATGATTGCCTAAAGTGGGCATGTGTTTACCGCATTCCCAGAGTTCCATGTACAAGGCCGCCAAATTGGTTATGCGCGGCGCTATAGCGGTTAGTGGACCTTTATAAAATAGCGGTCCCACTAGTAGCGGCGCTATTTACCGCAATATTGATGCAATTTGTATTCCATAGTGGTTAAACTTAGCACTATTATGAGAAAGAACAAGGAGATTAGAACGGAACTTTATGTAGCCATTGATCATCCTTTTCGCAATGATGATGAGATGATTCTTTGAGAAAAGAGTTGAATCACTACATGGAACGATAAGATGATGATTTCTATTTTATATATGTATCAAGTTATGTTTTTTATATAACCTTTAATGATATATATAGATTTAGGTTTAAATGAGTACCACCTATTATGCAACGCACCAGAAAGTACCACTCGTCCACTCGTAAAAATATTTTATTTAAATTTTTTTTCATAAACATGTTTTAAATAACATTATAAAAATGAAACATAAATTTCATGCACATTCACACATTTGAAGTGCCCGAAATCATGCATCATATAAATGTACGTTCACAAGTACGCAAAAATATGTAAGTGTACGTTAACATCACTTTTAAAGAGTTAGGAGATGTGAATGTATGTGAAATTCACATATTGTTGATTAAAAAGCATGTTTATGAAAAAAAAATTAAAAAATTTATTAAAAGTGGTACCTTTTGGTGCACTGCATAATGAGTGGTACTCTCTCGAACCATACTCTCTCTCTCTCTCTCTCTCTCTCTCTTGATGCATGCATGCATGTATGTAAACCACTATATCACCGCGAGAACCGCTATAGCAAATGGCGGTCCTTGACCGCTATTTGATTTTTGATGGCAATAACTGCATAGGTTCCTTGTAAAAAAACTGATTTCAACTTTTCAAGTTAATTGTCAATGATGTACTTCTCTCTCTTATCCTAACAAAGAGAGTTGGATCGTGGATTCATATTTGAGATTATCACTTGTTTTTCAATTTTAGACAAAACTCTCGAGTATAGAAGGAAACAATCTGAAAGAAGCATGTTATTAAACATGCACTTACTGAACAGAATAAAAATGGAACATACCTCATTTCCATATTTGAAAGATGCATAGCCTCTTGCATACCATCGGACATATCCATCGGGTCAATATCAACTATTGCACTTTCTATGTTTTCAGAAGGGTGGTTCCCTCCTACTCTTCCTGTATAGCTGGCTTCTGCATTTCCAAAAAAACCTCCTAAAGGAGTTGAGTTTCCTCCAACCTGACAATTACATATTGTTCCACATTAGTTAAGGGTTGTATGCAGATAGATTATTAATTGAGGTTTGCTTCTATTCAAGAACGTATGTTTTAATTTATTAAATGAAATACCCATTCGAGCTCAGCTGAACTAGATTTTACACCCTCCCAGTTGTTTACACTTTATTGCTTTAGTCATTTACACAGTTGCCAGTTAAATACTAAATAGCAATACTCTAAATCCTAGCAATTACAGCTTACACATTAATTTCTTCTACCTACAGATATTACAATACCTAATGCTCAGTATCAATACATAATAAGACACCCAAATTTGGAGTACAAACTATACCTTTGAAATTCCGGAAATCGATCTTGAATCACCGGTGTCATGTTCTAAGCTTTCTGCCCGTGTTGAACCAGATCTTGTGAGCGAATTCTCTGAGGAACTTATAGATGATTCAAGATCAATAATGGAACTTCTATGAATAGGGGATACAGGAATAGGTTTAGTCACTTGAGTTTGCTTTCCATCCAAGGATTGGAATGCAGTCACTTGGATTCTTCCAACCTGATATCATCAATAGAGATATAAGCTGCACATAAAAAAACATATTGAATAACTGGATTCTTCATAGCTTGAGCCTAGATGTGGCACACAGGCATATCAAGCGGGTCGGGCAGGTTGCGTTTGGGTCCCACTAACACTTCTTCCTCCTCTTTGAAAAAATGTAACTAATGTATACTTATAAACATACTACATGGTTTCAAAAATTATATTATTTTAAAAAATAATATTGTCATTTTAAATAATAGGATTTAGGACGCTGTAAGCAATTCAATACACATTAGTCAACTTTTGACCCTCAGCCCAAGTGACCATTCCATTTTTAGCTAATTATTATAAATTTTACCCATTTGACCCGTTATCAATAAGATACAAACCCAAATTGACCCATTTCCTTATAAATGGGTTGAATTTGTCATTTCTATTCATAGAGTTTAGATACAAATCAGAACCTTGTGTTGGTCTTCATTGAAACATGAAAATATCAATCCTATAAACCCAGAATCAAGTAGTTGATACATGGCCTGAGTCCGCACATCTGCAAAAGATATAGACATCACAACATATTTATTACAGAATGAGAAACAGATATGCATTAACAAAAACAAATGAGCAGATTGATTTCCACCCTGACACCTTGCATGCTATATTATTCTAAATTCAACCATCCTTTCAAAAGTAATGCATCAACAACTAGTTATATATGAGTTGCTTAGAAGAAAGTCAAAAGATACGCACAGAAAGACATTTCAAATCTAAAATGACAAAGTCCCAACTTCCATAAGCATATATTCACAAGAACAATAAGTGGTCAACATGGCCATTTTAGTTAGCAAGAATGAACATTTTTAAACTAGGAATTGCATATGATCATTTAAAGTAGATATGGTGGTGACATGGGCAGGGCAGGCAGGTGTTCAGACATCTCCTCACCAGACATCATTCGCAACATACAATTTCACAAAGAAGAGCTCTTACTTTGAGGCTAGAAGTGAGACAGTGAGGCCCATAGAATATGTGAGGGGATAAAAAATACACAACGGCATAAACAAAACACACAAAGTAACAGTAATAAATTAAGCAGAATCTGGGCAACCAGCAAGTACACAAAATCTACTACTTCTGAGGAGGAACTAGGAAGAGAAGAACCATAATTAGCACCTAGCTACAAAACATTGCATAACATTGAAGGATTGACAACCCAAGATTTCCAATTGAAATCCAACCTATTAACTTGAAATATCCACAAAATAATAATAATGGTGATGATGATGACAACACACTTATTTTTACATCTACGGATCTACCACATAGAAAAAAAAGGTAAGATAGCATAGCGATAGTATGTGAATTCTTACCAACATGGGAAGGTAGAACTGTGATATGTGGATGTGAATGATACCAGCCAATCACTCGTGTCGTTCTTCCTGTTTCCACAGTCATTCTGTGTTGTCGTGTTAATTGGAAAAACAAAAGCATCCCTTGGTTTCAACCCCCCCCCCCCCCCCCCCCCACACACACACACACACAACAAACAACCGAGAGAGTAAAAACAATGATAATATTAAAACCACCAAGAAGGACAATTACAGGTGCAGATAAGTTGATACAAAAACTCAAAAGAGTTGTTAATTTTCCATTCAGCAGGGTGAGTAATGAGTGATTAATCAATTGCACATACAAAGTAAAGTGCTGCTAGTTGATTTCTTAATTAGAGTAATGAGTGCCAAGTGGAAATAAGATAATTTGAAGTTTCGAGTATTATAAAGAACTAAATAAGAAGGAAGCATCATATGAAGGATATCTCAGCCTGAACTGATGCAGCTGTCAGCTGCTCAGGATTTGTCTCGACCCGATCCTTCTGCCTATCGGATCGTGGTTGTGGTAGAGCTCCCCAGATCAGGGCAGTCACACTCCCGTTCTTTAAGTGCTGAATACGCAATCATAGCAAATGAAAGAACAAAAAAAAAAGGAATCAAGGAAACTACAACCAACAAGGCGATGCCACGTGTGAGTGTGTGCATAAATTTTTTTCCTTACTCTGTTAGTCAACACAAAATACTCAACGAAACTTGATAAAATATACTGCTCACTCGGTCCTATGATTATTTTCCACTTCCGATTATTGAGTGTGTGATTGCTTGTTTAGTAACTTCAAAGTGGATATGAATATAAATCGGTATGTTGTAGTCTTGTAAAGACAGATAATTACATCAAACAATGAAAGTAATAGAAACAAACATTGTGGAGCCAGGACCTAAAAGCATTGATGCCAATAATGAACTCATAAGGTATTAGGTTTGGGTTTAAAAAAATCAAAAACCGACTCTGGAAAGGGAAAAATATAAGATTGGGCAACAATAAAAAAGATGTAATATCCTACATCATGATAGCATTGGCAGTTTGGCACTTTCCACCACCGCTTATCATTAACATTTTGAGAACTCAAACGCAGAAGGTATTTTGCTCATCATTATTCCACAAAATGACAATTGACATGACATACACAAGGAGGGAGATGATAGAAGCCTTGCGTATTATTCAGTACAGCATATGGATCAAAGTAGATTAAAGTATTAAAATAGGTAATAGTGACCATTAAAATCTCTTCTATCTTAAAGCTAAACAAACCTCTAAAATTCAAAAAGATCATATGATTCATGTTAGATAACAGCCAACACAGAGCCTGATGGGGAAGAACCCCTCTTCCGCATAAACACAGAAAGAAAAGTCAACAGTCCCAGAGCCTATTCTTTCAAAGAGCGCATTCCCCGCACCCTATTATCTAGCGGCTCTTTCTGTGCGTACTAACACTCTCTTTGAATTTGATCGTGTTCTAATTGTCAGCCTGCCAATTTCAAAAGCTACCTTGCAGAAATTTCATACCTAAAAAATTTATGAAGTTGAGAAACCAGTAAAGTTGGAAAGAAAGGAGAAATCACAAAAATCAACTATCTATAGTGGTCAGAGGCTCAGAGCTTACATTTTTACAATGCATAGTGTAAACACACAACTAAAAATTCAACAAGGTGGTCAAACTGAAACCCACTTTTGGTAATGAAATCCAATAGAGTAATTATTATTCCGTCAGAGGACTAATTTAAGGACATACTCTTGCGTTTGTTATTCAATACCAGAGATTACTTTTGATACCTTTTTCTACCATAAGATGCCCTATATCGTAGGTATGAAACCTAAGGGATCCTAGTGTAACAGCCTGAATCCTTAGAGTCTGGAAATGCTACATAAGGGTCGTCTCAGCGCCAAGAGGTTTGCCTAGCAGGCATTCCCCAAGGCGTTCTCTGGAAATAATGTAGTTTTCCCCATGTTGTACTAGACTCTTCTCATAAGTTGTAGCTTGTAAAAAGTTTTGTAAACCTTGTAGTAAGGTTGGATAACCTAGAGATAATATGGGTCCAGAACTCCAGATATTGCATCGAATGTTAAAAGGGGAAGAGCTCCTCATTTGTAACCATCAAGTGTGAGTTAAGAAACATTATGGTCCTCCATGTCAATATCTATTGTTCCTGCAAGGCTTACTTAGCTTATCACAGCACGACATAAATCATCGTCCAAACAAGCTAAGACATAAAAAAGTTCTGACCCTAAGCCCTAAGGTTTAAAAAGTGATTCTTCATTATTTTGTTATTACTTTCTACATTCTTTGCCCAAGTTCCATCATCCATCAACATTGCAGTCATTTGAAATGCTACAACTTGAAACAGAGTTCAGCTATGAACCCTATCATATGACATGATCACCATAGTGCATGCAGAGTTTTGAACAGATCAATTTCATTCAGACCACGGGACGAAATATTCAGTCTGAATCACAATTAAGTTAATGGATTATGCATCAGCTCCAAGGTAGCCAATGTGTAGAATTAAATTAAGGGTTTTAAAGCCAAAAAAAAAACCCTAGAAACAGTTGATGAGAGATTGATCAATGCAGAAGTGTAACCTACTAACCTGAATATCACCAAGAAGAAGCCCCATGATCTCTTCAGTTTCTGTGGACAATGCGTGAGTGAGACACGTCAACCACACATCCTCCGACATTCTCACACTCGTTAGCGACATTTTCCTCTTTCTTTATTCTTCCGCCTCCTATTCACTGTCTTCGACTTTATTTGTACACCGTCTTGACGTAGCCGGAAAAGGTTAGGACTAATTGTAGAGCGAACAGTGCCGGTGGAGGTATGGGAGAGGATTTTGCACCCTCTGGAGATTATGGAGGAGAAGGTACCGATCGTCCAGCGTACTCACTAACCGATACTTATGATTTATACAGCGAGTGTAGGATCTAAGCAGTGGAATTTTCACCTGATAAGATGAAGATGCGATCACAGTATTACACCATCAGTTTCGTGTTCTTGATTGGATGATTCGACGTTAGGTCATCCAGTATTATTTTCTCCCTTTTGTTCTTGCTTCTCTAGTTCTATTGTTTTTCCAAAATCAAAACAACTTCAAACGTCGTGTATTTTTAATCATTAAAAATTATTTAACATCGTGATGAATTGAGTTTTAAAACACAACACAATGTTGTGTTTTAAAAAACACAACACAAAGTTGTGTTTCAAAAACCGATTTGAAAGGAAAGAAAGAGAAATGAGCAGATTTGTAAGGAAAATCGGAACGAAAGGAAAAGGAAACGACTATGAATCACCTGCTCGAGTTTTCATATTTTTTCTTTTTTGTTATCCTTTGTTTTCTTCTTCCTATTCTCTCTTTCGGTCATTTGTCTTCCTTTTTTGTCTCTAAATAAGGAAGTTTGAAAACAGGATGTAACAAAAAAAACGAGAAGAAAAAGAAGGAAAATGTTAGGAAAATAGGAGCCGAAGGAACATGTTTGGGAGCTTTAACACTAATTTTCTGCTATCTTTTCATAAACGGATTAACTGAAATTAAGAGGATTTTCATCTTTCTCCATGTTTTTCCTCCTTCAAAATCATTGAAAAACATATGTGAATCTATGTATTCTTCCATTTCCATCTCATTCCTTCTATTCCTTTTCAATTTCCATAAAAAATAACGCAATGTTAATGTTGACCGGATTAACCTTATGTTCTCTTAAACAAGTAAATAGGAGAGAAAGTGACAAAATAACTTCAACATCATTTAGCTAATGATTATATATCTAAGATTAATTAGATATCTAATATATTATTTACAATTACTAGAAATTAATGTTCTTAATAAAATTTTAGTAACCGAGATGTAAAAAATATACTACTTTGATAACGTTTACTTGTTTAAGTTGATGTCAATAAGATTCATGTGGTTGATGGAATTGCAGAGAGAAAGCAATGTTTTCTTTGTCTTTGGTTAGAAACTGGTTGCTTCCCGGCCCTACGATCCATTTCGAATATATCGAAAGGAATTTGTAGGCTTTACAAAGATTTTAGAATGAGTCTAGGAAAAATATATATATATTTGGTGCCCAAAGTGAGTATAGGGATGAATATTTATAGAGTTTAATAAAAATAAAAAAAGATATCCTAAACCTCATTCAACAACATCATTCCATGGCACATTGGTATCCTCGTATTGATTTTTACAGATTTATTGACATCTAAATTGGGTTGGGTTGGGTTAGGTTGGGTTGGGTTGGGGTGGGGTGGGGAGGGGGTACACCACTAATACCAGTGCCATGTAGCATTCGGATGATACCCGGTGTCACCATATTGGACATTGAGGATCATAAAATCGTGATTGGAATTATAACTCTCAATAGTATTTTGGATATCTCTATACCCAATTCAATATATTCAATTTTCAAGTTTTATTGTTGGTTTTTTCTTTTTGCCATACAATAAACCTCAATATACTAATTAATATTCATGGGATTTATCGTTTAATAAATGTTGTTACTTTATTGATAAATTAATATTTTTAAGTTTTAAATTTAGAGCCATGATTTTTCAATCATAATCGATATATTTTCAATATGCATTTATAACTTATAAGAAATGTCTATGGACGATGCATATTTTCTGATCTGCTCCAAGCTTCTAGGTCCACTGGGCCACTGACATTTCGTTGTTGTCTGCTAGCATTTTCAAATATCAACCTTGGTGACTTTTTTAAATTCATTTTGTTGGTGACTGTTGTCACAATATCATGGTGTAGAAGTAGAATCTAACGAAGTTTAAATCCAAAAACACTTGAATGTTTTTGACATCCTGCAAGTATCATTTTTAATAATAAATAATTAGCTTTTTCTTTTTTTAGTTAAAACTAGTGTATTACCCATGTATTACATGGGTTACATTTTTAAAAAGATAATAATAATAAATGATTATTATAAATTATTTTATATTTTCAAGTATTAAAGCTAGGTTTACCAAATAATATTTTGCTTCCTTTACTTTAATTATGTATGAAACCTAATTACTTTTTATATGTTGTTTAATATTATATTTTTAATTTTGTTATTGTTCAAGGTTTTTAAATCGATAATAATGCTTATACTTTTATAAGTTTGAATAGAATTTATTTTAATTTCGAGTATGAAAAAAAATTATTATTTTCTTAAAATTTTAAATTCTAACTTATAAAATTATTTATTTTATTTCAAGGATTAGACATAAAATTTTATTCTATTATCTGTATTTTTTTAATTTTTAGTTTCTTCATATTTAAAAAAAAAAAGTTGGAGTGTATTACAAAAGATATTTATGAATTATTTTAGGTAAAAAGAATAATAAGGATTATTTATTAATTTTAATTTAATTAATTAAATGACATGTGTTATCAAAATAAATGTTATCTTATTTTTTAAAAAAAGATGGAAAAATCAATAAGTTGGAGCTTAAAGGTGCGTCATGTGCCAAGTACTATTTTTCTTTTATTATAAGATGTAGATCTAGATATATAAATAGATATAGATATAGAAGTTTATATTATATTTTTAATTTTTTCGTTGTTTAATGTTTTAGAAATGATAATAATTCCTTATATTTTTATAAGTTTGAAAAGGAATTTTTATTTTCCGATTATGAAAAAAAAAAGATTATTATTTTATTTTATTTTTATTTTTCTAACTTAAAAAAATTATTTATTTTATTTCAAGGATTATACATAAAAATTTATTCTATCATTAGTATTTTTAAATTTAGTTTTTTGATATTTAAAAAAAGTTAGACATTGTTTGTTTTTAATTAAGACCCTCTTAAAAGGGTCTGAAGTCTAAACTTCATATCTAAAATGAAATAAGATTGTTTGTTTAATTTCAGAGTTAAGAGGTTGGAACCTCTGAATTTACCTATTAATTTTAAGAGAAAAGCCTGAGTTTGAAAAATAAAAAAGAGGTTTGTTTTTTAATTTTTAGTTTACAAACCCCAAAAAACTATTTATCATATTAATTATTATAATTATAATTATCTTTTTTTGAAGTGTTGATTAAATATAAGTTCAGTTAATTCTAATTTAAAAATATTTATCATATTAATTATTATAATTTTGTTTTGTTTTTATAAATTAATTAATTATAAGATATAATTTTTTTAAAGCAATATTTTTCAGATGTTTCATATTACGAAACAAACAATCTTAATACCACCTTTTAATTTCAGTTTTCAAATCTTAAGACCAACTCTTAATTTCAGATGTGGTTTTCAGATTTCAGACATTTAACTTCTTAAAAAACAAATAGCACATTAATTGTATACAAAAGATATTTTAAAATTATTTTAGGTAAATAGAATAATAAAGATTATTAATTGATTTTAATTTAATTAATTAAATGACATAAAAAGGCGGGAAAATTAATAAATTGGAGCTCTAAGGGAGCGCCATGTGGCAGAAAACATTTTCTTTTATTATAAGACTAGTTTATTACCCGCGTATTACGCAGATATTTTTAATATATATAAAATATAATAAATAAAAAGATAAATATTTAAATATTATTTTATAAACAAAAGTATATTAAGGTGATATTAATTATGACCTATTAATTTTGTATATTTCTAAATATATATGAAGAGTAATTATTTTCTTATATATTTTTTAAACTTTTATTATATTATCTTATAATTAATAAGTTAGTAGATTATTAGATTTTGTTTGATTTGATTTGGTTTGAATTTAAAAGTGGATTATATTAGATTTGGATAGATTTAATTAATAAGTTAGTAGAGCATTTGATTTTGTTTGATTTGATTTGATTTGAATTTAAAAGTGGATTATATTAGATTTGGATAGATTTTTGATTTAAATTTCTTTATTATTTTTAAAATCTATAAATGCCACGTGTCGATTCATGGTGACGACACGTGGCTTCACCAGAAATGAGTATAGTTACTCTTTTAATAGTATAGATAGATTTAGTTTTTTGATATTTAAAAAAAGTTAGACATTGTTTGTTTTTAATTAAGACCCTCTTAAAAGGGTCTGAAGTCTAAACTTCATATCTAAAATGAATTAAGATTGTTTGTTTAATTTCAGAGTTAAGAGGTTGGAACCTCTGAATTTACCTATTAATTTTAAGAGAAAAGCCTGAGTTTGAAAAATAAAAAAGAGGTTTGTTTTTTAATTTTTAGTTTACAAACCCCAAAAAACTATTTATCATATTAATTATTATAATTATAATTATCTTTTTTTGAAGTGTTGATTAAATATAAGTTCAGTTAATTCTAATTTAAAAATATTTATCATATTAATTATTATAATTTTGTTTTGTTTTTATAAATTAATTAATTATAAGATATAATTTTTTTAAAGCAATATTTTTCAGATGTTTCATATTACGAAACAAACAATCTTAATACCACCTTTTAATTTCAGTTTTCAAATCTTAAGACCAACTCTTAATTTCAGATGTGGTTTTCAGATTTCAGACATTTAACTTCTTAAAAAACAAATAGCACATTAATTGTATACAAAAGATATTTTAAAATTATTTTAGGTAAATAGAATAATAAAGATTATTAATTGATTTTAATTTAATTAATTAAATGACATAAAAAGGCGGGAAAATTAATAAATTGGAGCTCTAAGGGAGCGCCATGTGGCAGAAAACATTTTCTTTTATTATAAGACTAGTTTATTACCCGCGTATTACGCAGATATTTTTAATATATATAAAATATAATAAATAAAAAGATAAATATTTAAATATTATTTTATAAACAAAAGTATATTAAGGTGATATTAATTATGACCTATTAATTTTGTATATTTCTAAATATATATGAAGAGTAATTATTTTCTTATATATTTTTTAAACTTTTATTATATTATCTTATAATTAATAAGTTAGTAGATTATTAGATATTGTTTGATTTGATTTGATTTGAATTTAAAAGTGGATGATATTAGATTTGGATAGATTTAATTAATAAGTTAGTAGAGTATTAGATTTTGTTTGATTTGATTTGATTTGAATTTAAAAGTGGATTATATTAGATTTGGATAGATTTGATTTAAATTTCTTTATTCTTTTTAAAATCTATAAATGTCACGTGTCGATTCATGGTGACGACACGTGGCTTCACCAGAAATGAGTATAGTTACTCTTTTAATAGTATAGATAGATTTAGTTTTTTGATATTTAAAAAAAGTTAGACATTGTTTGTTTTTAATTAAGACCCTCTTAAAAGGGTCTGAAGTCTAAACTTCATATCTAAAATGAATTAAGATTGTTTGTTTAATTTCAGAGTTAAGAGGTTGGAACCTCTGAATTTACCTATTAATTTTAAGAGAAAAGCCTGAGTTTGAAAAATAAAAAAGAGGTTTGTTTTTTAATTTTTAGTTTACAAACCCCAAAAAACTATTTATCATATTAATTATTATAATTATAATTATCTTTTTTTGAAGTGTTGATTAAATATAAGTTCAGTTAATTCTAATTTAAAAATATTTATCATATTAATTATTATAATTTTGTTTTGTTTTTATAAATTAATTAATTATAAGATATAATTTTTTTAAAGCAATATTTTTCAGATGTTTCATATTACGAAACAAACAATCTTAATACCACCTTTTAATTTCAGTTTTCAAATCTTAAGACCAACTCTTAATTTCAGATGTGGTTTTCAGATTTCAGACATTTAACTTCTTAAAAAACAAATAGCACATTAATTGTATACAAAAGATATTTTAAAATTATTTTAGGTAAATAGAATAATAAAGATTATTAATTGATTTTAATTTAATTAATTAAATGACATAAAAAGGCGGGAAAATTAATAAATTGGAGCTCTAAGGGAGCGCCATGTGGCAGAAAACATTTTCTTTTATTATAAGACTAGTTTATTACCCGCGTATTACGCAGATATTTTTAATATATATAAAATATAATAAATAAAAAGATAAATATTTAAATATTATTTTATAAACAAAAGTATATTAAGGTGATATTAATTATGACCTATTAATTTTGTATATTTCTAAATATATATGAAGAGTAATTATTTTCTTATATATTTTTTAAACTTTTATTATATTATCTTATAATTAATAAGTTAGTAGATTATTAGATATTGTTTGATTTGATTTGATTTGAATTTAAAAGTGGATGATATTAGATTTGGATAGATTTAATTAATAAGTTAGTAGAGTATTAGATTTTGTTTGATTTGATTTGATTTGAATTTAAAAGTGGATTATATTAGATTTGGATAGATTTGATTTAAATTTCTTTATTCTTTTTAAAATCTATAAATGTCACGTGTCGATTCATGGTGACGACACGTGGCTTCACCAGAAATGAGTATAGTTACTCTTTTAATAGTATAGATAGATTTAGTTTTTTGATATTTAAAAAAAGTTAGACATTGTTTGTTTTTAATTAAGACCCTCTTAAAAGGGTCTGAAGTCTAAACTTCATATCTAAAATGAATTAAGATTGTTTGTTTAATTTCAGAGTTAAGAGGTTGGAACCTCTGAATTTACCTATTAATTTTAAGAGAAAAGCCTGAGTTTGAAAAATAAAAAAGAGGTTTGTTTTTTAATTTTTAGTTTACAAACCCCAAAAAACTATTTATCATATTAATTATTATAATTATAATTATCTTTTTTTGAAGTGTTGATTAAATATAAGTTCAGTTAATTCTAATTTAAAAATATTTATCATATTAATTATTATAATTTTGTTTTGTTTTTATAAATTAATTAATTATAAGATATAATTTTTTTAAAGCAATATTTTTCAGATGTTTCATATTACGAAACAAACAATCTTAATACCACCTTTTAATTTCAGTTTTCAAATCTTAAGACCAACTCTTAATTTCAGATGTGGTTTTCAGATTTCAGACATTTAACTTCTTAAAAAACAAATAGCACATTAATTGTATACAAAAGATATTTTAAAATTATTTTAGGTAAATAGAATAATAAAGATTATTAATTGATTTTAATTTAATTAATTAAATGACATAAAAAGGCGGGAAAATTAATAAATTGGAGCTCTAAGGGAGCGCCATGTGGCAGAAAACATTTTCTTTTATTATAAGACTAGTTTATTACCCGCGTATTACGCAGATATTTTTAATATATATAAAATATAATAAATAAAAAGATAAATATTTAAATATTATTTTATAAACAAAAGTATATTAAGGTGATATTAATTATGACCTATTAATTTTGTATATTTCTAAATATATATGAAGAGTAATTATTTTCTTATATATTTTTTAAACTTTTATTATATTATCTTATAATTAATAAGTTAGTAGATTATTAGATATTGTTTGATTTGATTTGATTTGAATTTAAAAGTGGATGATATTAGATTTGGATAGATTTAATTAATAAGTTAGTAGAGTATTAGATTTTGTTTGATTTGATTTGATTTGAATTTAAAAGTGGATTATATTAGATTTGGATAGATTTGATTTAAATTTCTTTATTCTTTTTAAAATCTATAAATGTCACGTGTCGATTCATGGTGACGACACGTGGCTTCACCAGAAATGAGTATAGTTACTCTTTTAATAGTATAGATAGATTTAGTTTTTTGATATTTAAAAAAAGTTAGACATTGTTTGTTTTTAATTAAGACCCTCTTAAAAGGGTCTGAAGTCTAAACTTCATATCTAAAATGAATTAAGATTGTTTGTTTAATTTCAGAGTTAAGAGGTTGGAACCTCTGAATTTACCTATTAATTTTAAGAGAAAAGCCTGAGTTTGAAAAATAAAAAAGAGGTTTGTTTTTTAATTTTTAGTTTACAAACCCCAAAAAACTATTTATCATATTAATTATTATAATTATAATTATCTTTTTTTGAAGTGTTGATTAAATATAAGTTCAGTTAATTCTAATTTAAAAATATTTATCATATTAATTATTATAATTTTGTTTTGTTTTTATAAATTAATTAATTATAAGATATAATTTTTTTAAAGCAATATTTTTCAGATGTTTCATATTACGAAACAAACAATCTTAATACCACCTTTTAATTTCAGTTTTCAAATCTTAAGACCAACTCTTAATTTCAGATGTGGTTTTCAGATTTCAGACATTTAACTTCTTAAAAAACAAATAGCACATTAATTGTATACAAAAGATATTTTAAAATTATTTTAGGTAAATAGAATAATAAAGATTATTAATTGATTTTAATTTAATTAATTAAATGACATAAAAAGGCGGGAAAATTAATAAATTGGAGCTCTAAGGGAGCGCCATGTGGCAGAAAACATTTTCTTTTATTATAAGACTAGTTTATTACCCGCGTATTACGCAGATATTTTTAATATATATAAAATATAATAAATAAAAAGATAAATATTTAAATATTATTTTATAAACAAAAGTATATTAAGGTGATATTAATTATGACCTATTAATTTTGTATATTTCTAAATATATATGAAGAGTAATTATTTTCTTATATATTTTTTAAACTTTTATTATATTATCTTATAATTAATAAGTTAGTAGATTATTAGATATTGTTTGATTTGATTTGATTTGAATTTAAAAGTGGATGATATTAGATTTGGATAGATTTAATTAATAAGTTAGTAGAGTATTAGATTTTGTTTGATTTGATTTGATTTGAATTTAAAAGTGGATTATATTAGATTTGGATAGATTTGATTTAAATTTCTTTATTCTTTTTAAAATCTATAAATGTCACGTGTCGATTCATGGTGACGACACGTGGCTTCACCAGAAATGAGTATAGTTACTCTTTTAATAGTATAGATAGATTTAGTTTTTTGATATTTAAAAAAAGTTAGACATTGTTTGTTTTTAATTAAGACCCTCTTAAAAGGGTCTGAAGTCTAAACTTCATATCTAAAATGAATTAAGATTGTTTGTTTAATTTCAGAGTTAAGAGGTTGGAACCTCTGAATTTACCTATTAATTTTAAGAGAAAAGCCTGAGTTTGAAAAATAAAAAAGAGGTTTGTTTTTTAATTTTTAGTTTACAAACCCCAAAAAACTATTTATCATATTAATTATTATAATTATAATTATCTTTTTTTGAAGTGTTGATTAAATATAAGTTCAGTTAATTCTAATTTAAAAATATTTATCATATTAATTATTATAATTTTGTTTTGTTTTTATAAATTAATTAATTATAAGATATAATTTTTTTAAAGCAATATTTTTCAGATGTTTCATATTACGAAACAAACAATCTTAATACCACCTTTTAATTTCAGTTTTCAAATCTTAAGACCAACTCTTAATTTCAGATGTGGTTTTCAGATTTCAGACATTTAACTTCTTAAAAAACAAATAGCACATTAATTGTATACAAAAGATATTTTAAAATTATTTTAGGTAAATAGAATAATAAAGATTATTAATTGATTTTAATTTAATTAATTAAATGACATAAAAAGGCGGGAAAATTAATAAATTGGAGCTCTAAGGGAGCGCCATGTGGCAGAAAACATTTTCTTTTATTATAAGACTAGTTTATTACCCGCGTATTACGCAGATATTTTTAATATATATAAAATATAATAAATAAAAAGATAAATATTTAAATATTATTTTATAAACAAAAGTATATTAAGGTGATATTAATTATGACCTATTAATTTTGTATATTTCTAAATATATATGAAGAGTAATTATTTTCTTATATATTTTTTAAACTTTTATTATATTATCTTATAATTAATAAGTTAGTAGATTATTAGATATTGTTTGATTTGATTTGATTTGAATTTAAAAGTGGATGATATTAGATTTGGATAGATTTAATTAATAAGTTAGTAGAGTATTAGATTTTGTTTGATTTGATTTGATTTGAATTTAAAAGTGAATTATATTAGATTTGGATAGATTTGATTTAAATTTCTTTATTCTTTTTAAAATCTATAAATGTCACGTGTCGATTCATGGTGACGACACGTGGCTTCACCAGAAATGAGTATAGTTACTCTTTTAATAGTATAGATAGATATAGATAAGCCTTGCTATATGCATTTCTAAAGTCTAAAAATAAAAAATATTTTGCTAAAAATAATCGCCATATAGTTCCACCTATAGATATGAATTAGCAATAGCCGACCAAACTCAGCATCACCTCTGTCATAAATGCTCATCCCTAATCAATTAATCATAACAATGATTTTTCTTTTATCATCTAACTAAGTTTAGAAGAAAAAAAATTATACTTGAATTTTGTTAAGTTATTTGCAATACTAAATTAAAAACTTATACAAATTTAAGCTGAAAGTTTAATTCTATGTCTTTGTGGTTATATATTTAGATTTTTAACGTCTTTTTAAAGTAACTATAAATCTCATGAGTTGGAAGGTTACATGTCTGTTTAGAATAATTTATAGTGATAATAAATTATGAGAAATCAGGGCCGTCTCATGGATTTTAGAGGCTCAGTGCTTGTGATTACAACATAGTCCCTTAAATATTTTAAATAATAAATTGGTTATTTTGAGACTCAATTTTAATTGGTAAAGTTGAGTTAATGAATAACAAAAAAAAAAAAAATGATTAGTGAGAAATTATAATAAATAACACGTATCAAAATGATTTTGACATGAATTCCATTTTAACGCACCGATGCACAACGTATACAAGTCAAACACAGAAAATTTTTATTGGTCTAAATTTGGATCTTTAATATAACCTGAGACCCTACGAAATTGGGGGCCCTGTGCGGTCGAGTCTTCCGCACAGTCTAAAAGCCGCCCCTGTGAGAAATGACGAGAGTTTTTGATTTAGCGATATATCATAAATTAAAGTAAGATATAAAGAGAAACTATTTTATCAAAATCTCACAATAAAGTGAGTAGGATCACTTTTAGTTCTATAATTGATATAAAAGTAGATGAAAAAAAGTAATGAATATAATACACATATTATTTTGTATTTAAATATTTATCATTTTAATCCAAAACTAATCCAGCATATGAAAAATTAAACTCACATGATTTTTCTTGAGTTTGATTTTAAAATCATCGGGATCTATTTGTTAGATGTAACTCATGTCTTTGATCGTTTTACCTGCCTTCAGTTAGTTAAATTATCCTTTTTAAAGATTATTAATTTAGTTCTTATGGTTTGTAATAATTATTATTAATTTTTTGATTTTATATCATTTTTTATTTACTTATTTAATTTTTTAAGTTGCATATTGTATACAAATCTAATAATTATATTAATTTACTTGGCTATCTTTTAGTCCATTTTCAAGTTATGAACTTATTTAATATTAACGATTATCTTTTATTTAATTTTAGTTCTTATGATTTTACGTTTGTGTGTTGCGACGTGAATAATTAAGTTTGCACATTGTATTTGCTACATATTCAAAAGCTTATCTAACCATTGAAAGATATAATTTCAAAAAAACGCATGTTTAAGGAACTTAATTATCAAGAAACTAATTGAGTCTGTGTCACCTAAAATTAATCAATTTGTTGCCTATTTGGTTTATTTGAGTTCAAAATAAGCAAAGTTTAATCTTTACCTACTCGTACTATATTTAACTTTTATGTCGTTCATCCAAATTCGATAATCAAAAAATAATAATATATTAAGAACTAAAAGTAACAAAATCATTTGAACTTAAATGTTTAATTTAATAGCATAATATTTAGAAAATCAATTGATAAATTACTGTCTAGAAAATTCAATTCAAAGAATTTAAAATGCCCAAAACTATGTTAATTTCCCATGTCATTTGTCCAAATTTTGTTAAACGAAAATAAAAATGTAATAAGAACTAATTGACAAAAGCCTACAACTGATAACTGTTGAAAGTTGGAACACTCTATAATCAGACATTTGGACCCTAAAGTTGGACATGATCCGAAATTTGCATCAACCTGACCCAAAATTCGGATGCAGAAAGAAATCAGCACAGAAAGTTAATTCTTGAATGTCGGATCGCATCAAATATTCAAAATTCGGACTTCAACTCATATTAATCATAAAAGCCTTGGTGCTAAATTTCGGATCCATGAGCATTTTGGAGAAAGCTTGGGTCCAAAATTACGTGAATGTCAGATCATGCTTTGATCCGAAATTAGCATATTGTTTTACTAAAATTCAATGAAGTCTATTTCATTAGCTCAGATGTTACGTTGTATCAAACATACATGTTGATTAGCAGTTAAAAGTTATTCTCTAAGCATTGTAAAGTCAATGAAAACCTAGAAATTAGTATTATTATATAGCCTAAGTCTAAGCAAAATGTTATAGCCACAAGAGTATTAGTTTTCTAGCCAAAGATAGTCAAAGAATATATAATAAAGCAATAAAGAATCAGATAATGCAACACTACCAACTTAATGTTTTTAGTTTATAAAGAACCTGTATTTATGAAAGGAGACATTATTTGCAACTTAGCTTCATTTGAAACTCAGCTCAAAACAGAATGAGTAATCGTGCACACTTTGGTACAGTGTTTGACAGCCTATCATGATAGCATATTTTATCATCGGTCATTTACCATTGTTATTGCTTTTGATATCATTTGCATTGCCTTTGCTACAGTTTTCATAAGATGTTACATTGTTATTATTGTTTTGCATATCAGCATCTATTTGAGCTATTTTTCATTAAAACTATCCTAGTTGCTCACATGGGACTTGTAGACCAGCTTACTTTAATATCACTCATATTCCTTTACTGGTAGCTAGCTCAGTACGTGGTTAATCCCAATAAATGTGAGTGCATGGTTTTAGATCATTGATTCTTTGATACATGTCTCATTAGCAACGAGCTGTATCAAACTACTATGCAAATCGTAAATTCGACAATACTTAGTTTATCCACTTCTCATAAACTGCATATTTACTAATAATTTGTATTCTCGGTAAACATAATGCTTACAGTTGCTATATTCACCATTACACATAGGGTTGTTCATGGATGATTAACCTAACTGAAAATGAGTTTTGGATAGTTAACCGGACATGTCGATTCGAGAATTTTGTGAACCTAAACCTAACCGAAATATCCGGTTAAACACCGCTAATTATACAGGCACATGAAAGACATGAAAGACCATCAACTTAGGCTCATATATACACAAATCAAGCTCGAAGTCAGAAGACCACTACTTAACTATTTGTTGTATTTAGCAACTTTATGATGCTTTGGGAGCTGAGTAGTTGTAGTTGTAATGTTTAAAGTATAATAGCACTTGTAGTAATAACATGTACACATATTTTAACTTACAGATTTGTTTATTTTGTATATTTTGTCTATCTTAATTGTCTTAAAATGTGATTGATATTATATTGCTTAGTGGAAACCTTAATAATACCATAATGAAAGTTGGGTCTTACAATTGGAGATCGATGAATTGGTTCGTTATTTAGGTTTTGAGCATCGATGATCGAAAAAGCTTTTGTTTTTTTATCGGACTCCATGGAAAAGTAGAGGTGTAGCATTAGATTTGGTTGTTAGGTCTGAGAAGGTATGAAAAGAAAGAGAAGGAAGACTAAAAACATGGTGTTGGCTGTGATGGTTGGGATATTAAGTCATTGACGAAATTCAAGCATTTGGGAGCGATGTTGTGGGACCCTAACATTTGGGCTACACGTTATAGAGGATAAAGGCGAGAGTTTTCTTTCAGTATAATTTGCAATAAAAAATAAAGTTTGTTACCTACATTTACCTTTTTCTAATTGGTAAAGTCGTCTTTTTATTAAAAAGTTAAGGGTAAGTTAACTAGTCAAATGGTTGTAAGTGAAACAAAACTTCAAAATAAGAATCTCTTGTATATTTAACGTAGTTAAGGGACGAGAAACAAAATTTCCACTAAATCACACAAGTAGAAATTTGTAATTTACCCTAAAATATAATTATATATATTTGAAATTTTTGATGCCAAAATTCTTTATATAATTACTGCAAAATTTATATTGTTATCTCACAGGTGAAAGTACGTTGTACTGTAAACTTTTCAGAAAATAAACTAATATGTATTAAAAGGACAAGACAATGACAAGATCCATCCACTGTAAGAATTAATTATGTAATATTGTATGAATAATCAATTTATGTGTGCAGGACATCTTAGTTGACATAAATGCAGTGGTTAAAAACTAAATGTTGTACTCAATATAATTTTTGGTATTTTAACAATGAATTATCTTTCAAATGATATTAAAAATATATAATATATATGAAATTCTCCATGTAAATTAATGATTTAACAATCATTCACAAGACAAACTAATACAAATTCATATGGCCTTGATAAATAATATTTCGTTTACTTATAGTGTATATAGTGTATACCGGTTACTGAACTAGGTTGTGTTTATGTTCGTGTGTAACACAACCAAAAAATTACTAATTAAAGAGACTTTTGGGCTATCCAAATTACATAACATGAGTCAGATTGTCTCATGCCCATCACATGATAAGTAAATCGAGCTAACACAGTGATAAGACAACATTGGGAATCCAATGGCTTCAAGAGAACAACTTTGTCATTCATTCATCTCGAACTTTTGACATTTGTTTGGAAGCTCAAATTCACCAATGCATTTTCCAACTGGGCCATACGCCCTGAGGCAATTGTTCGAAAGTTGTACTCATATACTAATGTCGCTTGGACATTTTAATGATCATCGATCAATTATTAATTATTATTGTGTTACGAACCGAACAGAAACAGACAACACACAAGAATATATAGATTTACTTAGTTCGGTCGATGTGACATATTTCCATGGACAAGAGGGAATATTCTTTAACGAGAGTTAAAAATATCTAGTACATTAATTCTAACCATTGGTTACATTATATAGACATAAAACAAAAACCCTAACTCGTATGAACTAATAACCAATAATGGAGCCGATCGAGCCAAACCAAACTATATTAATCCGTTCCGTTCTTCTTCGGGCCAAACCAACTTGTATATGCAATATTTGTTTACTTATTTTAATTTGTTTGATAACGATCTATCGAAAGAGGACATGGTGGGTCGTGGTGTGAAATAAGGTATCCAATGATCCCAAGTATATATATTGAGTTATTGTTATGCGTTAAACATTTTCATGCGCATTAATTATGGCAGGGAATCCTACAACTTTACATGACCAAATCGCTAGAAAGTGATTTATATATACAAACCATATTTTTGCTCCATCTAACGATTATTTTATCATTAATTATATTTTTATTACGTTTATCAGGTACATGTAAAAGTAGCGACGAATCTAATATTCTAACCCAATGACGTCTGATTTGTTCAAGATGATAAAATGATGAATGTCTTAAAATGACGACTAGTTAACTGGTCAGTTGGAATTTAGGTTGTGAAAGTAAGTTCTGAAGTCTGCACTTGGGCAAAAGAGTAGTTTAGAAGTAAAAGTAGATTAGTTTGCCGTTCAAAATAAAAATTAACCGGCCAGTTAACGGCTAATACATCTATTAATTAACACATTTTATTAAGGGTTAATATTGAAAAAACCCTATAAACTTTTCTCATTTTCACGATTAAGTCCCTAAACTTTTTTTCCGATGGTTTAAGTCCCTAAACTTTTTTTGTGTTATTCAAAAGTATATATTTTTGACCGGCTACCGGATGAGTAGGTAAAACAAAACCAATAAAACAAAAATTTTAGGGACTTAATCGCTAAAACATGTAAAGATAGTGAGTTTTTTGAATAAGACAAAAATAGTTAAGAGACTTAAACAATCAAAAAAAAAAGTTTAGAGACTTAATTATAAAACTAAGAAAAGTTTATGGGGTTTTTTTTTCAATATTAACCCTTTTATTAATAGTCAAAACATTAATTTTAAGTTATTGTTAATATTAATTACAATAAAAATATATAATTCATAAAGGTAGTGTGCATGGCGGTGCGCGTACGTAGAAGAAGCCAAAGGATTGCTCTTGTTGTAGAGGCATAATTAAAATATTCGTAACAAGAAAAATGTTATTTAGTGATACATGCTTTTAGTGACAAAAAAATGTCACTATATCTTTTCTTAATGTCATTTATGAAAAAGAGTAGATTTGGAACAATCTTTTACTCATAGTTTTCAAAAGTAGTGACACAAAAATACTTGAGTCCTACCTATACTCACATATATTTTCAGTCACAATATAAATCTATACCTACTCCACTTTTATCCATTCTTTTTGTTGTAAAAAAAGAGTCACTGTATGTATCAAAATCTTTTACCTACACAACAAAAAAAGTTGGTAAAAGTAAAGTGTCTAGATATATAGTGACTAAAAATGTATGTGGGTATAGGCCTTAACTATTTTTGTGACAAAATTTTTGTGTCACTACTTTTATAAAAGTGTATGTAAAAGATTGCTCCATACCTACTCTTTTTCTTAAGTGACACTAAAGGTAGAATATAGTGACATTTTTTTGTGTCACTAAAAACATTTGTCACTAAATGACACTATTCTTGCGATGAATTGTTGCTGTTTTAAATAAAAAGAAGCCAAATGAAGACTACTGACCTCAAAAATATCTTCCCACTACACTACACTTAAATGCTATAGCAACACCCATGTGATTACGTACTGCACCAAAAAAAAAAAAAAAATTCAATTCAACCACGCCCGATCCAATCCGATCCGATCCACCATATCAATTTACTTACATAAATTCTTCTTCTGTAGCTATCCCTTCACTTGGGTCCTCCCATGCATGCTATTTGTCACTTTTATCTTCTTCTTCTTGAAAACTCAAACTCTTACTAGTTTGCTTCCATTTCGGCAAAACTCCCAATAATCCGAACAACGCCAGATGAATTGATGAAGTATGTACGTACACTCCGGCCATGTAACCAATGCCAAATACATCTAATTCTTTTGACTTGAAGTTGTGATCCAACTCCCCTAATTGCTTGAAAGTCTCAATCGAGCTTATGACATCTGCCCGACCATCGTAAAAGTTCAAACCACCAGCCATAGGTCCATTGTACCACATATATATAGTACTACTGTCCATAGCCGTTTCGTTTTCATCTTAATTATTAAGTATTTGTGTTATAGTGATAATAAAACAAATTATTAAGTATTTGTGAAGTATCAAAATTCAAACATACTAAAAATGTTTATTATAGTCGGGTTAATTAGCTTGTTTTATTCTACATAAAAATTATTCTTTGAACCATTTAACCAACTCATCTACAATATCTAGCCAGATCGACCTTACCTTACCATCCATGCCGAATCCAGGTTTTGAGTTTGTCAATTGTACTATTTTTGTTATCTTACTGATTCGATAATTGGATTGATTAAATTGGTCTGGTCGAATGAGTGAATCAACAAATGTGAGAATTAAAGTTAATTTAAAGTAGCAAAATAAATTTAAAAAAGCTAGTCAACTAAAAGATTATGAATTCTGCACTTGCTATCAATTTTTCTTTCTAGTGTGACTCATCAAAAGTTGGATTAATTAGAACTCTTTGAAGTTTTTTTATTAGGTTAATGGATAGGTCTTTGAATGTATTTGTTATGTTGAAATAATAATAATAATACTATAAATTTATTGTTTGATTGGAGGTTATAAAATTTTTTAATCACCAATTGCACAAATGGAATTTAAAAAAAAATTCAATGACACGTGACTATTGAAGAGAGGCCCGTTTTCCATGCTACCCTCCCATAATACATATATAGGTCCGCCCATGCTTACCACACTCGATCAACACTCTCACCTTTACGACTTTACCTTCCAACCTTATTCATCATCGAACACACACTACAAGAATTAATGGCATTAGGGCACGACCACATAAGAGGCAACATGATCATTAGGAGCGACACGTAGCTAGTGTCGCCTCTAATGTCGTCGCCCCTAATATAGTTTATATACGTTGATAGTTTGCTAGCTTTGTAATTGATAATTTTTTAGTCGTATTATATATGTTGATACGATCATTTTCTAGTTTTCGAGTTATCGATCTAGTTATCATTAAGTCTATATGTACTTTGCTAATTGTTAGTTTACATCATTTTGGTAGTTTTCTAGTTTGATTTAAGTCGATATACTTTGGTTTTTTGTTAGATTATATCATTTTGAATATTGATGGTTGTACTTGTTAATTTTTGTAGGATACAAATCTTCTTGATGTGCTTCTTAGTAATCCATAATCTCTAGAGCTAGATTAGAATACATGCATAGATCAATCTTGACCCAAACAACAATCATTGGCAATAATGAGAGTAACGAGGGTGACGACTAGTTTATTTAGTTTTCTTGTTTTTTGTAAAATAACCCGTCCGAGTACTTAGTTGTATGTGTACGTGACTTAATGTTTTCTAGTTTTATATATGTAATAATTTGTGTTTATAATACTATTGAATCCTATTTATATAAAAGGTTTTAAAAAATTCTGGATTCGAAAAAAAAATCAATTTGTTTTTAAAAAGAAATTAGGCATTAGAGACGACATAATAAAGACAGTATGGGCGACACCAATAGGGGTGACAAGAGAGCATTATTGACGGAGTATTAGAATTGAAGCGACCTTTTAGAGGCAACATGTCGCCTTTAAAGGCAATAGAGACGGCATATTGGGGTATTAGGGGCGACATTTGTCGCCTCTATTGCCTTCAAACCTTGTAGTGACAACCCTATCCCACCTTAATTAACCTTATAGCCTTCACACCTTCACGCAACCCCACCCGCTCATCCCATTGTGGTGGTTGAGACGAGCTAGGTCTATGAGTTGATACCGATGGTGGTGGTAACGATATGTAGCAGAG
Source organism: Centrapalus pauciflorus (assembly GCA_020465985.1). NCBI lineage: Eukaryota > Viridiplantae > Streptophyta > Magnoliopsida > Asterales > Asteraceae > Centrapalus > Centrapalus pauciflorus. Next base: position 431,494 of record JAANYP010002796.1, on the reverse strand, counting down.
GTGGTCATGGTGTCCCTGCTTAGGACCCCTAATTTTATAATGCCTCCATTTTTTTAAGAACAGTTGATTATTCTTTTTGTTTATGAGCAGAGACAAATAAAAAAATATAGTTTATACACATGTATGTATGTATGCATAGGACCTTTTATACATTTATATATGTATTGGGCCCCAAAATGATCTGGAGCTAGGTGATGACGGTGACGGTGACGAAGATGGTGGCAGCTACAGAAGTGACAAAGTGGTGGTAGCGGGGAAAGAAGGTGGTGTTGGCAGTGACGACATCATGTAGTGACGGTGGTTGTGGTGTAGTATACGCGCGCGGTAGCAATGCATGGTTTCTAAAACAAAATTTTGTTACCGTGCGTATATATATATGATTAAATTTCTAGAAAATCAAATAAAGAAGATGAGCATTTGATTTGGAAATAAAATGATATTTGAAGTTTTATGGAAAAAATCAGATAGTTTTTTATGGTGGCTTCTTCAATTCAATTCGCTGTTGATTCACATCATAACGAGATATCCAAACAGAAACATGTATGATAGGAATTAAATTATTTTCAGCTTTTTATGTTTACAGTCTTACAGATAAGATATTTAATAAATTCGTAGCACCTAATTAAGTTGAAAAATAAGCACCTAACAATTAATGGGCTATATATTTGACAGGGAAAAAAATTTATAGAAAAACCAAATTAAATGATCTGGAAAATTAATTATTCATTTTATTTTCTTGATGATGATACAGAATGCATTAAAAACATTTCATTCCTTTTTTTAATTGCAAAAGAATATATATATCTATATATAATGTAATGCATATATAAGTTATAAATTAAACCATCAAAATTAATGTGGCAAAACTTTAGAAAAAAGTATTTGCTACAAATTATGTCCTTTTTTCATTTAAATATTATTAATTTTTACAAACGGTGTTTTAAAAATTTACCTATTAAATTATTGGAGATATGTTCTATAATCTTGGTTTTTCATAAGTTTACCATTCTTGCCATCCGGAGGTAGAGATGACAACGGGGCGAGTTCGGGGTGGGAAATGAAAATACCATCCTCGTTTAAAAAAACCGCGAGTATTAAACGGGGATCCCCATTGGGTATGCGGGGAATCAGGTAACTCATTTATAAATCAATGATATGAAATTTAATCACATGGTTCATAATTTAAACTTAAAATGTCTATGTATGTTAAAATTACAATACTAATATTGAATACATTTGTATCGATCCCTATCAAATGATAACGAAAAAACATTATTTCAATAAATTATATGTAAATAAATAAGTGTTTTAAATTATACATAATAATTTTTATGTATAATCTTTTATATATAATATATATACAATATAAATAGCATGCATGTTGCTATATATTAAAAGTATCGGGGTATCGGGGATTTAAACGGGTTATGTAATCGGGTATACGTGGCGGATATTATCAATATCTTACCCGCCCCATCCACGTTTAACTTAATCGGGTTCGGGGAAACCTGCCCCGTTCAGATCGGTTTTCAGTTTTCCCCGTCGGGTTCGGTTATTTTTTGTCATCCCTATCCGGAGGGGGTGTTTTCGCCTATTAAAAAATAGATTGGGATTTGGGAAATATATAAAAATCACAAATTTCATAAAAACGATAAAACCCTATATTACAAGATAATTAAAATATTTGTATATTAGTTTTATACGTTGCATCATGAATTTAAAAATTTTAATAATGATGTAAAATTATTTTTTTTAATCATGTTATAGAAAAACTATTATCATGATGTAAAAATCAAACATGCAAAAATTATAACCAATATTCTTTTATTTTTTCATACAGGTTTGTATGGTTCTCACAATACTTATGGTTATTGCGTAAACCTCAACCTCTATATAATAATCAGGATCAATTTTATACATATTTTGTAACGTATCAGAGGTATCTATGTTTCATACTAAATGATAAAAGATTTTAAACATAACATTGTAAATATGTATAATTTGATTTATTAGGTTTTATCAATTCAAAATCTAAACTATTAGTCTAAAAATTTGTATTTTAGTAAAATGAAAAAGACAACGAACATGACAACAAAAAAGATACAAAGATGATGAATATGAAGGTAAAAAGGTCTAATTTTTAGTTGGACTTAACGAAAACGTTTAAGAATTTTAATATCAAGGACAACATGTATGAGGTGAAAATAGAAATAATCAACAATTAGTTTTTTTTTAAATAAAACTATCATATTTTCATGATTAAAAGCACAGCCATTATCTTTCAATAATTAAAGTTAAAAAATATTACATAGAAATAGTTAAAAGTGTGTTACTTCATGCACCATATCTACATCCTATAGTTGACCTAAAATATGTCTTTTTTCATAACTCATCATTATAGTTTATTTGTTTACACACTTTTGTCCAATCATAATATAAATATTTATAGGTCAAATGCATAGAGGTGGTGTATGAGAATTTAGAGGTGGTACATGAAGAAATAGCCTAGTTAAAAACATACGTTATCGTCACGACCGTTAAAACGTTTTCCAATAAAATATCCAAATTATGTATAGTTTTTTCAATAGAACAGTAACTAATGTATCAGAGCATTAAAGTGACGGTAGTTGATTTCATTTTCAGTACCTTATGCCTATTTATTCCGATAAGACGAAATATATGCATTAAATAAATAATAATCATGGTCGAAAAGTAATATTTACAACCAACATGCCCGCCCTCATACTTAATGCAGAAATTTGGTGTCATCATTTCATATATTTGTTTGCTAATTTTATTTTGTTAAACTTTACACTAAATTATAATTATAATGAATTATTGAAGTTTTAAATTCGGTCGCTAACTGTATATGTATTAGTTGCTCCTATTTTTAAACTTTGTCATGCTTTCTGTCTTTAAAACGTTTCGGTTTAATCAACATTTCCAAAATATCATTTTTACTTTTTGAGTTAATTTTATTATGTTTGGTTCCTAAAAAAATATTTACTTTTCGTTTTCAGAAGTTTTTAATGGTGGTAAGCATGGGACGGTTTAGTTTGATTTTTAGTCGAAACCGAAATTTTTGGTTTTTAAATGGAGGAACCTTCCAATTATGGTTTTCGGGTTTGGATTATCAGTTTTTTTGTTTACATGCACCCATGAGGTTTTTGGTTTTTGAAAACGGTTTGGTTTTTGGGTTTGGGTTTAAACCCAAAAAAACTCGAACCTTTTTTTTATTACTAAAATTAAGTTTTCTTTATTAAACTTATGGTTTTCTTTACTAAAGTTAAACATAATTTGTTAAATCATCATAAAATAATTGCTTACGTTTGGATATTTAACCGACTTGTGTCGTAGTTTGATGATTTGATTTACTAAAATTGGATATTGATTATTAATTTAGTTAGTTTGATACTTTAATTTATTAAACTTAATAACTTAGGCTTTGAATTAATATTTTAGTAAGTTCATCAAGTAGAATTATAACAAGAATTCTTATATCAATTAATTAGCATTCACTGCATCACATATAATTAAAATAAACATAACTATTAATCATGTCTATTAATTATAAAATGGTTTGACAAGTAGTGGTTTTAACAACGTTATACTTAATATCGAGATCAATCGAGATACTTGATTAGAGACGTTCGCAAATATCACGACCACAACAAATCATAGGTTTTCATATCCAACTTCTTACTTTTTAATATATAAACTATCGAAGCAATAAATCCAAATTGTCATGTCGTATTTGGTGTTGCAACACTGATGCGATTTGGTGTTGCAACGCTAATGCTATTTTTTTATTTTATAATCACTAATCTTATTTTTCTAAAAACTAAAACTTCATCGTCTAAACAAGTTTTCACTTTTCATAGAATCCCTTGTTTTTTTCTAAAAACTATAACTTGAAAACTGAAATTAAAAAATGACTAGTTTTCGTTAACTAAACGCAACAATAAATTTTAAATTTTTTCGGTTAACCGTCTGTCACCAAAATCGTGAACCTAAACCGAAGGTTTTTTTCGGTTCGGTTAACCGAACCGTAAAAATTCGGTTTGGTTAACCTCAAAATCGGAACGGTTTTTCGTATCGGTTTTTCGGTTTCGGAATTTTTTGAACACCCCTATGTTTTGTTTGCATTCTTTGTTTTCAAGGTCTATTAAGTTTTGTTCCTCTTCATAGTTTGTTTTGGTTAGTGTATAGGCTGGTTTTCATCTTTTTGCGGGGTCGTTCAGTCATTTTGTGTCTTGCAGAACCCTTGTTTTGCAACTCGATCCAGTTTATGATATGTTGCATTTCAAAAATAATAATAATGAAAGTACAAACAACCAAATTTAAAATAAAAAACATAAATTTGCTTAAGGACGTGTGAGACAGATTTGACATTTTAAAAAAGAAGACCATGCATGTCAATTCGTTTCAATGCCAAAAACGAGAAAAGGTATTGAAATAGAAACCATATGTATAATTTTTTATACATAGTATAACAATATCAAATTTCGAACAAACCACACGAAAATCAAAATTCTGTAATAACCACAATAACCATTTTAGCTAGGTAGTTTACTTTTAAACCGTTAAGTTGATCTATGTATCTCGCAAACACGTGTCTAGAAAACTATTATTTTATGTTACTTTATAGGGCTAAAGCCGTACAATAGCAGTGTACTTTTTAAGGTGTATCGATATAGTACGTGTACTTTTTATATTGTTAATACGATACCTTTAATTTTTTATGACCGGTTATTTCATCTAGCTTTGCGCAGTTGTGGAAGAATCGTTGGTACGAACTTGTTCACCGTTGGATCTGCGTGAAATTTAAGAAGAAGTTTCACAGCACATAGTTCTTCGATCTGGACGGTGGAGATCATCATTGGAGATTTCTACAGAGGTTTGTAGGTGTTTGAAGTTGGTTGTTCTGTGTGATTTCTCCTACCAGGTTATCACAAGGACGAGACTGTGTATTTAATGCTTCAATTATGGAAATTTGAACATTAATAAAAAGAGAAATTTCACTCTTAACAGGTATAGTCAATAACCGGTTACCAAAGGTATCATATTGGTATGAAAAAATGTAGTACACGTATCAAATTTGAACGATTCAGAAAGTACACGTGCAATATGAATAATTAAAATAGTACACGTACCATATCGACACAATTAAGGGTATTATTTTTATTTTATAAATTATGTTTTTAGTTGTGACGGATGTAAATAAAACCGAATTAATATTTTAATGACTTCAATATTATTTCATATTTGCGTAACCTTAGTTTAAATTTTTGATATGGTACCGTCCTATATATATACACATTATCCTTATTTAGTTTGAATCACTATAAGGGACGTTTGATATAGTAAAATCATAGATAACGAAATCATCACTTTTATAATTGTGTACGAATAACAATGATACATAAAAACAATATTAATACCCATAGAAAAATAGAAGGAAAAATATAAAAAAAATTATTCTCCTTTTTATATTTTTTATCCCATTCATTTTTTACAAGAAGATACAAAAATTGATACGATGAAATCATATAAAAAACATGTGAGACTAAGGGCTGATGAATAGTATAAAATAAGGAGGAAGGTGTACGACTGTACATATAGCATGACCCGTGCGTTTCGAGAAAATGAAATACGTAAGGTTTACTAGTTTTTTTTTTATCAGGTGAAGAGAGCTTTAATTGTTAATGAAATTGAGTTTTTCGTAAAATACATTTCTCTAATTTCCTTGTAAAAAACATGTAAAGAAAATGTGTAGTTTTCTTTTCTTTATAACGTCGGTGTTTATTTATGTGCAACTATCTTTGTTAAAAAAAAATTGACTTGTCAATTTAAACGATTCCATTGTATCAAACGCTTACTAAAATTCTCATCACATGATAAAAATATTTGTACTGTGATTTCATTGTCTTGATTCTGCCATAACAAACGCACCCTAAAATCTTGTTGATAAAATAAAAGTAACAGTTACTTGCAAAAAAATAACAACAATTTTTTTTTAATTTTTTGTAAGATTGTTATTATAATATTATAAATATATTTTATAGTATTACATTTCAATTCTAGCCTTTAGTACATGTCCTTCAAGCTTACACAATTGGGCCTAAAATATACCTATTTCAGTAAAATAATTAAAATCCAATTCGTTGAACTTCTGCGTTAGAAATTGGGTCAAACATAAAAGCAAGAAAAATGTACACAATCAATTTGTCGATCGACACAATAAAAATGGTGGGGACTGGGGGCCGATATAATATTGATGTGCCTCTGAATAACGTTGCTTTAGCAGTTCTCTAACTTGCTGATGCGTCAAGCTTCAATGGTTTAGCAGCTCAACTTTTAGATGCGATGATCTAAGGCGTTGTTTGATTTTATGTCTAATATCTTAATTGTCTCCAATCTTTAATTTGGTCAATAGAATTTTAACACAATCTATTTATTAAACAGATGTAATAAGACATTAGACGTCTAATCACTTATAAGACAAACGAGCAAGTTATGTGGAAAATTTTGTATTTTCGAAGCTACATAGTGTTTCGAAGGCATGCAGTGCTGCCCATAATGGGTGATCCCTCCAGACCCAAATTTCACAGCGTCCCAAATTTCATAAGATTTCAACAGTTGAATTCCTTTTTGTCTATGGCCATAGACACATCAAAAAATATATACACACATGCACGTATATGTATGTATGTATCTAGGGTCCTCTTATAAGCTTGTGTCGAAAGCCCCAAAATTATTGGAACGACCATGAGGACATGCTAGTGATTTCAGATATATTAGGGATGAAATTCAAGGTCTCTATATAATGTGCATAAAGATTGGTTTGCATTCGGATATCTTGGTAGAGTAGATTGCTAATCCAAGGCATTGACTTCGTTATACCTTTTTTCTTCTGTGTGTCAAGCGGCGTAGAGATTTATGTCTCTTGGTGCGTTTTGTGCGTGCGTTTTCTTTTCCTTTCGGGTGATCTTATGTATTTTTATATTGTTTAAAGATCTTGTTAGTTCTTAATACAATCATAAATCATTTATGCCGTGTAAAAAAAAATTAAAATGTCAAATGGAAGGTCAAACTTTGAATAAATGGAAGAAGTCTATATCTTTGGCCAACTTTCGAAACAATTGTTGGATATTATATTGAGGCCAGTATGAAAAAAGCAAAAGTAGAAAAGAAAAGAAATTATATATAATCATTTAATCTTTTTAATTTATTGTGTATAATAAATACATTTACCCTACAACATAAAATGGGTTTCAACAACTCCTTCTGAATGTTATTAATGAATGATACATATGTGCTTATAAATACAAGCAAACTTGGTGCATACGTGAAGTCATCGAACGAAAAATGAGAAATTTGGAAACTTTTGTTTCAGAAGACGAAAAGGATTCCAAACATGGTAAGAAAATATTTATGTCTGATGTGGTTGTGACAAGGAAGAGGAGTCTATTCAACGGCCGGAAATGGAATCTTGTGGACATCATAACGGGTATTTGGGTCTTAACCGTTCATTTGTTGATGTTATTAGCACCGTTTACAGTCACTCGGGGTGCCGTTTGGGCAGCATTTTGGTGCTATGCACTGTGTGGGATGCTCGGTCTAACTCTATCTTACCATCGGAATCTTGCGCATCATAGTCTCAAGCTGCCTAAATGGCTTGAATACACTTTTGCTTATTTTGGGGTTCAAGCTGCTCAGGTTTTAGTTTATTTCATTTCAAATACTTGCATGATTACAAAAATAGGCTATATATTTAAGGGTTTATATATGTCAATATCGTAACCAACTTTTTCATTTGTTACATTTTAAACGGTTAATATCAAAAAAACCTCATCAAGTTTCTTCATTTTCGTGATTAAGTGTCTAAACTTTTTTTTCTTATTGTTTAAGTTCTTAAACTATTTTTGTCTTATTTAAAGTGCATATTTTACCTGTTTGACTAGTTACTAAACAGGCAACGTTAGTTTTTCAGTTGGTTAATGTTGGAAAAAACCCACCATATTTTCGTATTATAGTGATTAAGTCCCTAAACTTTTTGGTTTATTACTTATATTTTACCGGCAAATCCGGGAGCCGATCAAAAATATATACTTTTGAATATGACAAACATAGTTTATAGATTTAAATTATTGAAAAAAATTTTTTTAAGGACTTAATTGAGAAAATGAGAAAGACAACCTCAGTTTTTTCAGTTTATTAATGTTAGAAAAAACCCACCATATTTTCGTATTATAGCGATTAAGTCCCTAAATTTTTTGGTTTATTAGTCATATTTTACCGGCAAATCCGATAGCCGATAAAAAATATATACTTTTGAATATAACAAACATAGTTTAGGGACTTAAATAATTGCAAAAAATTTTTAAGGACCTAATTGAGAAAATGAGAAAAGTTGATTGTAGTTTTTCAATATTAACCCATTTTAAATGACATTGCGGGCTTCACTGTCAATTTATACTTCTTCTAGTAACACTTTACGAAGACTTAATTACTAAATAGTTGTAACCGATATAACGTATACGAAAAACTTGATTAATACATAAATAAGTTGATTTTTGTTTTGATTATTACAGAGGGATCCAATATTTTGGGTGAGCATACACCGATACCACCACCAATATGTTGACACAGACAAAGATACACACTCACCCACCTATGGGTTTTGGTTTAGTCATATTGGTTGGCTCTTCGACAGTGGCTATATCGTCGAGAAGGTACTTAATTAGTTTATTTATAGTTCTACCTTATATATCCTTTATTCCTCCTTACATTGGAATAGAATTTAGGGTTTAATACGAAGAAAACAAACAGTTTTTTTCATGTTTTTACGGTTTAGTCCCTCTGTGATATTTTTTACCAATAAAATCCTTAAGTAATATATTGAGTTTATTATGAAAAAAACCAATATGTTTTTATGTTTTTCGCGTTTTCGTCCCTCTATGTTATTTTTTCCCATAAAAGTTCTCAAGTTATTTTTTTTCTTTTTGGTTTAGTGAAATTTGGATATTAGAACATGGTTTTTCAGTTTTTTAAAACCCGGTTCACAAATTATAACGGGGTCTAATGTCCAAATTTCACTAAACCAAAAATAAAAGAATAATTTAAGGTTTTTTATGGAAAAAAATAACATGGAGAGACGAATACGCAAAAAACGTGAAAACATGTTAGTTTTTTTCATAATAAACCCTAATATATTTGTTCGTAATTTTCAGAATTTTTCTATTTTCATAAAATAGTAAAAACATGTTGGTTTTTTGTAGAAAAAGTCAGGATTAATTATGAAAACAAAACTTTTATAGAAAACCGGATTGAAAACAATAACTTGAGGAATTTTTTAGGAAAAAATAGCACAGTGGGACTAAATCGTAAAAAATATGTAAACACGTTGGTTTTTTTGATATTAAACCCTAGAATTTATAAAATATATATGGTACTAATTTACGAAGGTATGGTTAATTTGCAGTATAAAGAACGTAAAAACGTCGAAGATTTAAAGAGCCAGGCATTCTATAGATTCATTAGAAGAACTTATTTATGGCATATACTCGGATTTGCGATCATCGTCTATGTTTTTGGTGGCCTTCCTTACCTTGTTTGGGTTGTGGTAAGATAAGATGTATAACAAATGAATCATGACTCTTTCTGTCACTATATATTACAAAGAAAATAAAAAAAGAAATAAAAAAATAGCTACTAACTTTTATAGGTTTAAACGTTATATAAACGCGTACACGTCGCTTAATTGACATTATTATTTTGTTACAGGGTGTGAGAATTACGTTGAGTTACCACTTAACGTTTCTAGTGAATTCTGCATGCCATATATGGGGAAAACAAGCTTGGAATACCGGTGATTTATCTAAGAACAATTTGTATGATTTTAGAAAGGGCTTTTTAGTTATGTTATTAATTTATAAGTAAAGATTACAAATTAACTAATTAAAAATTGTACGTTACGTGCAGATGGGTAGCATTATTTACATTCGGAGAAGGATGGCATAACAATCATCATGCATTCGAGTATTCGGCAAGATTTGGATTAGAATGGTGGCAGCTGGACCTTTGTTGGTGTTTCGTCATGTTTCTTGAAAAATTAGGGTTAGCCACCAATGTTAAGTTGCCGAGTGAGGCTCATAAGCTTAAGAGATCCTTTGCAACTATGAGCAAATTCAAGTGATCCGGATTCGGGTAAATCCAAATTAAAGTTTTGATTCATATATTGATTTATATATGAACAAATTAATGTCGATCGATCTCAATTTAAACGATTTTACATATGTGTTTTCTATCAATTAATCTAGTTATTTTTACAATAAAAACATACTTGCTTGAATGCTTACTGGTTAGATGTTTAAATGTGTTGTCTTATTTTGCTTGATTGATCATTGGTGTTTTTTTTTATTTAGACTCTTGTAATGTTTATTCATGGAGTCCCATGTTAAACTGTAGTACTGGATCAGTCCCATGTTAAGTACATATTCATCACAATAAAATGTTAAATTTAATGCAAAAATTCAGTATATATGTGTTCGAAATTGCATTATAATTGACTAGTTCACAACATTTATATATTCAAAAGTGTAATGTGCACATGTTCATGCATATTGCATATTTGATCATGTACATATTGCTCTTTCAATGTGGTTTTGATGACTTTATACAAAGTAGGTTAATGTTATTCATGTGAAACAAATATTCATATGTGAATATTTATTACAAGAATCATGTTTTTTCCTATAAAAAATATGCATATATGAATGTGTTTGTCGGTTTAATATTATTAACAAAATAAAAGTATTCACACATAAATAATTTTAAAAATATTCATGTATGTGATTAATTTATTTATGTATGTAAAAATATTCATACATAGATATTTGCATCTTCTGTAGTAAAAATATTCATACGTGAATTTTGTAACTTATGAATAATAGTATAAAATAAACGGTGATAAAACTGAGAAATATTCATATACAAATATTTCGTGGTTATTACAAAATTGAAGTTGTTTGAAACAATTCATATGAACAATGGTAAAAAAAATTTCTAATCCAATTCACTTCTATAATAATTTCTCAGATTTTTTTTTTAAAAAGAATTTTTAGGATTTAAATAGTATAATGATTTAAAAAGGATTCAATCAAATCTAAGAGTGATTTTTAAGAATTATTAATCAATTAACATTAATACTGAATATATAATTATCTAATTACACTTTTCTTAATTTTATATATATATATATATATATATATATATATATATATATATATATATATATATATATATATATATATATATATAAGGTTCAAAAAGGTAACTCTCGAAATCAAGTGCACCAGAAGATACCAACTTTTAAAAAAATTTTATTTTTTTCTCATAACCATGTTTAAATTAATGTTATACGCATGATATATGAATTTTACATACATTTACACTTTCTGTGTCCTTAAAAACTATGTGAATGTTCAAGTTTATGTGAATGATCTTCCAAGTGAATGATCATTTACACCATTCACAAGATTTATGACATTGCTACTTTTGAAAAAAAATTCTTATAATGTTGTCTTATACATGTCTATTCAAAAAGAATTTATGTGAATTATCTTTCACATTAGAGTACGTTGGATACGCTGATGAACCTGATTCATAGGGATGAGATCCATTGTGAATAAGATATTGTTGTGAACGTTGTGAACAAATAAAAAAAATACATATAATCATTCATGTATATCATCAAGTGTTTGTAACATGATTCATATGATTCAAAAAGGTTCAAAGAAGTGTTTTCAACAAGATTCAGAACATTCAAAAGGTTCATAGAAGTTTTTATGACAAGATGCTTAGGATTCAAAAGATTCATAAGATTCGACAAATACATAGGATTCAATAAAATCCATAGGATCCAATAAGAATAATAGGTTAATAGAAGGGTTCGACAATATTTTCAACAAGATGAATAATATTCAAAGTTATTTTATGGTTGTTCACAACGATAAAGTGTTCACAAAAGATCTTTAGTCTATATATATATATATATATATATATATATATATATATATATATATATATATATATATATATATATATATATATATATATATATATATATATATATATATAGGGGTGGGTTCAATGGAAAACCACTATGCACCTAAAAATTATGGAAACCTACGCATACCGTCCGATTTGGTGCATTTAATGAAAAACGCGGTGGCATGATCGTAAATAAGGTGACGCATCACGCGGGATTTTGATGCATCACGCGGAAAATTTGATGCATCACGCGGGGAATTTGATGCATTTGTGGTGGTGCAGTGCGGTTTTCACAAGTTTTCAGGTGGATTGTGGTTTTCCATTGAACCTCCCTCTATATATATATATATATATATATATATATATATATATACATATATATAAATCATTCACAACTGGATATGCTGGATTCTTATAGGTACCCCTGGTTCTATTTGTGTGTGTGTATGAAGAGCTCATTCATAAAATTATATAAAAAATTCGAAGTAAAATAATAAAATAAGAAATTGAAAATAAAATTTATGGAAGTTGAAAAAATCTATATAAAAATAATCGATAAATGGGAATAAAGAAGAAAGAAAGCAACCTGAAAGCAATAAGAAAAGGGAAATAGTCCAAGAATACAACGATTAACGTTTTTAGTGGATTGGTTGTAAGTTTTCCAAAAGGACTTTTTTTCTTTTCTTAATATGCCATAAAAATCTTATCTGTTAAGTTCATGTAACTTTTTCTAGTTAAATGAAGTCAGAAAAGTAAACCCTTGTTTATTAATAAATCATCATTGATTTTTAACAAATGTAATATTATCTTAATAATACTAATAATTTTTTATTTATTTTGTGATTAATGTTTCTAACATTCAGAACCGTTAGGGGTGAACATGAGTTGGTTTCTAGCCCAAACTGAACCCAAACTGTTTTTTTTTTTTTTCGGTTTTGGATTTTAGAGATCGTTCGGTTTCATCTGGGATCAGATTTTCGATTGAACCCACGAGTTATTGATTTTCGTTTTTTATGGATTCGGCTTGATTTTTGGGTTAAAACCATGTTTTTGGGGTTGATTTCTTTACTTTAAAATGGTTAATTCTTTTTTCTTTAAACCCTATTATTTGGATTGTATCTTCACTTTAAATACATTTTCATTTCTCTGACGATATTATTAAACAAATTTTATAAAAAGTAACAAATAAAATATCGACACACTTACAACTACGTTAAAAAACTACTAAATTATCAAATAAAAAGTAGATCCTAATATAAAAAAAAATTATAAAGTAAAAGTTCTATAGAAGATCACAAGTTAAAATTGTAAAATCTTTTAAAAAATAAATTAATTTAAAAAAAACCGGTTCGGTTTTGAAGGAACATCCGAACCCAAACTGTTTACCCTGATTTTTTTTCCGGTTTTCCGAGTTTCTGGTTTTCGGGTTTGGTTTTCTGAGGTTTTTTTTATTTATTTTTCAGTTTTCCGATTCGGGTTTTACTCATCGGTAAGATCCGTCATATAAATTTTGATGGCCTGTGCAACAATAACAGACCCTTTTAATACGAATATTTTCAATTTACGTAAAGAATCAGTAATGCAATGAAATTTGTTATCCAACATTAGGCCCATATATATAAAAACTTCATTAACATTTATTTGAAAGGCCAAACAAAATAAATATCTCCCAAATGGAATATTACAAAGGAAGGCACTGGCTATTTTGGAAGGGAAGTTATTTGCAAATAACATTTTAGATTTCATACATAAAGATTCCAAAATATTTTATTTTTAATATTATTTTTATCAATTTTATATTTTACATCCTTAAATAAGAATAAAGTAGTCTATAATTATATAAAACTGTTATGTATGAAAAAGAATAATGGTCACGTACAAATCAACTCCTATTCTTTGTCGGAGAGGAAGAAGAGAAGCACTATCAAAATCTAAACAAATTACAAATTAACCTACCAAGCACCATAGTTGTAACAGAGACACATGAATTAATAAACAGCAACAATCCACTACAAAACCCAAATTCACTGATCGACTGTACCTAAACACCCTCTTGTTCAACTTCAGCCTAATATGTAGTTTTGAGTTTTAAATTATATAATTTGATCTTTTAAAAAAATGTTAGTGTCCGTTTGCTTTTTTAGAGTTTAAATGTTGAAACATTTTTTTACCTGTTTGTTTGACAAGATTTTAAAAAAAAAAAGTTTAAAATCTGTCTAGATTATATTGTTTGTTTTTTAATTTAATAAAATGTCTTATTACATACAATATATCAATTTTATAGTTTTAGATAATAGATTTAGACAAAATATATTTTTCAAATCTGTTTTGAATAGAGGACGGTCAGACATCAGACGTCTGATTGGGATTGAAAAAACAAACAGATTTCACCCTCTTTTGTTTAACCGAATCATACAAAAGAGCTCAAATAGACAAAAGCAAAAAAAAAAAAAAAAAAAAAAAAAAAACTTATGGGGCGTTTGGTTCGCAGATTTTTTTCTCTATGATTTGCATTTTGTCAAAGGATTTGCATTATGCAGAATTTGCATTTGTCAGGATTTTGTCAAGGAATCTGCATTATCTTATAGAGAAAATTTGCTAATCTGAAGAATGCAAGATAACTAGGATTTAAAATCCTAGGGGAGAGACTGAGTTTTTAAATAACAAAGAAGGATGAGATTTTAAATCCTTACTGAAATCTGTGAACCAAACACAGTATTTTAAATGCAAATCCCAGGAAATCCGCAAACCAAACGCCCTCTTAGAGTTGAATAATTGTACGTATTGAAGATTGACATTTAAAAAATCATAATTGAGGTTTCAACACTTTAAGGTGTCAAATTAAGTTCTAGCAATTTTTAGTATGGAATTAAAGTGATAATGAAGTTTTCAAAGGATTTTGGACGGTTTCTTTATAATTCAATATCGATCATTAGAAGTTCGATACTATATTTAGTAGTCGGCTACACCAGATACATAAAATTGCAAGGGGTGGTTTAGCCAAATCTGAAGGTTTAACTTGTTTTTATAACAAATTAACGATGTCAAAACCCCAAAGTTTTAGAAACAGTAACTTTTAAGATAGATATTAAAGTTCATTGCTATAATGTGACATGTCATCGCGTCAATGACCGCAATGACTAATCTCGGTCATGTTCGTCTAAGCTCAGCCACATACGACATCCTTCAATTCGAGTCCCCGAGATCCTGTTTAGAAATTCCAAGCACGACCACACTCGAATTGAAGCCGCGTCCGTGATATCCATCGTGACCCGTGTTGGTGGGTAGGACCATGACCCAGTCGTGACCCGATCCCTAGATAGCGGCCCGCAATCAGTGTCAGGTCACCCAATTTTTTTAGTTTCTTAATTATATCTCACCAAGTCTTATACCTCCTAAGTCTTATATCTCACTAAGCATTAGTTTATAGTTGTAAACCCGGCCATTAATTTCAAGCAAAGGAAAAAGTTCTGCGCGCTAGACCATCTTCTTAGGTTCATATCTTAAAGCAAGGAAGTAGCTCACTAACCCAAGACTAATGGTAATGTAGCTTGTTTGAATAATGTATATATTGTGGTTGGGGGAATTGAAGCATCTTTTATCAAACTCTAATGTAATGGCAAAGCTAGTATCAACATTAATTTGTACCATGTGTAGTGCATGACTTGGACGCATGTAGACATGACTTATGCTATGTTTAATTTTGTGTGGTTATTGCTTTAGTCTAATCCTGAGAGTTTACATGTAACTAATAAGTAGAATGTTACAACATAATTGTATTTTATCATAGAAATATATGTGTGAACAAATACGTCGTGACAAATTATTTCCATATCTTCACATTTCATAACGTGAACAAATAATTAGTTAAAATTTCACATTTGTAAGCATGGATAAATTGTGCCAATTCCACACTTTTAAGTGTGAAAATTTTGTTGGTTGAAATATCCATGCATGTTTTTATTGTTAAGTGGACTTTTTCTCAAAAAAATCTTTAAATTATTATTTATACACATTTAAATCCGTGAAGATTTTTTTTTTATTTGTATTCATACATTCATAATTATAGAGTTTTACGAATTATTAATATTGATAAAATGAAATTATTGATAAACTATTTATAGATGTTTTCATTTTCTGTGGAGAAATCAACTTTTTCTTTAGTGGTATGACAAATACAAGTACCAAATTTGCAAAGAATCTGTTTCAACAACTCCTTAACGTAATGAAAATCATGAATGATATATTGATATCGTACGTGTGCTTATAATCTTATATATACACACACACTTTGTGCTTCCTAATTAACATATCACCTTAAAGATGAGAGCTTTTGATACTTCTGTCGATTCTAATGGCAGAAAATTAGAATCAGAATGTAAAAAAATATTCATGTCTGATGTGGTTGTGACGAGGAAGAGGAGCCTATTCTTCGGCCGTAAATGGAATATCATGGATATCTTAACGGTTCTTTGGGTCTTAACCGTTCATTTGCTAACGGTTTTCGCACCGTTTACATTCACTTGGGGTTTGTTTTGGGCAGCATTTTGTGGCTATGTTTTGAGTGGCATGCTCGGCATAACTCTCTCCTATCATCGAAATCTTGCACATCGTAGTCTCAAGTTGCCTAAATGGCTTGAATACACGTTTGCTTATTTCGGGGTTCATGCTGCTCAGGTTTTCCCTTTCTTTCTTTCTTCGTTTACAAATATATGCACTACTACAAAACTAATTAAAAATTGGTTTGAATGATATTTTTCTGATTATTAAAAAAAAGATACTGTATATTTAAATATTTTAAACTACTAAAATTTAAATTGATTAAATAATGTTGATATTTGTTTTTACAACAGAGGGATCCAATATTCTGGGTGAGCTTACATAGATCACATCATCAATATACCGAATTGGAGAAAGATCCGCACACTCCGACGTATGGGTTTTGGTTTAGTCATATGGGTTGGCTCTTTGATCGTGCCAATATTGTCGAAAAGGTACATAATATAGTAATCGATTTGTTGGATACGGATCGATATATTGTACGTAAAGTTAATTAATACTTGAAAACGGGTCGGGTATGATTTTTTTTGCAGTTTAAAGAACGCAAAAATGTGGAAGATCTAAAGAGCCAGGCATTCTATAGATTTATTAGAAGAACTTATATATGGCATATACTTGGATTTGCTGTTCTTGTTTACGCTTTTGGTGGCCTTCCTTGCCTTGTTTGGGTTGTGGTAAGTTTATTTTCTTTTATTTTATTTTTATTTTTAAAGAAATGCTCTATGTATATGAACGAAATATGAATCATTTTTAAGTCGTTCACGTATTTGAAAACGTAAATACGTTTCATGCAATTATATATGTATTTATCAAACATATTTAAGATTAAAAGATTATAAACATTAAAGCTTCAATTATTTTTAAGCTGTCGTTACAAAATTTGATTTAAACTAAAAAATTATTCATTTATTTTGCATTAATCACTTTGAAACTCATTTATTTAAATTATTAGCCAATATCCTATATTTCTATATATGTAACTTTTATTTTTAACCCAATGATAATTATTATTAGAAATTAGCAAGAAGCTCGCAACCGAAAGAAACAAAGTCCATCTGGTAGCCCTTTTTTGAAAGGCAAATTAATATTAAACGAAACGTTATCTAAAATTCGTTTGGAATAACTATTTTGAACGGCTAAATAATATCAAGTAGAAATGTTTAAGTTGTATTAATTATAATTAGAAAAAATCATGCATATGTATTTAGAAAAACACATTTTACCAAAAGGGCAAGTATATATGTTTTTAATTTAAAATTGATTTGGTATTTTCAAACAACAATAATAATATAATAACAATAATGAAAATAATAATATAATAATAATAATAATTTATTACATGTATAATTAAATTGATGACTAATTAAAACAAAAAAGAAAAAGAAAAACAAAAACAAAGTTTAATGGTTATATAACGTACCTAACATATCCGGTAAATTACCTAGTTTTAAATAAGGTACAAGAATATTAAATTATTAATGATTATATCAGTTGAAAAATCAGTTTGATAGTTAGCTAATAATCTTAAATAGTTTTTTGAGTTTTTATATAAACTAACTGGTTTATTTTAATAAAAATTATTTATATGTAACATAATGTTTATATTTTTTAAAAACTGTTATGAAATATGTCTTTTATGTAAATAAAAGTTGTTTCTTATGATGTTTTAAATTTTTTATTTTTAATTTAATGCATATTAGTTTATATAATTTGATATTTTAATATGTTATAATGTTATACTTTTATATTTCATTACAAAGTAATATTTATACTTAAAAAATAATAGAGTGTATTTATCTTTTTGGAAATAATATATCTTTCTTATTTATAGATTAAAAAATGATAGAAAATATTTATCGTTTTAAAAACAATATATTGTGTTTATCTTTTCTTATCTATATAACTATATAAAGCACTAGTTTATTACCCGCATACGACATATTACATAAATATTTTAATATATATATACTTGTTTATATTATATACATGCAAACTAAGAAATAAAACATAAAAATATTAATTTTATTACAAAAATAAATACAAGAATTATATTGTTATTATTTGTCATAAACTATAATTTTTCTAGACTTCTAAATGTATATGAATAATAATAATAATAATTTCATATCTAAACTTTCTATAATATTGTAGTTATCAATTATTAAAATATGAATATATGTTGTTTGAATTTATTTTAAATCTTATTACATCAGATTTAAATTTATAAAGATATTATTTTGATGACATATAACATCTCGAGAAATAAATAAAGTTACTCATTTGTTTTTATTTATCATGTAACATTTAATTTAAAATTTAATAATAAGAAATGTTTTATAAATCAATTATATAATTCAAGATAATCATTTTAGGTAAATTAGAGGTTATATTAGGAAGTATTTAAAATCTTTTAATTATATTAGTAATGTTTCAATTTTCTTTTTAAATCAATTATATTGGTTAATTGAAAGAGTTATATTAGACAAAATAATGGGGGGAAAACATAAATTAGAAGAGTTAAGAAAATGACACGTGACACGTATTATTTTGCTTTATTAATATATATAGATATAGATTTCCAAATATATATAGATGGTGTAAACACCCAAAAGAAAACATCAAGAGACAAATATTTTCATATTTGTTCATGTTTTACAAATTTTAAAACTAATTTCAATGTAGGTTCATATCAAATATAATATATCAACAAAGTAAAAAAAAAAAAAAAAAATTAAAAGAAACGTTTACGAAAAATTAGTCTGGAATGACTAATTAAAAATAGTGTTTAAATTGTATTAATTAAAAAAATCATGCATATGTATTAAAAAAAACACTTTTAACCAAAAGGACAAGTATGTCTTTAATGTAAAAATGATTTTGGTACTTTCAAATAACAATGATAATATACAATAATATAATAATGGAAAAAATATAATAAAAATATTAATAATAAGTTTTACACATTTATTAAATTAATGACGAATTAAAACAGAAAAAAAAAAAGTTTAATCGTTATATCAGTAATATATCTGGTAAATTACCTAGTTTTAAATAAGAAAAAAATATAAATGATTATGTCGGTTGAAAAATCAGTTTAAAAGTTGAAATTATTTTTTTTTTAAATTTATTGAGTTTCATAAATGTAAACCCTTTTTAAAAACTAATAAACTTTTGAAACAAACATAAAAAACAATATATTATACGAGTTTTATATAATTAATTTTCAGATATAAAAAAATTGGTTTCTTACTCAATGATTCGACTGTTTTATTCATTTGGATAATTTGTACCAAATTATGTCCCTTGAATTTGATACATACATATTATATGGTTGCAGGGTGTGAGGATTACGTGGACTTACCACGTGACGTTTTTAGTAAATTCAGCATGTCATATATGGGGAAAACAAGCTTGGAACACAAGTGATTTCTCCAAAAACAATTTGTAAGTCTTTATAAATTAAGCTTTACATATATAATTATTTATTATGCTATGTTATAATTAAAGATTAATAATCATAAATTCAGTGATAACCATGGAACCTAATATTTTTATGAATATTTATTTCATTTAGTATAATTAATATTTTTATGAATATTTTTTTACGTCTGAATCTAACATATAGATTTAACTATATATCTACACAGTATTTGGTATCCATAAAATTTATGATTTTTAAATTAATCAAATCTTATATGTCTGATATTACATGCGATGGATTTAAAATATCATGTGTATGCAGGTGGGTGGCATTGATTACGTTTGGAGAAGGATGGCATAACAATCATCATGCATTTGAGTATTCTGCCCGAATTGGGTTAGAATGGTGGCAGATTGACTTTTGTTGGTGGTTCATAATGTTTCTTGAAAAATTAGGGTTAGCTAGCAATGTTAAGTTGCCAACCGAGGCTCAAAAGCTTAAGAGATCCTTTGCATCCATCGACAAGTTCAATTGATTGATTCGGACTCAAACCAAAGCGGCTTACGGTGGGTCACATAGTAGTTTATATGCATGTCACTTATCATTGATTTGTTTAGTTTAAGTCTGTATGAACTTTAAGTCTTTAATACCATTTAAAGGAAAATTAAATTATATAATTAATTTTATACTTACATCGTCATTTATTATTAATTTGTTTAGTTTATTTATAAGTTTGGAAGGTTTAGTTTATATTTAGGTTATTATAATTTGGATGGTTTTACATTTATTTTGAATATTTAATTTTTTGGGAGATGATGATGCCTCTAGGCTCTAGCCATCATCGTTGCATTTCTTCACAAACCACTGAACCAGCCCACATGATTCCACTGGTATCTATTTTTATACAATTCATATTTTTAGCATACTTCTCCAATTTTCAACCCTATTTACTTCATATTAAAATTAGAGTAAATTACATGAATGGTTCTTGTGGTTTGGAGGTATTTGCGGTTTTCGTCCCTCAAAGTTTTTTTACACATTTGGTCCAAAAAATGCAAAACCTTTCACACAAATGGTCTCTGCCGTTAATTTTAGCCGTTAGGCTAGTTAACCCCCGGGAGCATTTCTGTCATTTTCAATCTCGGGGACCATTTGTGTAATTTTTTTTAATAGTTTATCTTTTTTTTTGTTTTATTTTATATTCATTTTTTAAATAACAATTTATCAAAATTAACGCAAACCCTCTTTCCCTTTCTGACGAATTGAAAGAAATACCCCAACCATCAAATTCATGTCAATGGAACCTAGTTTCAAAGATCGAGTGGATAAAGTATTAAGGTCTATTTCCTCTTCTTCATCATCATCCTCGCCCCATGGTCTCTCACCAGTGCCCACCGACTCTGGAACCCGGATAGAGTTTCTTCTCCATTCCAACGTAATTTCTTCAGCTTCCAAAGAAAACCCTTCCACCTTATCGACTGAGATGAGTGAGACATTCGATCTTCTATTGGATTCGATTCTACTCTTGACAATGAGGTATAATATACATATTATTTCTCCAACCTCCATTTTTGTTTCTTGGTCTCATTGTTTGTTTTCTTGCCGAGGATTGGATAAATTAACGCATTTAAGTCGGATTATGCAACTAATTAAATTGGCATCTTAACTTAACTTGCCATACAGCATGTTCTTGTATACATATATTAAAATGTTTCTTGTATATAGGGATTTGAAACCATCAGAATTAAGATGGTTGTAGGAATCTACACAAATTCAATCATTTCATCTCAAATATGTATACAAGAAAATGTCGTATGGCAAGTTAAGTTAAGATGCCAATTTAATTAGTTGCATAATCCGACTTAAATGCGTTAATTTACACAATCCTCGGCAAGGAAACAAACAATGAGACCAAGAAACAAAAATGGAGGTTGTAGAAATAATATGTATATTATACCTCATTGTCAAGAGTAGAATCGAATCCAATAGAAGATTGAATGTCCAACTCATCTCCGTCAATAAGGTGGAAGGGTTTTCTTTTGAAGCTGAAGAAATTATGTTGGAATGGAGAAGAAACTCTATCAGGGTTCCAGAGTCGGTGGGCGCCGGTGAGAGACCAGGGGGGGCGAGGATGATGATGAAGAGGAGGAAACAGACCTGAATACTTTATCCACTCGATCTTTGAAACTGGGATCCATTGACATGAATTTGATGATTTGTGTATTTCTTTTAATTCGTCAGAAAGGGGGAAGAGGGTGTGCGTTAATTTTGATAAATTGTTATTTAAAAAATGAATATAAAAAAAGATAACCTATTAAAAAATTACGCAAATGGTATCTGAGATTGAAAATGACAGAATTACCCCCGTGAGTTAACTAGCCTAACGGCAGGGACCATTTGTGTGAAAGATTTGCATTTTCTGGACCAATGGTGTAAAAAAAACATTGAGAGATGAAAACCGCAAATACCCCCAATCCATATGGACCATTCGTGTAATTTACTCTTAAAATTGTTCCTTTTTTTTTCTGAACAGCAAAAAATGAATGCAAGGATAGAGCTTCGGCATTGCCATCACTCCATCCTAACACCCATATATAATTAGTATTAATATAAACTAGCCAGGAGCTAGAAACAACCAATATTCAAAGTATACATCATACCGAACATTACAAATACACCAAAGACATGGGATTACAACACCATAAATTCCAATCAATTGAATACTTTTTGGCTCTGTATTTGACCCAAATAAAACTTTTTACTTGCACCTCATCCGCCACCGAATAGGGATTAAATCGAGCCCCATTGAACACCACATTGTTCATTGACTTCCAAATATTCCACAACGTACATCCAACCAATGCTCCGAAGAACTTTTTCTCGAACTTGGACTTCGCAATGTTGATGAATGAATTAATGAATAATTTCACCGAAGGATGTCTAAGAACAACTACCCCACACCAAGACATAAACCATTTCCAAACTTTCTCAGATAAAATTGTTACTTTATTATTGTTGCAATTCATCAGGAAGTTATCATTTATGAATCGACATGGAAGTTCTTTTAGAAAGTTGCTGGGTATGTTTAGTTGATAGAAATTTTTAAAAAATTTTCATTTTATTTTTTAGAAACAATAAAATTTTGTTTACTTAACAATAATTTGTTAAATTTTCATTTCACTTTTAAAATACCAATTTTTAGACTCTCTCTTACTATTCTATTAACTTCCTTATATTTACTTTTAATAAAACATTTTCTCATTCTTACTTTTATATCACCTATCATGTTTTTCTTATTTTATAGTCACATTTCTTAAAACTAAAAGTTTATTATCTAAACAAGTTTTCACTTTTATAGATTCCCTTGTTTTTTTTTTTAAACTATAAACTAAAAACTGAAATTGAAAAAGACTAATTTTTGTTAACTAAACGCACCCTAAAAAATCCATCCATAAGTTCTTTTTCATATTATTAAAATTCATTACCTCTCTAATTTTCAACTCTAGTTACTTCAGATTAAAATTAGACGCTGTTTGGTTCACGAAAAATTTTCTGAAGGAATGGAATCTGTCAAAGGAATGGAATTCTGGAAGGAATGTATTTCAAATTTCATTCCTTGCTGTTTTCTGTTTGGTTTGAATATCTGTCAAAGGAATTGAAAATTAATTTTGATAAATGACCAAATTATCATTATTATTAATTTCTTTAAGATTATAAAAATATTACAAGATAATTCTGATGTCATTTATTTATAAAACACATTTACAAGATAATCTTTTCTTTTTTCCCAATGTTACCGCTTAAAATTTTTGTATTTTTTTTATTTCTTCATATTTACTAGACGTCATTTATAAAATATTTAGAACTGTAACAGAAAGAATGAAAAAATCAATTTGAATGTCAGTTGATTGATGAATATTTGAACTGTGCAACAGATCGATTGATGAAGAATATCTATTAATAAAAAGTACTGATAAAGATTTAGATTTTCTAAATCAGATTAAACATATGTATATATAAGTAATGTGGATAAATTGTTATTTATATATGAATAAGAAAAATATATAAAACAAAATTAAAAACTACCATCAGAGACTAAAAATAAGAATTAAGATATCAATGAAAATATAATTAGAAAAAGGAAGGAAGTTGAATGATTGGTGGAAATTATAGAGAAATTGAAGTGGGTGGATTGTTGGAATGGAATGTGAATTCCTATGGATCCCTCCTTGGAAAATAGATTCATGTGAACAAAGGAAAATTTATTTTTTGAGTGAATTCTCTTTCCTAAGCTTAAACCCACCAAACAGACCACGGAATGGAATGTTCGTTCCAATTCCACAGGATTCCTCCAGGGTAATTCTATATGCACAACCTTTTAATTGTTAATCACACACCCCTTCTTAATGTGAGAGGAGATTAACTTCTAATCATTGACTTTCATGTAATTAACAAAAATCACGTGAGTAACGTGTGATTAGCTTAAATCAATGAGAAGAGGTATGCATACAACCATGTTCTAAAATTATTACTTATTATTGTTGCAATTCATCCATCAGCTTTCTTTTATGATTTGACATCATAGTATTTTCAAAGTGGCTGCTAAAAAATGCAGCCATCATTTCTTCTGTATTTTTTTCTTAATGTATGATTATGAAAAGTGAAATACTATTTTGGATGCTTTTAATTTAAACAAATAAAACGTACGATAATCACAACTTAATTAAAATTATCTTGATATTAAGTCTTAATTACAAGACAAGTAATGGAAAATCAGGGCTAATAATTGGCAAGTTGTCCATAGCTGGAGGACCAAATTGGTCAATTATCTCCTACAAGTAAGGATTAAGTTACTGACCAAGTCATTAACCTCTGCATTATGGAAAAAAATAACTTCCACGTAACCTCCCACCCACACCAGGGATATTTAAGTAATTTCCTTGTTAATGAAAAAGGACAGTATCTTCTTCTTTCAATCCAGGTAATCATCCTTTCAATGTCTTTGAGACTTTGACTCCTCCGCTTCCATTTTTATCTTCTTCTCCATCTTTTCAAAGGTACGTTTTCATCGCCTCATATCATTAAACTACTTTTTTTTGCTATAATTACTTCACTTAATTACCTCTTAATTACTTTCAGTTTCTGCTTTAATTTGTTTTCAATATTCTTTTGGTTAGTTTCAGATCAATCGATCATATCAACGAACTCAACTATTCACCATGTCAATGGCGCTCAGCTTCTACACCTACTGGCAAAACCATGACACCCTCTGCTCATCTCTTTTCCCGCCACCGTCACCGTCACCTTCTCCGGAGCTGTTAACTTTCCATGAAGATTCCACATTTTATGATACTAACAGCCTCAACCTGTTTTTCGATCCCAATTACACCAACAATCTTGATATAATTCCTGGCTTACAGTCCTCAAACTATTCGGATATTCTCCCACCGATTACACCCACCGGAAACGTTGTTACACCATCGCCGCAGTTTCAAGTTTCCAGCTTTACCTGTCAACAACCTTACTACAACTTACCCAATTATAACTCGGCTACTTTTAATCATGATCATTTGTTGCCGGTGGATTATTACCCAATGGGGGCGTCAGAACTGCCGCCATTACCAGATGCCTATCAAGGAGACGGTTTTACTGCTACGACTTTGCCTCCATGGTACGGGTACGAATGTGGAGTAGGTCGGAATATTCATGATCAGGTTGTGGAGGAGAAAGTGAAGAAGCAGAATAACGGTGGAAGGAGCTTATCGGCGCAGAGTTTGGCGGCGAGGGTGAGGCGAAGGAAGATAAGTGATAAGACTCAAGAGCTCGGGAGGCTGATTCCCGGTGGCCATAAGATGAACACTGCAGAGATGTTTCAAGCTGCTTTTAAGTACATTAAGTTATTGCAGGCTCAAATTGCTGTTCTCAAATTCATGGCTCCACTTCCGGTAATCTATATATATTATGCATTCATGCATGCATATATATATATATATATATATATATATATATATATATATATATATATATATATGTGTGTGTGTGTGTGTGTATACATTCAAGCATGTTTACGTAGAATTTAATTTCTTGCATATTGAGCAAGAAACCTATATGCTAGGGTTATATATACTTAATATATTAATATATATATAGTTATATATATTAGCCATAAAATAATAATAAGTGTTAATAAAGGAAATAAACTAGCTATATAAGCTGTTATTATAGCATGCGTTTTTGAATGTTATTTAATATTTTAATTAAGAATACTTTATTATTTATTAATTTAGTGTGATAATATGCGAATATTGTAATTCTAACCGGCCATGCGCACTGTATAAGTTGTTGTTATAGCATGCATATTTGTATTTAGAAAAATTCAAGAATTAATATGCGAATATTGTAATTCTAGGGTTTGAAAAGGTAACGAAAGTTAATTTAATCTTGGATGCATGCAGGAAAGTGAAGAAGTATTGGGCAATGGAGAACTGCAAGCTCTGGTGACTTGTACTTTGATTCAAGAGAAGTTGTACTCTTCAGAAAAGTGTATCGTACCCACATACTTTGCAGAAACCGCCGGTGATCAAACCCATGATTGATTGACACTTATTTTCCCCACTAATTCTATTATTTATATTTCTAACTTAATTATGTTATTATATTTTAGTTAGAAAGTTATATTAGGTAGTTTAGTTGGAAGTTAATTCACGCTTACTTATTCCCCCTTTTCTATGGGTATGTTGGATCTTAATTTGTATTTTCTTTCACCTTATAAACATGTAAGCCCATTTTCAAGAAAAATGAATTTATGTTTGCTTGATTTATGGATCTATCCCATGTATTTGGGGGTATTTTTGATTTAATATAGGTCTTTTAAAAAAATAAATTTATTTTTACCAATTAAGTTACCCTTGTTTATATCATGTCATGCGTGACAACAATTATTTAGAGACTTAGTTTAACCGTCAATCTATGAGGAAATGGTTGTAATTTTGATGAAGAAATGATCGACGGTTTATATAGCTAACAAAAACGTTCTGAATTGTAAATCTAAAATAAAACAAAGAGTAAAGGACATTTTTGGTCCTTGTAGTTTGATGGTTTACCCGGATTCAGTCCTTTAACCATAATAAGGTCAAATTTCATCTCTATTTTGCTAATTTTGTGCCCTTTTAGTCCCTCGTCCGTTAAACTTAACGACACAACCGTTAAATTTGTAAGATTGACATTTTTACCTTTTTCATTGAGACGCTTTTAGTCCCTATGGTTTTATTATTTACCCATTTATAGTCCAACATTTATTTTATTTTATTTTATCTTTATAATTATATTATTTATAGATATACTTAATTCATTATAAACACACTTATTTTATTTATAAATATAGTTATGTTTTAATATTTTATTTACATTTAATATTGTTCGTATTTTATTTTAAAATCTAACTTTTATTTTAATTTAAATATATATTTCTTTACTAATTTATTTAAAGTTCATCTTCTTTATTAATTTTTATTTTTATAATATTATTGTTGACATTTATCTATGTAATTTTGTTAGTTGTGTTTAAGTAGATATAATATCGTCGATATTTTTCTTCTCCAAAGTCACTATTTCTTCAAGTATCTTCCAACAATCAATTATCGACACATAAATTATATACATATGTGAATATACTTGAAGAAATAATGACACTGG
Organism: Centrapalus pauciflorus; assembly: GCA_020465985.1. Lineage (NCBI taxonomy): Eukaryota > Viridiplantae > Streptophyta > Magnoliopsida > Asterales > Asteraceae > Centrapalus > Centrapalus pauciflorus. The sequence continues at coordinate 403,764 of JAANYP010002796.1, read as the reverse complement.
AAGATACTTGAAAATATTTTACACACACACACACATATATACATACATACATACATATATATATATATATATATATATATATATATATATATATATATATATATATATATATATATATATATATATAATATGGTTCGAGGGGGAGTACCACTACTTATACAGCGCATCAGAAGCTACCAATTTTAAAAAACTTTTTTTTTAATTTGTTATTACATAAACATGTTTTAATTAACATTATGAAGATTATATGTAAACTTCACATACATTCACATCTTCTAGCTCCTAAAAAATGATGTGAACGCACACTTACATAATTTTGCATATATGTGGTGCGTGATTTCATGCACTTAGAGTGTTCGAATTTGCGTGAAATTCACATATTATCTGTGTAATGTTAATTAAAACATGTTTGTGAAAAAAAATTTCAAAAAAATAATTTTACGAGTGATACCTTCGGGTGCGCTGTGTAGTAGGTAGTACTCACTCGAACATATATATATATATATATATATATATATATATATATATATATATATATATATATATATATATATATATATATATATCCAAGACATAAATTATATAATATACACATAAACATTATGTCTATTAAATTATATACATATATATATCCAACATATATAATATAATTTATGTGTTGATAATTGATTAGGTTGGAAGATACTTGAAGAAATAGTGACTTTGGAAAGGAAAAATATCGACGATATTATATTTACTTAAACACAACCAACAAAATTATATACATAAATGTCAACAATAATATTATAAAAATTAAAATTAATAAAGAAGATGAACTTTAAATAAAATTAGTAAAGAAATATATATTTAAATTAAAATAAAAGTTAAATTCTAAATAAAATACGAACAATAGTAAATGTAAATAAAATATTAAAACATAACTATATTTATAAATAAAATAAGTGTGTTTATAATGAATTAAATATATCTATAAATAATATGATTATAAAGATGAAATAAAAAAAATAAATGTTGGACTATAAATGGGTAAATAATAAAACCATAGGGACTAAAAGCGTCTCAATGAAAAGGGTAAAAATGTCATTCTTACAACTTTAACGGTTGTGTCGTTAAGTTTAACGGACGAAGGACTAAAAGGGCACAAAATTAGCAAAATAAGGATGAAAATTGACCTTATTATGGTTAAAGGACTGAATCCGGGTAAACCATCAAACCACAAGGACCAAAAATGTCCTTTACTCTAAAACAAATAATAGATAAATCTGTATGCCTAACGGTTCTCGCAAATAAAGTACATTTGCATGGTTTGAACATGAATCTCCACCGTATATTCCATGCCACAACCACTAAGTTATTATCACGGAAACAAACATGCATGCTTGTTATTGTTATCTTAAGCTATTATATGTCTAACATTAAAACAAAACAAAAAAAAAAAATCTTTCATTTAAATTACTAATTAAAATTATGTAATCTTGATTTGAATTTGATTTACAAATATGGGTGGCAGGGTTTGTATGTGACAGGGACCAATTTGTCATTTCATAAAATATTCCTGGTAATTAGGAAGTCGGTTAGTTAATCGATCCCTTCACCGGATACATATTTAGGTGTAAATATATGTGTTATATAAATTTCACAAAAATTATATAATAACTCACATCTATAATGTATCATTTAAAGATTAAAAGGCTATATAAAAAATAAAGAATACATGCATAAAAATGTAAAGTCCGGCCCAAATTTGTTAATTGAAGAACCCGTTAGGGTTGAAATGGAAGACAACTATAAACCAAAACATTTGACTAACTGCTAAAAATAGAAACAATTTTATGCATTTTTTGCATTTATAGCAATATTATTTATCTTTTATCATTAATAGCATCAACTTATATATTTTTTTATCATTTATAGCAAAACTTAAAAAAGTTATTGTTATTTAATGATAAAAAGAATACAAAAGTTATTGCTATTAAGGATGCAAAATACAAAAGTTGATACAATTAGTGACAAAAAATAAATAATGTTGTCATAAATGATAAAAAATAAAAAAGTTATTACTATTTTTAGTAATTGACCCTAAAAAGAAAGCACAATTTGTTAACCAAACATCAAATGTAATATGAAATTTTTGCATAAATATTTAAAACACATTTGTTAATTATACCTGTATTAGATTTGAATTCACTTCGATTTCATGGTATGTCAAAATTATCCGGTAGGAATTGCATAACAATTGAGGAATAATATTATCCAAGCCAGATCATAACTCATAGTATACTTGCAATTTTTAACTCTTTGAAAGGACTACTCAATGCTATTTGCAAATACATGTTATGTTAGGTAAACTTGGTGACTTGTCCTCTTAACGATGAATTTCCTCGTATTATATACATATATAAATGAGATCGTATGAGAAATCAAATATTTATAAGAAGTGTGAATACAAAACGTTTTGAATCAAAATTTTAAGCAAATTCCTTTGTTTATAAACTAGAATAGAGAACGTTTGATCAAAGTATTTTTACGTTATAAAAGAATTTGCCAGACGAATGTCATATGAACGTATTACAAAAAGGGAATTGTGAATGGAAGTGCATAATTAAGGAAGGTTTTGGAGGCGTGAATGTGAGACAAAACATATTTACATAGTTAAACGAAATGCTCTAAACAGAAGGCACCCAAGTTGACCAATCGATTTGCCAAATCATCTTGCCATGAGCGGAGGGTTGCACCGTCACCAGACCTAATCCGTTTGGTACAGAGGCGTGCTCTCATTAAAGCCAAGAACTGAGTTTTCACATAGCATCACATTTGCATGTGTTACAAAATCACAAAATCCTAAGTTATAAATGAATAGAAAGGTCTAGTGACGGTGAACCTAAGAATGTACAACTTATTATATATGTTGAGATGATGATAGTCGACCTACAAATGACTTTGGAGCAAATTCAATGAAACACTTGAACTAACATAGATAAAACGTAAGTTCACATGACTTGGTAACCGATCAATGAAACATTTCAAATGACAGCTATGCTTTTCAAATTCTTTTTATGGAAAGACAAATGTTGTTACAATTAATTGAGTTTGCATTTTATTCCTAGCAATTTGAGATACAATTTCAAAGTTTTAACATTTCACTACTCATTAATATCGATTGCCCTAATACTTAAAGCTTAAAACATAGATTTTGACATAATTAAAAAAAGTTTAACACGTTCTTTTTGTAATCTTAAAGTTTAAATCCATCATAAATAGAATTTAATTTTTTTTAAATTTCACCGTGATACTAACTATTATCATTTACAATGTGCACAATTAAATGTTAATTGAGGAACAAACTTTCAAATGTATAAGAACCAACAATCTACTTGAACAATATCCATTTTCTCATACCTTTATTAGAATCTTGATCATATGATGAGTTAGTTTAGAAGATAGTTTTGATAAAAGTTTAAAAGATATAAGAACCTTTTAACACGATATCCTTCAATAACATAAAGAGGTTGAACAAAACTGATTAGGGAGAAGGGTTCGAGAGAAGGAATGTTTTGAGAATATAGGGCAATAATTAGAGAGATGGAAAGTCATTTGGTCTACTAAATCTAAAAATAATATAGCCATATAGGGCTTGGATTTTATATATGAGATCTAATAAATAAATAATGGGTGTCACTATTGTCATCCCAATATCCCATAAATGTCTATTTCTACCCCATCATTATTACTATATTATTATAAATCAGTTTTTTATAATTAATTAGTCAATTATTAAAATAACAGATTTTACCATTTCACTTTTCAAGATCAATCTAACCCTTTTTCTACCCAATTATAGGGTGTAAATAGACTCCCCCATAATTGGTTTGAGTATTTTAAAATTCTTTGAAGGTTATATTTAGACTGAAGGATCTTAGCTAAACTGAAGGCATTTTCATTTAAAATTATTTTAGTTGTAATGTTTGACAAAAAAAAATATAAAGGACTTCGTTTTAATTTAGCATTTTACAATTCACATTTGTATGCTTTCTATCTCTCTTTCTTCCCCATAATTATTTGATTAATTCATCTTGTGTAAATTTCAGAATCCTAACCAACATATTATACTATGAAACATCCTGAAAATTATATAAGTAATGACTTTAAAACAATCAAAATTTACAACCAATAGAGAAAGTGAGAGATCATTGTTGGAAAAAAGTGTGAATTTTTCAAAGGAAAAAGTGTATTTTCCATGTTTTTGGACCAAATATAATTATATATAGTTGTGAGATATATAATTAATATTTTATGGGTGTGTATTCTCCTTGAAGAGAGGATTACAACGATATAAAGAACGTCCAAAACGGAGCTAAGATGAATGAGATATCGATGCTCAAAGATTGGTGTTTGATGTGGGAAAATGCAATTTAAAAGTGTGAAAACTTGTCCCACATAGGAAGATGGACCAAACCATGAGTGGTTTATAATAAGGAGCCTTGACAAGCATGACAAGTTACTCCAAGACAAAACTTGGGTCCAAACAATAGCAAATCATTAAACTTGTGTGCACTCGCATCTGTCTCGTACTTTGTATAAGGTATTTTTTTTGTGCGAGCCGCGTTCGTGTCTTGAACGAATCTAGACAATTCTAGAGCCGTTACAGAAATGGTTTAATGATAGAATTATTATATTTAATTATTAATAAAAAATATTTTTTTGTTACAATTAAATATAATTAATTTGTTGTTACAACTCATGGTTTAATGATAGAATTATTATATTTAATTATTAATAAAAAAAATGGATTTTTATTATTATTACAATTGAATATAATCAAGTTGTTGTTACAACTCATCTCCTATAAAAGGGATGGAGATGCAAACACCAAAAGACATTTTTTGATACACTTGAAAGACTTGGAAAACACTTTGCATTCTTGAAACTTTTTGCACTTTAACGGCGAGACGTTGCTGCTTCCAAGAACGAAGATCACTTTGAATTCACGTGTTTTTTTTCAGGCAAGTTGGTTACCTCCGGCAGTACACGCTGCTTTGGCTGTTGTACCCTGGGAAACAGACTTCGAATCTGTTTTAAGGGAATCGTGTCAAACACGAGACTCAGCCTTTATTTTCCGTATTGTAATTTACTTTCCGTATTATTATTTCTATTTGTAATTTTAATTTCCGTACTTTATTTATTTCCGTGTATTGTAATTTCATTTCTTGAATTGTAATTCGTACTACATTTCTTATATTTTATAATTGGTATCGGGCACAATATCCCTACAATCTTAAAACAGAATTTTACAACCACGATACCGGTTATAAAATTTAGGAATTTTAGAGAAATTGTTTCTTCGATTCAAACAAGTTTTGTCTCGAAGTAAAAGTTTCTATTACATTATTGTTTCGATTCAAACGAGTTTTGTCTCGAAGCAATTGTGTTTCCATTTCATTTAATTATTTCTGTTTCGTTACAAACGAGTTTTGGTTTCGAGACGGATTTAATTTTTGCAACAACCTTGATTAAGTGTTTAATTTGAACGGCAGATTCGATTATTCACTTTTGGTTTCTTAAACATTGAACGGATGATTCAATTTTAACTTTTAATATAAAATTTGTTACTATTCTCGTTCGGGTTACAAGTGTTTGAATGAACGGTTGATTCATTCTTCACTTTGGTGTTATCACTTTGGTGTTAGATTGAACGGCAGATTCAATTTTAGTGATAAAATCGGTTATAATAATAAGGATTTAATTTTGTTATAAAGTGATTAAATTGAACGGTTGATTCAAGTTTTGTCAATTGAAGTATTTGACATTGTTTATAACAAAAGATTTAATTTTGTTATAAAGTGATTAAATTGAACGGTTGATTCAAGTTTTGTCAATTGAAGTATTTGACGTTGTTTATAACAAAAGATTTAATTTTGTTATAAAGTGATTAAATTGAACGGTTGAATCAAGCTTGATCAATTAATTTGACGTTGTTTATAATAAAAGTGTAATTTTATTATAAAGTGACAAAATTTTCTTTATTGAAAATTTATAAAGTATTTGTTTGGAAAAAAAAAAATTCACAACTACTTATAATTATTTTCTTTGGCGTTAAAGAAAAAAAAATGGAAATGTTAGATGGAGTTGTGTCATGGTCGATGACTTCAACTATAACATCTATTGCTAAACCATTGATTAAGGAGATGGTTGATATAATTGGAGTTCAAAATGCGAGTAAATTTGCCAATCATATTGAGAAATCAGAATTGTTTTCTGATTTGGATCTTGAACCATGCGTGGTTCTTGACGGCAATGGTGAAGTTGCAAGTGTGATGAATGTGAATATCACGGCAATGGTTTCTGATGTAGAATTGGTAAGATCTGAACCGAATGAATGGTGGATCGACACTAGTTCTACCCGACATGTGTGTTCGGAGAAAAGTTTGTTTACTACTTTGAAAGTAGTTAATGGAAAAAAGATCTTCATGGGAAACTTTGATACGGTTGATGTCAAAGGTGAAGGCGATGTGATCTTGAAGATGACATCCGGGAAAGATCTTAAGTTGACAAATGTTTTGTATGTACCGGAAATTCGAAAGAATTTGGTTTCCGGTTGGCTGTTAAACAAGTTTGGATTTAAAATGGTTTTTGAATCGAATAAATTTGTTTTGACCAAGAATGATCATTTTGTTGGAGAAGGTTTTGCTTTGAATGGAATGTTCAAAATAAATTTGATGATTTTGAAAAGCAATTTGAATAAAACGACTACAAATTCGGTTTATTTGACAGAGTCTTCTAACGTATGGCATGGTCGTCTTGGACATGTCAATTTTAATTCTTTACGTCGTTTAATCAAGTTAAATTGCATTCCATCTTTTCATATTGATTCAAATTATAAATGCCAAACTTGTGTTGAAGCCAAACTTACAAGATCGTCTTTCCAATCGGTTGAAAGAATAACCGAACCACTTGATATGATTCACACGGATGTGTGTGATTTAAAATCCATTCCTACGAGAGGTGGTAATAAGTACTTCATCACGTTTATTGATGATTGTACAAGATATTGCTATGTTTACTTGATGAAAAGTAAAGATGAAGCAATCGAGAAGTTTGTTTTATACAAACAAGAGGTTGAGAACCAACTCAACAAAAAGATTAAGGTTGTAAGAAGTGATTGAGGTGGTGAATATGTGTCACCGTTTGCGGATTTATGTGCTCAACATGGAATCCGACACGAATTCACCGCTCCTTACTCACCTCAACAAAATGGTATTGCGGAAAGAAAAAACCGAACATTGAAAGAAATGGTGAATGCCATGTTAATAAGTTCGGGAATGAGCCAAGAAATGTGGGGGGAAGCTATCCTCTCGGCTACTTATCTTTTGAATAAGATACCCCGCAAGAAAATGGATAAAACACCGTATGAACTTTGGATGGGAAGAGAGCCATCCTATAAGTACTTACGAGTGTGGGGGTGCCTAGCAAAGGTTGTTGTACCGGCACCTAAGGCTCAAAAGATAGGACCTAAAACGGTTGATTGCATATTTATTGGTTATGCACATCATAGTAGTGCCTATCGGTTTATTGTGTATGAGTCTAAAAATCCAGAAATTCACAAGAATACCATCATGGAATCAAGGAATGCATCCTTCTTTGAGAATATATTTCCTTGTTTACAAAAGGATCGTGCTAGTTCGTCTAAATCAATTGACGAAAATGTCCAAGATGAGACATTAGAACAACCTGAAAGAGAAGAGGTTGAGCCTAGAAGAAGTAAAAGGAAAAGGGTTGAAAAATCATATGGAGATGATTTTGTCACTTACATGGTTGAAAGTGAACCCAAAACTTACCGAGAAGCGGTAACTTCTTCTGAAGGACCTCAATGGAAAGAAGCCATCAAGAGTGAAATTGAGTCAATTTTACAAAATCATACTTGGGAACTAGTGGACCTTCCTGAAGGTTGTAAACCACTAGGTTACCGATGGCTTTTTAAGAGGAAAATGAAACCTGATGGTTCCATTGATAAATATAAAGCACGGTTGGTAATCAAAGGTTACAAACAAAAGGAGGGTGTCGATTACTTTGATACATATTCGCCGGTGACGCGAATAACATCCATTAGATTGGTGCTTGCGATTGCCGCAATAAGAAATCTAGAAGTGCACCAAATGGATGTGAAGACGGCTTTTCTAAACGGTGATTTAGAAGAGGAGATCTACATGGAACAACCCGAGGGTTTTAGTGCTCCCGGATGTGGAAAGAAAGTTTGTAGGCTTGTTAAGTCATTATATGGCTTGAAGCAAGCTCCCAAACAATGGCATCAAAAGTTTGACCACGTCATGCTAGAATGTGGATTCAAAATTAATGAGTGCGACAAGTGTGTGTACATGAAAGATACAAAACATGGATATGTCATTCTTTGTTTATACGTAGACGATATGCTTATCGTTGGTAGTAACGAAAGAATGATTAATTCAACGAAAGAGATGTTGAAATCCAAATTTGACATGAAAGACATGTGTTTAGCGGAAGTGATTCTTGGTATTAAAATCACATGAACCCAATATAGTCTTGTGTTAAGTCAAACTCATTATGTGGATAAAATTCTTGAGAAATTTAGTAATGGTGATTCTAGTATAGCTAGAACTCCAATTGACACTAGTCAACATCTATCGAAAAATAGAGGTGAAAGTGTTAATCAACTAGAATACTCAAGAATTATAGGCAGTCTAATGTATCTAATGTCTTGTACCAGACCGGACATAGCATATGCTGTAAGCAGACTAAGTAGGTACACGAGTAATCCGAGTCGGATTCATTGGAAAAGTGTGATACGAGTACTTCGGTATCTGAGATATACTCGAGAGTACGGACTGCGTTATGAGAGATATCCAGCTGTGATAGAAGGATACAGCGATGCGAATTGGATATCCGATATAAAAGATTCTAGATCTACAAGTGGATATGTATTTACACTTGGTGGTGCTGCTATTTCTTGGAAGTCTTCCAAGCAAACAGTGATAGCTAGATCTACGATGGAATCTGAATTCATCGCATTAGATAAATGTGGTGAAGAAGCCGAATGGTTACGTCAATTTATTGAAGACATACCAAAGTGGCCGAAACCCGTTTCAGCCGTTACTATACATTGTGATAGCCAATCAGCGATTGGTAGAGCGCATAGCATAATGTATAATGGTAAGTCAAGACATATTAGACGTCGGCATAATTCGATACGACAACTACTCTCAACAGGTGTTATTACTATTGACTATGTGAAGTCAAAAGATAACATTGCGGATCCGCTTACGAAAGGCCTAAATAGAGAGTTAGTTTTGAAGTCGTCAAAAGGAATGGGACTAAAGCCCATGAATGAATAAATTCATACGAAGGAAAACCTTACCTTGTTGACTGGAGATCCCAAGATCTTGGTTCAAAAGGACAACCTATTTGTATGAATAAAGTGTGGTCACTGTGGGGGGTTGTGAAAAACTCCTAGTCCATTCCTATATGATTTCTAGAAGAAAATCATTTTAGTGACAATGAGGTTAAGCATTTTATAATGATTCGGTAGAAATCATCTATGCTTTTAATGATTCGGGAGAAATCACCTATGTGAGAGAGAAGTGGGGTCGCTTCGAGTGGAATTGTAGGGGCACAATTCTTAGTAGCTCTCGCAGAACCAGGCTAGTGTTCCATGACCATAACGGACACGACTATGAGGAGTTAACCTTGTTAGGGAGATTCTTGTGTGAAGTGTATTGTCGTCTTCACAAATGGCAGCTCAGTTCAAAGACATCGAGTTCTACTGACGGCTAGAACACTAAGTGCATTTCATAAGGGAAGGTTCAAAGGTTTACACCTACCTATCCTATGCAAGATTTCAACCATTGAAAATTCATTGGAATTTTATGTGTCTTCGATCAATCTCATACATGTGGGGGATAATTGGAATGTGTTTTCGATCGATCTCTCATTCATGTGGGGGATTGTTGGAAAAAAGTGTGAATTTTTCAAAGGAAAAAGTGTATTTTCCATGTTTTTGGACCAAATATAATTATATATAGTTGTGAGATATATAATTAATATTTTATGGGTGTGTATTCTCCTTGAAGAGAGGATTACAACGATATAAAGAACGTCCAAAACGGAGCTAAGATGAATGAGATATCGATGCTCAAAGATTGGTGTTTGATGTGGGAAAATGCAAGTTAAAAGTGTGAAAACTTGTCCCACATAGGAAGATGGACCAAACCATTAGTGGTTTATAATGAGGAGCCTTGACAAGCATGACAAGTTACTCCAAGACAAAACTTGGGTCCAAACAATAGCAAATCATTAAACTTGTGTGCACTCGCATCTGCCTCGTACTTTGTATAAGATATTTTTTTGTGCGAGCCGCGTTCGTGTCTTGAACGAATCTAGACAATTCTAGCTACAGAAATGGTTTAATGATAGAATTATTATATTTAATTATTAATAAAAAAATATTTTTTTATTACAATTAAATATAATTAATTTGTTGTTACAACTCATGGTTTAATGATAGAATTATTATATTTAATTATTAATAAAAAAATGGATTTTTATTATTATTACAATTGAATATAATTAAGTTGTTGTTACAACTTATCTCCTATAAAAGGGATGGAGATGCAAACACCAAAAGACATTTTTTGATACACTTGAAAGACTTGGAAAACACTTTGCATTCTTGAAACTTTTTGTACTTTAACGGCGAGACGTTGCTGCTTCCAAGAACGAAGATCACTTTGAATTCACGTGTTTTTTTTCAGGCAAGTTGGTTACCTCCGGCAGTACACGCTAGCTGCTTTGGCTGTTGTACCCTGGGAAACAGACTTCGAATCTGTTTTAAGGGAATCGTGTCAAACACGAGACTCAGCCTTTATTTTCCGTATTGTAATTTACTTTCGGTATTATTATTTCTTTTATTTGTAATTTTAATTTCCGTACTTTATTTATTTCCGTGTATTGTAATTTCATTTCTTGAATTGTAATTCGTACTACATTTCTTATATTTTATAATTGGTATCGGGCACAATATCCCTACAAGATCGTGCATGGGTTCGACTCCCGTCCATTCATTTAACATAAACGAGTCATGTTGGATTCATTTACAATCATACATGCATATATAGTCTTTTGTCCAATATATCCCTTAATGTTTTTAGTCACTATTATTTTCTTAACAAAATGTTAGACCAACATTTTTGGTCGCCATAATAACCGGCCAACTTATAAGTAGTGACTACCAATTATATATTAAATCACTAACCAATATGTATGATCGATCAGTAATATTCAAAGCAAAATGATATGGCTCGATCAATGATCAAACAATTGTGGTCACACTAGCTAGCAACTATATATTAATTCAGCTAAAATGTGTCTTTAACATGACTTTCGATCGGGGCCATAAGATCGAGGGGTGTGTGGACCATTCGGTTTGCATTTTATGTATAACAAACATAAAAAACTTAAAGCATGACTTTTAAAACCTGAAAATCTTTTGAGTAGGGTTTTTGTCACTTTCGTTTTTCTCATAAAAGCTAGTATTAAGCTTGAACATTCTATTATTCTTTCATTTCCAGAATATTATTAATTGAACTACATTCTTATATTTGGCATAATTATTGTAAGGTCAATTCTTGGACCACTTTTAGATTTGGAAACAAGCAAATCTCGACTAGTCTTTTAACCCTAGCTTTTAGGAAAGCAAGTCAACCGAGCTAATTGTCATAGAGTTAAATTATATGATAATTCACATAATTTTTTTTATTTTTTACATATAAAGTTGTGTACTTTTGGTAAATACACATTGATATGTGTGTGCGTCAATGTAAAAAAAATTATTTTAAAAGTATGTGTTATTTTGAAAATGAAATGGACTCTTCTGAACCTGAAAATACACTTATAATTTATTCGTAGAGAATATTATGAACTAAGTAGAAACTAGAAAGTGATAAATAAGCACTACAAGAATTATAGGCAATAACGGCGACACCCTTTAGCAGCGACATCTAAAAAAGCGGACCACATGTCGCCGCTAAAGCGCTTTAGCAGCGACACGATGTCGCCGCTAATACCCAAAAAAAAGGTGCCCCCTTTCTGCCGCCTATTTTCACCTCTTTCACCTTCACTTTTCACCTACCCTTCTCTTCTTCTCCATTGTGCGATTTTGGCTTCCTCCCACCGGTAAGCACCGATTTTTTTGGGTTTTTCTTTGTATTTTATGTATTTTTTGGGTAAAGATATGTAATGTGTGTGTATTGATGTGTTAGGTGTCTTTGATCTCATCTCTCTCGCTCTCTGCCGCCGGTTCTCTCTCTGTCGCCGCCGGTTATCTCTCCGTCACCGCCGACTCTCTCTGTGCAAGGTACGTATTTTGTATGTATTAAGGTTAGTGTGTGTATTTGTATGTATTTTGAGTATTAGTGTGTGTATCTGTATGTATTTTATGTATTAGTGTTAGTGTGTGTATTTTTATTTATTTTGAGTGTTAGTGTGTGTATTTGCTTGTATTTTGTGTATTTAGTATATTAACGTATGCATTTGTGTGTTGGTGTGTGTATTTGTTTTTGGATAAAAGTTTTAGATTTATCAAAATTAGGTTTTTATTTTTATGGATTTGTAAAAATTATTTGTAGGTTTGTTTAACTTATTTTCTTGGATAAAAGTTTTAGATTTATCAAATTTAGGTTTTAATTTTATGGATTTGCAAAAATTATTTGTAGGTTTGTTTAACTTATTTTCTTGGATAAAAGTTTTAGATTTATCAAAATTAGGTTTTTTAAGTATTTGTTAAAATATTTTTAGAATTATTGTGTTTTTATTTATAAACGTTTTATATGTATTTAGTGTATTATTGTGTGTGTATTTATATGTATTTTGTGTATTAGTGTGTGTATTTATATGTATTTTATATATTAGTGTGTGTATTTATGTGTATTTTGTATATGTTTATGGTAAAATAATGTAGATTTACTAAAATTATAAGTAAAAAGTTATATATGTATTTTTTAGGTAAAAAGAAAGCAATGTACTTGTATTGTAGATTTTAAGGTGCAATTATATGTTTGTAGATTTATTGTGTAATTATTTGTATAAAAGTTTGTAGATTTGTTGTGTAATCATAAATTTATTAATTTAGCGGCGACATTCAGCAGTATTAGCGGCGACAAGTGTCGCCACTAAAACTCTATCTGTTTGTAGTGAAGCATTATTCACTTTTTCATTAAAAGAATATTTCACTCGTTAACAAATTACATAACCTTAATTATTATATTAAAATCACATGGTCCAACAACATATCCTATTAAACTGTGATGAAATAAATCATTAAGGTTTTTCTTTTCGTCATTCGAAGAACGTATTAATCTTTTATTAATACGGTTGTTGTCTCGAGCATCGTTTCAATTGTTTTCATCCAAATAATTCTGATTTCGAAGAACATATTCAATGCAGATCAACCCGGCCACATATTGCCTTTGACGAAGCAAATAACAATGGTTTGTTTCATTCTTTTTATTGTTGCTTCCGAAGAACAATTTGGATGTAGATCATCCCACACATCTTTGAATCCGGTTGTTCTTTAGGGTGTCGTTTTAGTCTCAATGCTAATCGCGACATTCAATTGTCTTCGTGCTTGTAAAATTAAGATCAATTTCTTCATGTAACATAAATATTAGAATAATCCCCTCATGTGGTAACTGGTAGCAAAAACAAGGACGAGAGTATAGAAACCATGTTTAGTCTTTAAACTATGTTTGTCTTATTAAAAAAAAATATATTTTTTACCAGCTATCGGATTAGCCGGTAAAACACAACTGATAAAATAAAAAGTTTAGGGACTTAATCACTAAAATATGGAAAGATGATGAGTTTTTTCCAACATTAATCAAGTAAAAAAAAAAACTTAAAGTAATCTATTTGATAACCAATCAAACAGGTCAAATATACACTTTTAGGGACTTAAACAATAATGAAAAAAGTTCAGAGACTTAATCACTAAATTAAAAAAAGTTGATAGGGTTTTTTCAATATTAATACATTCGGGAAACAATAATGGTAACGAAACATGGATATGTACGTTTGATGGAAGTTTGCTTTTAAAAACATGAAATCTTGGGTTTATAGAAAAATAATCGGAGGAGTAGATGAACTTACGACTTGATCCTTCAACCTTTGTTTGTACAATCGTACTCAAATTTCTCAATAAATGGTACCAATACTACATGGAGCCTTCGTTGTGAAGATTAATGATCGGCTAAAATGTGAGAAGTCATTGTATCATTAAGCATGTAAATACATCGTTTGAATTTCCGAATTATCGATCAAAAATATGAAAAGATGCATACTCATGTCAGTATTTAAATGAAACTAGAACATGTTATTCGACCACGAACAACATCATTTTTCCTAATCGGTTTAATACATGTAAGCAGAATTACAGTTACACGACTTAATACATAACATTCGACATCTTCACATGTTTATTTAAATTTCATCGGATTAATAACTGAGTTTATAATATTTGTTGCATTCACATATTTCATCGGATTAATTAACTGTGTTCGAACTAATTACAGGTTTCACACTTCGATCACAGGGTTCACAAGCTTCTGAATCAGACTATGCACATTTTATAGGATTAATTAACGGGTCAAACGTAACATTCAAAATCATCAACGGTTTCATACTTTACATTCAAAAGCTTCAATGAGTTGCATTCCAAAACAACAGGTTCAAATGTAGTATTCAAAATCATCAACGGGTTCAAACGTATAGTAAGAGTCAAAAGTTTCAACGAATCACACAAAAGCTATGACGGTTTGCATTAGAAAGCATCAACGCTCAAATGTAACATTCAAAAGTCTCAACGATCATACAAAAACTATAATTTATTAACACTTAACAATATCGAGCGATCTGCTATCAATATTTCTAACAATTTTAAAATATGAAGAACGAGATCAGGAACACCCGTATGTGTTGCAGGTTTCGGGCATGGTGAGGTAAGGGGGCGAATATTATTTTAGGCTCAGTTTCATGATCGACGCTCCATTAATTGTCTACGCTCGATCTCCCATCATCATCACGCTCCATTGCAATGGAGCATTGATCATGAAAATTGAGGAAGTGTCCAGATGATGAAAAGAGAAGCATTGACGGTAAAATTGTAACGTCAATTGATTAGAGCATCGTTTTTGGATGGGGGAACGTAAAGAGTGAAGATGCCATAGGTTTTTTTTTGGGTTTAGAAAATGTATTTTAGGTATTTAATAATAAATAAAGTAAGGAGTTACAAGTGTTTAGTATAGGCTTCACAAAAAAACTCATCCCCGACGGGGAACCCGTAACTCGACCCCGATTTGATCGGGGAATCCCGAGTTGACTGGGGATGGGGACGGGGAATCCCCGGTTTAAAATAATGGGGATGGGGCAGGGATGGAAGACACTTTAATCCCCGACCCTGGTTTTATTTTATGTTTTAATATAGATTATTATATATATTTAACTTTACAATGTAAATTATTCATTACATTTTATTTAATACATTAAATATCATTGTTTATGTCTTTTTTTTGGTTTAAAATACTATTGTTTTTTTCACTTTATTGATTTTATAAATTTTTGCATACATTTCTTTGTTTTAGTTTTATTATAAATTATAAAGTATATATCTAATACACTACAAAATAAAAGCCTTTTAGTGACTGAACATTTCTGTCACTAAAACTCAAAAATCAGTCACTAAATCCAATTTGACTTTCTCCCTCTGAAATAAAAACAGTCACTAATAGTATTTACATACACAATTTTTCAGTCAGTAAAAGCTAAGGACCTTTAGTGACTGATTATTTCAGTAGGCATAGGGTGCTTGGAAAATAATGAGGATCCATCATTTCTTTTCTTGACATATCATTTACAGTCACTAAAAAATAGAATTTCAGTCATAAGAAGCCATTTTACTTACTTTTAATTTCAGTCACTAAAACCTCTATACATATTGTAACATCCCGGATTTGAGCCTGGTACGTGGATTTAATTTATTGGCTCATTTATTTTATTATTTTTGCGTGTTCCAATTAAATTCCATTTCGTGGATTTAACGTGTCAAGATTGAGTGATACGTGTCTCCGAGCTAATAATTAGTGGATTAATTATCTCCTTGAGATCGTGGATTTAATTGGGTCCTAATGATATAATTTGTGAAAAAGTGATATCGGGTCCGGGTTAATGGGTTCGGAACCGGAATAAAGATAGAGACGTGTATAGATATATGAGCTCCTTTATCCATCCCTTATCCTTTCTCTTGCTTTTATTTTCAAGAAAAGCTAAGGTGTGTATGTGTGTGTTTTCCTGGAGCTCCAGCTGAAGGGAATTGATTTCCAGCTTTGGATTTGTTGAGGAACCTTGATAATCTTCATCTTGTTGAAGTTCTTGAAGACCTTGAGGTATGGATTCTTGATTTTAATGGCTAAATCTTGAGTTGTGTATGTGTTGTGTTGAGGAATTGGTTTCTATAGTGTTATGAGTTGTATATGTGTGAATTGGTATGTCCCTTGCTGCTGGGAATTGGGTGTGGGGGTTGAAAACCCCCTGGTTCAGCTATGGAGTTCGAAGAGCAGTACTGGAGCAGGAGACTGGTCGCGGCGCGACGCGCAGGGGGCCGCGGCGGGACGCCCAGAAGGCTTGAGGCGCGGGGCGATGACAGGGGGGCGCGGCGCGGATTTCTGTCTGCCGGAGAAGTTCGGTTTGAGTAATATGAGAGAGTCTCGAGTCGTCAATTGGTCGGGTTGCTTTGGGGCAGTGTAGGGTTGAGTTGTTTGGGATTTTGGGTTCCGATAGGAATTCCGTAAAAGGGTTTCGGGGATCGATTATCCGTTCGGGAATATGTTTCGGGTTTAGATTGATCGCGATAATCATATTTGATTTGAATTGTTGATTGTTGGGACTTGTATTGATATGTGGGACTGTGACGATTACAGGTCCTAGCCGATCACGTGCCGAGCCGCATTAGAGTTTCGGGTTTCAGTCGAGTTCGGGTAATCGGTGAGTACTCGAGTCTTTTACAAAGCGCGCGTAAACTTTTATGAGTCATGTATATGTGTTGTGATATATTGTGTATGAGACCGAGCATAGTGCGCAGGTATGATCCATTCTACCCTATACGTGCTATATGTGTTTGAATTGCAGGTGTCCGCGATATGTGATCGCGCAGGCTGACTGTCCCTAACCAGTCACGAGATATGAGGCTGTATATATACGGCAGTGATATGCCAGGTCGCTCCTGAGCCTATTGAGTAGCTAACCGCTGCTGTGTGCGACCTGTTAGCTGGGGAACGTGGTCCCCTTTTGAGCAGAGATATGTGTTATGCATCGAGTTGCATATGTGTGCTGAGATATATGTGTTGTGTATGCTATGTGTTCTTACCTGCAGTGTCTAACCCTCGCGTACTCACGAGCTGTCCAGCTTATGTTTTCGAGTCCTGTGTGTGTCTCAGGCAGTCATATCGTGGGGTCGCAGCCGCAGTCGCAGCAGCCGAAGTGATTCAGAGGTCGAGAGTGTTTGTTGATTGCCGTTGTTAGACCATAGAGCTGTTGTCTGTATCTTATACTGGATCAGTAATATGTTAGCTTTCAGTAATCCATGTTTATCAGTATTCAGTTGTGTTTATAAATCAGTGTCGGTTTATGAGACGATGTATGACTCCGTGTTAAAGTTTTAATTAGCAGTGTTTTCCGCTAATCCTGTGACATGTGCATTATGAGATGATTGCGTTATTGCCACCTGTGTATTGTATTGACGTGGCATTTGTGTGAGAATTGTGGGTGTTACACATATATATATATATATATATACATACATACATACATACTTATATATATATATATATATAACCATAAAACCCTGGTAACAATATTGACATATCAAATCTATTTCTTCATTTCCATTTTTGTCGAACAAAAATTACAATTCAAAAATCAAATGTATTCCAATACTTCCATTTTAGTCAGACAAAAATTACCTTTGTGATATGTGCAGGTAGTTATGGCAGATCATGGCGAGGGTTCAGGGCCAGAGAGACCAGCGGGAGACGAGTATGTCCGCCGGTCAGAGATGTTATCAGTGTTGACTGAGTTCTACAGAGAGAGGGACAGAGAGAGAGCAGCAGCGACAAAGAGCTGATCCGCCGCCAGTGACTAGTGCTGAGACAGTGGTTGGGGCATCTTCTTCTTCTGCTCCTCGAGGTGGGTCCTTTAAGGACTTTATGGCGGGAGCCCCACCTCAGTTCCGAGGCGGTGGTGAGCCGGGTGCGGCTATGGCTTGGGAAAGAGAGATAGAGGCGGCATTCCGAGTTGCCCACGTCGATCCTCGTGATATGGTCGGCTATGCGGCTTATCAGCTGAAGGGAGGGGCTTCACAGTGGTGGAAGTCCATTGAGTCATCTATGACTACAGCCGCAGCGTATGCTATGACATGGGATCAGTTACGTGCTATCTTCGAGCTTCAGTATATTCCCCGGGACGAGCGCCGGGAGATGGAGCGTTGTTTCTTGCACCTTCAGCAGGGTAGCATGTCGGTTCAGCAGTATGTGGATAGATTTAATGAGTATGCCGAGTTTGCACCTCAGCACGTGGATACAGAGGTCCGTAAGGCCGATGCCTTTATCGATGGGTTGAGATCTGATATTCGGGAGTTCGTTGGACTTCACAACACCCCGACATTTGCGAGAGCCTTGGAGTTGGCTCGAGTTCGAGAGAGAGAGATCGAGAGGCAGAGGGGTCAGCCTCCGACCCAGAGACAGAGGACAGAGACGGTTGAGCAGTCCCATAGTTACTTCAGAGAGCCCAGGAGTCCCAGAGAGAGAGACAGCCTGAGCAGCAGCAGGTTCAGGGGCAGGGTTCGGGATTTCGTAGAGACAGAGATAGGGGCAGAGACCGGAGGTCCAGGAGGTCTGGGCAGTATCAGGGGTCCGGGGCAGCCTGTCAGAGTCAGGGGCAGACTTCCCGATACAGTGCTCCGAGTCAGAGTCAGAGCAGCGTGGGACAGGGGTCCCAGCCGTCAGGGAGCCGAGCAGACAGTTCAGCTGGGGAGAGAGACTGTCCGAGGTGTCGCCGTCGCCATTCTGGTCCTTGTACATCAGAGCAGCCCCGTTGCTACCGATGTGGTCAGTATGGCCATACATCTTTTACTTGTACTTCGAGGGATTCCCTGTGCTTCCGCTGTGGGAGGCCAGGTCATATAGTCAGAGATTGCCCGGATGCGCCGCTAGCAGTGCAGGGAGCGAGCACTAGCGGGACCAGAGCAGAGCCTTCATCATCGAGCCGTCGAGAGTCAGCGCCTAGGGGTCGAGGTAGAGTATTTCAGGCCACGGCAGAGGAGGCCCGCGAGTCTACCGATGTGGTATCTGGTACGTATGTTCTGAACGGGCTTAGTGCTCGTGTTTTATTTGATTCTGGAGCAGATCGCTCGTATGTATCTGTTGTATTCTGTGCCTACTTTTCTGTGCCTGCTACTGTTTTATCTGTGCCGTTAGTCGTTGAGAGAGTAGACGGTAGTACAGCTCTAGTGAGTCGAGTATTCAGAGATTGTGTCTTAGAGATAGATGCTCACCGGTTTCTGATCGATTTACTACCGATAGAGATCAGCAGTTTCGACGTGATAGTGGGTATGGACTGGATGACAGCCAGGCAGGCCGATATTCTGTGTGCGAAGAAGATGATCCGGATACCCATTTCAGACAGTGAGACGGTGACAGTATGTGGCGAGAGGCGCCGAGGCGAGATCGGTATTGTTTCGATGGCCCGAGCTCAGAGATATGTTGCGAAGGGGTACGAGACCTTTCTGGCTTATGTTGTTGACGCCAGATTAGAGAAGAAGACCTTAGCGGATATACCCGTAGTTCGAGAGTTCCCTGAGGTATTCCTAGAGGAGTTGCCTGGGTTACCGCCAGATCGTCAGGTCGAGTTCCGTATCGACCTTATCCCTGGAGCGGTGCCTATTGCGAAGACGCCTTATAGGCTGGCACCTACCGAGATGAGAGAGATGATGTCGCAGCTTCAAGAGTTACTTGATCGTGGATTGAGGTATGGATTCTTGATTTTAATGGCTAAATCTTGAGTTGTGTATGTGTTGTGTTGAGGAATTGGTTTCTATAGTGTTATGGGTTGTATATGTGTGAATTGGTATGTCCCTTGCTGCTGGGAATTGGGTGTGGGGGTTGAAAACCCCCTGGTTCAGCTATGGAGTTCGAAGAGCAGAGCTGGAGCAGGCGACTGGTCGCGGCGCGACGCGCAAGGGGCCGCGGCGCGACGCGCAGAAGGCTTGAGGCGCGGGGCGATGACAGGGGGGCGCGGCGAGGATTTCTGTCTACCGGAGAAGTTCGGTTTGAGTAATATGAGAGAGTCTCGAGTCGTCAATTGGTCGGGTTGCTTTGGGGCAGTGTAGGGTTGAGTTGTTTGGGATTTTGGGTTCCGATAGGAATTCCGTAAAAGGGTTTCGGGGATCGATTATCCGTTCGGGAATATGTTTCGGGTTTAGATTGATCGCGATAATCATATTTGATTTGAATTGTTGATTGTTGGGACTTGTATTGATATGTGGGATTGTGACGATTACAGGTCCTAGCCGATCACGTGCCGAGCCGCATTAGAGTTTCGGGTTTCAGTCGAGTTCGGGTAATCAGTGAGTACTCGAGTCTTTTACAAAGCGCGCGTAAACTTTTATGAGTCATGTATATGTGTTGTGATATATTGTGTATGAGACCGAGCATAGTGCGCAGGTATGATCCATTCTACCCTATACGTGCTATATGTGTTTGAATTGCAGGTGTCCGCGATATGTGATCGCGCAGGCTGACTGTCCCTAACCAGTCACGAGATATGAGGCTGTATATATACGTCAGTGATATGCCAGGTCGCTCCTGAGCCTATTGAGTAGTTAACCGCTGCTGTGTGTGGCCTGTTAGCTGGGGAACGTGGTCCCCTTTTGAGCAGAGATATGTGTTATGCATCGAGTTGCATATGTGTGCTGAGATATATGTGTTGTGTATGCTATGTGTTCTTACCTGCAGTGTCTAACCCTCGCGCACTCACGAGCTGTCCAGCTTATGTTTTCGAGTCCTGTGTGTGTCTCAGGCAGTCATATCGTGGGGTCGCAGCCGCAGTCGCAGCAGCCGAAGTGATTCAGAGGTCGAGAGTGTTTGTTGATTGCCGTTGTTAGACCATAGAGCTGTTGTCTGTATCTTATACTGGATCAGTAATATGTTAGCTTTCAGTAATCCATGTTTATCAGTATTCAGTTGTGTTTATAAATCAGTGTCGGTTTATGAGACGATGTATGACTCCGTGTTAAAGTTTTAATTAGCAGTGTTTTCTGCTAATCCTGTGACATGTGCATTATGAGATGATTGCGTTATTGCCACCTGTGTATTGTATTGACGTGACATTTGTGTGAGAATTGTGGGTGTTACACACATATGTATATACATACATACATACTTATATATATATATATATATATATATATATATATATATATATATATATATATATATATATATATATATATATATATATATATATATATATATATATATATATATATAACCATAAAACCCTGGTAACAATATTGACATATCAAATCTATTTCTTCATTTTCATTTTTGTCGAACAAAAATTACAATTCAAAAATCAAATGTATTCCAATACTTCCATTTTAGTCAGACAAAAATTACAATTCAAATCCAAATGTATTCCAACAATTCCATTTTAGTCAGACAAAAATTACAATCCAGTTAATGTTTCTACATCCAACATCTTCAACTTTGCAACCTCCTGATTCCTTTATAAAAAGCATGTTTACCAAATTTTTTATCTGCAAGAATCACAATGAAAAAATATTATGGTAAGATAATATGAAATAACTACAAGTACTAATCAACAACGATTATCATAGTATACAAAGTCCATCTTGTAATAAAATCTGCAACCTCAAGGGGAACTATGGACTGATTTGTACTTCAGAAGCACGAATTTTGATTTAGCCAACAATAGCATGTACGTTTAAAGTGTTCCTATAAATTTAAATCCTATTAAGTGATATATATATATATATATATATATATAGAATGCTGAGAATTATGCAACTAAAGAAGTACATGAAAAGAGTAACAATTAGAACTATAACAAATTATAGCTTCCGTCGTTCAAGATTGTGTGCATGTATGAGTGTCAAATACTAATTAATTATCTTAACAACATAGATTAAAGGATCTTCATAATTATGGAATACAATTCCTTCCAATGAATCTGCAATCTCAAATTAAAGGAACTACAAACTGATTTGTACTTCACCCATAAACAAAAAATTAGTTGATCTAGCCAACAATGGCACCAAGTAACCTATATAGAATCTTGAACATGCGTTTGCTTAATATTTTGTTCACTGCTTCTTCTCCGGCCATTGACCTCACCTTCTCCAGGTAATCTTTAAACAACTCTATTTGATCCGGAAGTGATATCACTGACTATGAACAAATAAATAAATTTTGGGGATCATATCCACCAACTCTATATGTATGTATGTATGTATGTATGTATGTATGTATGCATATCGCAAGCTCGGATGTAAGGGGATCATATCCACCACCTTGTGATGCAATACCTCTTTAATTCCTAGTTGTTCAACTGCAAATTATTAGAATTGCATCAACGAACAAACTTTTTTAATAAAAACTCAGATTTGGTTTTTCCAAGTCTTTTTGAAAAAAAAAAAACAAAAGGAAAAGATTAAAAGAAAAACTCAGATTTGGTATTTTCCCTAAATAAGCATGTATTGTTGTATAAGCATCGATCTCATACATATATTAAAAAGATGAAGAATTCAATTGGATAAATTAAAAGAAAGAGATATACCAATTCAATCAGAAGGAACTTTGGCATTAGAAAGAAAACCTGCGAGTGGGTTGGCCTCCATAGAAGTCTTTGCCATAAGGAGGGTAATTCACCTTGAAAATACAAAGTGATTACTTTCCCCTCCTTCAAAGAACAAAGTGATTACTTTCAGTTCGTTACAATCCTGATATTTAGTAAAAGTAAGTTGGTAATAAGTAGACTAAAATCGACCCCAAAATTAACTAAACTCGAGCCCAAACACAGCTGCTTTGACAACAACATTATAGCCTTAGGATTCTTGATGATAAACGCACCTTTAGGATTCCTGATGATAATAATGAAGAAATTCAATAAGAGGTGACGGCGAGACATGCAAGTTGATAAGCTCCTTTCAATCAAGCAGTAAGAAGTGTAAAACCATCCACAAAAGAGCAACAGGACTTTTGAGAATGTTTCAACTTAGCCATCGTATATAGGCTAGTTATAAGCAGCGCCATCAACTATGAGGTAAATATAGTAGCTCCTTTCACTCTACTCAATGACAGAACATCCTCTGAACCACCTACAAATACCTACCTAGTCTGATATTTTCTTTTAGTTGATTACACGTAGCCCCGTAAAATGTCTTAAACTTACAAAATATTATATATATATCCAAGTAATGACAAACTCCCCTTTAAAATGGTTGAAAATGACCTTCGGACCAAGGTTGAAAGACAAATACTTCATGGAATTTCCAAAATGATATGGATTGCAAGATTAGGTGATGAATGAAATATGTCCTTTTAGTTGAAGGAACCAACTTTCACTTGTAAAGTCTTTATCTTCGGATTAAATCATCACAGATTCTAACTTTCTATTGGCGTGACGCCCTTTGATACCTAGTTCACTTTATCGTTCTTTGAAGTTATATCGTTACTATTATCCTCACAACTCTCCTAGGCCTAAAAAGATGAACAAAATAAAACCCAAGGAAAACCCTCATCCTAATGTAGTTGTTAATGTTCAAATTCTTTACAAACAACCATCCAAAATTTGTAGTTGGTTTCATTAAAAAAAATATTGTTCCCCTAGTGTAGGTTTACTTGTCGCCTAACCCCATTAAATTTTAATGGATACCTCGTTATGTTCCATTCGTTATTCAACCCTAGCAAAAGACTATATAAAAAATGTCGGCACATCCAATGGCCAATTTAAGGAAGCAACATACCAAAAAGGCAAAAGGAACACCTATTCTTTAAGATTGATGTTACCATATTTCATGGGGGTATCTTAATAAATCACTCATGAAGTTAAAGTAGGAGGAACATACCTATACATTAGGCGTTCATAAAATCCTCCTCCTTCATCTTTAGAAGAGAATGGTGTGTCTCTTCTCCTACTGCAGACCAAAAATCAATTAAAGTGTCAACAGAAAGTCTGGCAGTATGCAAGGCACATGTTTCGCGAGTTCCATGACCTCTGCCATATCCCACCATTCCTTGGCTGATCCACCCACGACCTCCACCCCCACATGCATCTGGATAGAGTAATTCGCGCTCACGTTCCCTTGCTCTGGCACGGCCGAAGACCTGATTGAGCAAAACACGCAATGCAAAAGATCCCACCACACAGAAATACAAAATGAAGAAAAAAGAAGCAACAATTAGATTATTATACAGTCATGTACATTTTGAAGCCCTTTAAGAGATTTTGAATATAAATAGCAATCCATGAGGGTAAGTGTTCCATCACGAGTTGTGGTTAGACCTCCCCAAGGATGGACAGATGGATCTTGAACGTCATCATATTGCCAAGCATGCATCTTCAAAAGTTTTGTTTTTTGAGGTTCTGCTTCCATTGCAAGACACCTGACCAACCATTCCCTCTTGCTGCAAAGACTTCCCATACATGACAATCTGCAAAAAAAACCTTCGAGCAGTAGCCCGTTGCATCTGGAGCAGTACATATTTTTTCGTGCTTGTTCAAACAGAGTTTGCTTATAACTCTCAGGAGTTCTTGCCGAGCTTATCAAACAGAGCAGTAATACTTACAAATAATCAAAGTACTAAAAATTTCTATTACAGGTAACATATATATATCAAAATATTCCAACAACACAACATATAAATCACCTTCATAGATATCAAATGCGAATTCCAATTCCAACACATTGATAAATCTCAACCACAAAAACTTAACCCAACTCAAACAATATCTAAATATACACATTATTAAATCTCATAAATTTGATTATTATCAAAATCAAACTACATATTATCTGGAATCAAATAATGATTTTATAAAAACATCAAAACCCCTGTGTGCAAATTGAAAATGAATCTTGAATCAAACACAAGGATTATACCGGCTTAACTCTATAAATTGAATATGTAACAACAAAAAAATCAAAAAACCCAGGTTTCGAATGTATCACAAACTGGAGGCTTGGAAGAAGCTGCTCATACTTGAAATTAACTCAAGTATCAAAAATGTCCAATGCTCAACTAATAAAAAGTACAACAAAGCTAGATTGTAATGTTTACTTAATCATATGTATATAACTAGAAGTGATTTAATAATATTGTGCAGAGGCTTCATAGATGTGTCTTCGATCGGTTACAATTTCTAATGAACGAGTTCACAACAAACATTAAACACAAATTAGAAGAATAAAAAGAAAAACCATAGGAAATCGAATGGTAAATAGCAAGAAAGCAAGAATTCGAACCTGATATAAAAATCGCAAACTTAGGGCTAGCATCGTAGTTGATGTTGCGCAGCGGGAGCAGAGGTGGGGGCGCGATGAAACCGAGCGAGGGCGAGGGCATTGGCGAGGTTAAATCGATCAGCGGCGATGTCGGAGGCCAATCGCAGCCGGAGCGGCGGAGTGAAGGCGGCAGCGGCGATGGAAAAAACCCGTACGCGACCTTGAGTAGACAGACACAGAGAGAAGGATAGAAGAACGCAGAGTTTTAATTTCTATACCTGATATAAATAATTTTTTAATTTTATTTTCAGCTAGTCTAAAGTTTAGTCAGAATAGGCTTTTTAAGAACTTTTAGTGACTAAACTTACTTCAGTCTGTAAAAGCTTCAGTCACTAAATGGCATTTATGTTGTAGTGATAACTCAAATATGCTTGGATTGATTTGTTTAAAGTTTATTTATATATATTTTTCTACTAAATTAGTATTTATAGTTTAAACTTAATAATATTTTAAGAAGATTGAAAAACCCGATTTTCCGATAGGAATCCCCGATCGGGACGGGGATGGTGATAGAAACTCATTCTCCGACGGGTATGGGGATGAGGATTAAGAAGCAGAGATGAGGATGGGAACTGATATCACTGCCCCGTCCCGTCCCGCCCCATTACCATGTCTAGTTTAGTATATTGTTTAAATGATTTAATAATAATTAATTATATATTTAGATACATAAGAGAGTTTTAAAGTTTTAGAATGACATTGATGTAATTTTATGTTTGTAAGGATATAAACGTAATTTAGAAATTTTACAAACACAACAGTAATTACTAATGTTATAAAAAAAGTCCAGCATTTCATTTAACAACCACTAGTATCATTGAATGACCACTTATTATTTAGTTTTGGTCCTAACTATCACAATCAGATTTGATCCCTGGATTCCAAATTTGTTGAAAATTGGGATCTCATTTAATGCATTGTTTTAGACTCCAATAGAGCCATAGAGGAGGTGTTATTAATAGAGTTGTTGAGGAGTCGGTGAAATTCTAATGAACCAAAGAGTTTCAGTCTAACGGTATCATATGTTAAATCTAATCTTATAGTTGGGGATTCGAGTCTTATTATGAACAAATGTTTAGATTTATTAAGAGGTTTAGAAAGTGTATATCTTTTACTGTTAAAAAAATTCAAATGGTGTTTGGTTCATCCGAATATAATATTTTATTGTTCCAATTAAGGTAATCAATCATTACGTGAAAGAAATAGGAAATTTTGAAATTGGCTTGTTGCTTATCGAATTTCTAAGAAATTCGATTTGATTTAAATTTCAGTTTCAATTAAACAGCGTAACTAATAGAACCGGAGTTCATTCAGAAAATATTACTTTAAAATGTCATTTAAGCGGATGATATCGATTTCTAAATTTAAAAAACAATGAAATAAAAATGACATTAAAAAAGGTTAATTCATTTATTTCTTGACAAATTGATGTGAATCATCATAAATTAAAAGTTTGATGTTGTACTTAATTAGGATTAGTTGACTGGCTAAAAATTTTGGGATAATTACTAAAATAGCCAAATCTCACACATTTATTCACTTTTTAGCCACTTTATATACATTTTACCAAAATAGCCACACTTTACGTTACCACATTTACGTGATAGCCACAATTTACGTGATTTGTACTTTTTTTCATTTTTTAATGCATTACGTTACAAAAGGTGACTGGTCACGTAAATTGTTGTACTTTACGTGACCATTTTCGCTCATTCCCCATGACTGTTTGGTGGGATGTCTTGTCACACTTTACGTGACCAAGTACAACGATTTACGTGACCAAACACCTTTTGTAACGTAATGCATTAAAAAAATGAAAGAAGTACAAATCACGTAAATTGTGACTATCACGTAAATGTGGTCACGTAAATTGTGGCTATTTTGGTAAAATGTATATAAAATGGCTAAAAAGTGAATAAAGGTGTGAGATTTTGCTATTTTAGTAATTATCCCAAAAATTTTCATTGATCAAGTTACTAAATTAACATTTTATCGTTAAATAAGTTTACTGACCCATTTACAACAACATGCGTACATTTAATAAATAACTATTTTTTTTAAACTGTTAATTTAATTTAAATTCAAATCAAATCAAACTTAAAACTACAATTAAAGTGTTAATTTGATTTGATTTGAATTCAATTCAAAACACATTGTAATAGATTTAATATATCAAAAATTAAAACTTTAATCTAATTACATATGTCATCACCAAGTCAAACCAAGTGGCAACATAATACAAGGACACGTGACAGATTATTTATTTATTTGTTGGAGTGTATAGATAGATATAGACATTGATTAACGGTTAAACGTGAATTAATATTAATTTTATTATTATTCAAGTGACTCATATAACTACCATGAAACAAAATGTCATCAATTTATTCAGTTGTATGTGTCGAACAGTAACAAGTCAACAAATTAAAATTTAATGATATAATTAATTAGCAAAACAATTGTTACCGAAATTGACCAAATAATTATTATTTGCAATACCCGTCAATCAAATTTAATGGAAAAAAAAAAATTCTTATTAGTGTCTTTTCAATTGTAATTTTGTCATGTTTTAAGGTATCGTGTCTTTAGATATGCGATTTGTCGAGACCTATGATTTTCAATGTATTCTTTCGGGACAATTAAAAAGTGTGTTGTTTATTTAATGAAATACAAATAGCAAAGATCATAAATTTTCAATTAAACTGTAAAAACTTAATTATCTATAAATCTTTATTTTATACTAACTATCTATACTATTAAATAAATAACTAATTGATTCGTCACCTGTCATTCTCTCCTTTTGTCATTTGATTTATAAAATTTACTTTAAAATTTAAAACAAATCAAATCTATCCAAATCTAATGTGATAAATCTGATAGCTAATTAATTAAAATTAAACAAACTTTATTATCCTTATAATAATAATAATAATAATAATAATAATAATAATAATAATAATAATTATTATTATTATTATTATTATTATATTTATAAATATATTTTTTTAAATTAACATGTATAATACATGGGTATTAATCTGGTATATAATAAAAAACACCGAAACAATACATGTAACTTTCATATTTCAACAAAAAAGATAAATACAATTTTTTTATTATTTAATAAAATAAAATATAAATATAATTTATTATTTATAAGATAGAATTTCATATATATCCTTATAAAACTTACAAATTACGTGTATATCCTTACAAAATTTTAAATTACATCAATATCCTACTAAAATTTTAAAACACTCATATGTATTCAAATGTTAAATTTAAAATTATTAAATCATTTAAGAAATATAAAATTATATGAAAATTATATGTTTTGGCTGAGCCATGGTCTCATCTAACTGTGTTATATATATATATATATATATATATATATATATATATATATATATATATATATATATATATATATATATATATATATATATATATATATATATATATATATAACTGGTAAAGTTTAGTTCTTTTTATGTATATTTAGTGTAGTATTATATGCAGTATTGGTAAAAAAAAGTAAATTTGCAAGGATAAATGTATAATAAAGAAGTTTAAGAAGGATATATATGCAATTCTTGTTTTGTGGGGAAAGGGTAATTTAAGGATTTACAAATAAATAAATTAAAAAAATGATATTTTGTATCATAAATGATTTAATCATTTAATAATTATAAATTAAATATTTGGATAAAATAGTGACTTTTAACTATTTAGAATGATATATATGTAATAAGAAAGTATGTAAATATGTAATAAGGAAGTTTTAGAAGGATATATATGAAATTCTCACTATTTTTATGTAACATCCCAATTTCGAGATAATTGCGTGTAATTATTTTAGTGGATGTTTAATAAATTATTATCGTGTTGGGCCAATGAGATCCCGAGTAGTGGATTATACGTGTCGGGTTTGCGAGTTACGTGTCTCCGGGTTATAATATTAGTGGATTAATTATATATTTGAGTTCGTGGAGTTAATTGGGTTAAGTGGATATTAATTGTGAAAATGTGATATCGGGTTCGGGTTAATGGGTTCGGGACCGGCCGAAATAGAAATCCATATATACGTGTTCTCCTTCTCTTCTCCCTTATCCTTTTGAGAACCCTAAAGGTGTATGTGTGTGTTTGTGTGATGAGCTCCAGCAGAAGATAATCATCTTCAAGCTCCAATTAAGTTTAATGTAAGGCCTTGAGTTGCTTCCTCCATCTTCATCTTCT
This sequence comes from Centrapalus pauciflorus, assembly GCA_020465985.1. Lineage (NCBI taxonomy): Eukaryota > Viridiplantae > Streptophyta > Magnoliopsida > Asterales > Asteraceae > Centrapalus > Centrapalus pauciflorus. Next base: position 373,871 of record JAANYP010002796.1, on the reverse strand, counting down.
TTGAAGTTTTTGAGTCCAAGAAGGTAAGAATCTTTGCTTTCCTTTGTAGAAATTGAGATATGTGGTACCCAAGTTGGGGGAATTGGTTGTTAATTGTTATGTTAGAGTTATGTATGAATTGTGAGAGTTTCCATGGTTAAATTCGAGTGAAAATGGAGATGATGCTCCTGGGCAGAGCTGAAATCGCAGAGCAGGAAAGAGGGGTTTCGCGGTGTCGCGGCGCGACCACCAGGGGGCCCGCGGCGCGACTGGTAGCCTGCAGCGAAAATCCGAGTTGAGTCTCATTAGAGGGTTTTGGGTCGAATTGGTATCGGGTTCCTTCGGGATTATCAGGCTGAGTTTTATAAGTGTATTAAGGTTGAGTTTAGGGTCTCGTTGGGATTGCTTTTGAGTCGAGTCTTGGGTCGGGTTTCGGGTATTGGTCGGGTTTCGGTTCCGTGGAGTTGTCGGGTTTGAATAGAGTTCGGGGTGTTGTGATTATGTGTTTGATGTCATTCGGGACTGTGTTTAATCAGTTGGGATCTGTGTAATTTCAGGGACGAATCAGCGAGCTGAGCCGAGCCAGAGATTTCGGGACTAGTGGATCGACCAGGTGAGTACCCGAGTTCTTTTCTAAACCACGGGACTGTTTTCCGAGTCATAGTTGTGTAGCTAGCTTCGTGTATGTGTATATTGTGTATATTGTGTACTGTGAATGAGACAGGGACGCGAGCACAGGTATGATTCTATTTCCCACATATGTGTTATATGTGCATGAGATGAGATCCAGTCCGGGGTCCGTGATTAGTTCCATACGGACGGTGATTCGCGATGTGTGATCGCGCGGGTTGACTGTCCCTAACAGTCCTTGGGGCGTGTATACACGGCAGGGCCTGTAGCCGGTTCGCGCCCGTGCTACAGGGTTGTGGCTAACCACCAGTGCGCACGGTCGTTAGCTGGGGAAGGGTCCCCCTTCAGTGATTCTGCAGGGCCGTGGATCTCATGCTGTGTGTCCATATCTGTATAGTGATGCTGATTGCCAGGGACAGAGATAGAGTTGTGCTGTGTGTATGTGCTATGTGTACGCATGCTGTGTGTTTATTGTACAGAGTCTAACCCTCGAGTACTCACGAGCTTCCGAGCTTACGTATTCGAGTCTTCCATGTTCAGGGTATTAGCGATGGGATCAGTAGTTGTGCTTGTGGATCTGGGATCGGGGATAATCTGGGAAGCTTTGTGTTAGTTTTGTGTAATGATATGATCAGTAATAATTATGTTAGCAGCTTTTGGGCTCGTGTAATTAGCGGATTATATGTAATAGTGTTTATATAAAAGTTTTAAATTATCAGTGATTCCAGCTTATCCTGTGACATGTGTATGATTGAGTTATTGAGATGTGCCACCTGTGTATTGTATTGACGTGACATTTCCGGGTTAAGGGAGGGTGTTACATTTTAAAACTATAAATCTCAATAAATAATTAATCTAAATTTAAACGTTATTATAATTATTAGTAAAGTCAAATTTGATGTTTAAACAATTAAATATATGAAAATTTAAATTTACAACTAAAATTTATATATATTGCTTACATACATTTTATGTAAAAAAATTATCAAAAATAACCACGTAATAGGTGGGCTAGAAAAACTATAATATATATAACTCAGTCATACTTACATATATTAATGGAAGAAAATTGTTTTATTTATACATGGGTTTTATTAAAATACATATCATACTTTTATTTAATTAACAATTTACCAACAAGCACCAATTTAATTACTACATTCACTATATATATAAAGAGGTTTAGTGAAGAATCAATATGCATTGGAAAATCTTGAAGAACCGTAATATATTGCATGGAAAACAAAGTGCATCATGCGAAGATGATTGTGTATTAAATGGAAGGGATTGTGCGTCACATGGAAGATGCACAATGCTACCGGCATGATGTATAATCCCTTCTAATGCTCCATGTGTTCCATTACAATGTGATTCTTCAAGGTTAAAATTACAAAATCCAAATAGTTACGAATAATACGTATTGACTAAAAAAAGTTAATAAAAATTCATTTTCAACGTAATTATATGTTAAACATTTTTAAATTTGTTTTTTTTTTTTGGTTTTTACAATGATTTTAATTAATAAATTATTTTTATAAAATCTATGTTGGTCAATTGGGTTGATTTCGGGTAAACAAGGTTGACATTAACCCGATCCAAAAACTTATGTCAATTTTGGGTCGACCAATTTTTCATCCCGCTTCAGGTTTTCGTATCGCTTTTTTGTGTCATGCGTGTGTATGTATATATATGTGTGTGTGTATGTGTATGTGTATGATCAAAGAGAAAAGTTTAAATTTATGAGAAAATGAGAGGAAGCTCCTCCCTCGATAATTTTCAACAAGACGAAGTGATTTAATAATAACGACATGTATTTTTATCACTGAGACTAAACAATTACCAGGTCACGTCTCAAGACCTCCTTCTCTTCTTCTACAACGTTTTTCAATCGGTTTTACTGGATATTTTTTTCAATTGATTTCGATTTTGATTAAAATGTTTTTGTGAACATTTCTCAATCGGTTTTAATTTTCTTCAAGTTTTCTTTCATAGATTTCAATTTTGATTACAATCAAATTTTTTAATGTTCTTCAAATCGTTTTTTTATTTCTAGTTTTTCAACGAGTTTTATTTAAGTTTATACCTCAAAAGTACTTCGAACTTTTAGACAGTGTTGAATTAAGGATTCCTGTGTGTTTTCAGCATTTGTTGTTTTTAAAATTTAAGCATGCTTTTCAATGAAATGTCTCAAAATATTACTAAATATTATTTATGTATTTAAGCATAACAAATGTGATATTTAATTAATGAAAGGGGCTTGATATTAAGTAAAAAATAGTTAGAAAGATAAACATTCACATTTACATTATTGTTAAGCTTAGCAAAAACGGTTGTTAAAGTTTGCCAGATGTAAAGTTATTGATAAAGTTTAACAACAACAGTTAAACATTACATTAGCTGCAACTGAACATAACAATAGATGAAACCTTAACAGTAGTTGCAGATCGTGTTAAAATTCATTAGCTAAACCTTAATAGCAACATAAACCTTAAACATCTCACTAAAAAGCTTAACAATATTTGCCAAAATTTTAGCATATATAGGAAAAACTTTAATTGCGATCGGAAGAAATCTTAACATCAACAGCAGAACCTTAACATGAGTTGAGTTGCAAGTGATGTTAAGCTCAGTAGTAACAAAACTACTTTAGCATCAGTTGGTTTCGAAGGCTGTTAAAATTCAAGAATGAGGTTAAGATTTAAGGATGCTATTTAATGACCATTTAATTACAAAAATGGAAGCGTAATTTTTAACCCTTATCATCAGATGACGACTTAATTATGTAATACTGTTGTGTTTTTTAACCCTTTAATCAACTTTTAATCTAATTTAATGACCAAGAATTTTACCTCACATTTTCACAAACTTTTTTTAACGCACTATCTCAAACCTACATATATTGTAGCAAAGTATCTAAAATAAACTTATTGTATACACTACTAATAATTTACAATTATAATAAATAATATTATAATTAAGATAACATTTTCATGATATAAATCATCAATTTAATATAAATATTTATACATAAGATTATTTTATTTTATATGTCCTCTTATCTCATTTTATATTTTTTAATTTAACGT
>JAANYP010002796.1:242676-365176 GCA_020465985.1 Centrapalus pauciflorus | reverse complement strand
ACATAAAAACATGTGAATATATATGAAATTTATATATTATTTATGTAACGTTAATTCAAACATGATTATTAAATAAAATTTAAAAAAAAAGTTTTTTAAACGTGGTGCTTTCGAGTCCACTCTATATCAAGTGGTACTCTCTCTGTGTGTGTGTGCGCGCGCACACACACGTGTGCATGCGCATATACATACATACATATGTGTGTCTCTGCGTATAGGGTTGAGTTCCGGTAATAACTTTTAATTAGTAAGAACGTAATAACTACTTTAAAATACACAAATATGTACCACAAATGCACAATTTTAGAAATTGAATTTGTAACTTAAAACCATTAATAGTCTTAAATATTTATAAATATCATAATCTAACATTAAAATTACATTTAAAATTCATATTCTTTAAATTACACAGGAAATGCACAAATTCGACATAAAAGTAGACAAATTTTAGCATAAAATGTGTAAATGTTTACATAAAATGTATAAATTTATCAAATGTATTAATTTTAATCAAATATACAATTTTACACATTATACGCATAAATGTTAGAGTAGTTCTCACGTTATAATGAAATATGTTGAAGTTTTTGGGCCAATTACACAACCATGCAACCCACCTTCAACATAATTCCAAGGAAAAGTTGTGCTTAAAGGGTATGTTTGACAAAATTAGTTGTGGCTTCGAGCTGGAGTTGTTAACTAAAGCTTTTAATAGTTCAAGTTTTTAGGAGCTGTAGCTTTTTGTAAAAGCTTTTAATTTTTATAAATGTGTATGATAGAAATGGTTTTAGTTGTAGCTTTTAATATTAAAAGATATAAAAGGACAATACTACTAATTTAAAGTTGTAGTTTATAATTATTATAAAGGTAAAAATGTAATTTTGTTATATAAAATGCTCAAGATCCTTTTGAAAGCTACTTCAAGTAACTTTTTGTGGAATAACTTTTGGGAGCTTTCATTTCAGAATCAAAAGCTCAAGTATTCTAATAACCAAACGAACTTTTAACCTTTAGTTTTCAAAAATAAAAAGTTGAAGCTTTTAGAAACTCCCAAAAGCTACATTGTAAACACACCCAAAGAAAAACTTTAACCCTTTGAATAAATGAGTGATTTCCGAGAATTGAAGACACAATCTTTTCGAATAAAATTAATTCAACTGTATACAATTACTAGAAATCTAAAGAAAAGTCAAAGGTTTGACTCTAGCGACACATCTATCTATCTATTCTATTAAAAGTGTAAATAGATGACACTTGGCACCTAACTAGAATGCCACTTGGCATAACGTGGATACGACACGTGTATAATCAATAATTTCCATATTCAAATAATAATTGCATTAATTAAATTAATTTAGAAATAAAATATCCTCCTATTATTTTGGATTTCAAATTTAAATTTGAGTCTATAACTCCTATTATTTTGGATTTCAAATTTAAATTTGAGTCTATAACTCACATCTATTGTTGGTTTCTTATCCAAACTTCTTAGCTTCTAATATTTTTTTTTTTCCTATTTGGTTATTATTTAATTTTAATATTATGTATTTTACATTTAACTCATTTTATATATTTTCTATAATCACTTTAACAGTATAATAATGCTATTTTATTTGTAGTTTCTTAATAATTTTTCAGAATTATATAGTTTTGGAAAAACAAGTTATCTACTATTCCGTGTAGTACACGGGTAATATACTAGTATTATATATTCATATTCCATGGCGGCACGAAGCACCTATTTTTTTCAGGACCATACATCCAAATGGTACAATAAGAAACCGTGTTAAAGGCTTTGCCTTAAAAATTGTCATCATAATATCTATATCCAAAATGTCACCAATCAGGGGCGGATCCAGTATTATAACAGGGGTGTCACTCGACACTGATAAAATTTTAAAATACTGAGTTACGCATGTATAAAAAATTCGAGTGACACCTAAGATTTTTTTTGAGTGACACCTACGAAAAATATATGAAAGTATTATCGAAATATCTAATATGTATTTGTTGATATCGTTACCCAAACTTATTTAAATATTACTGAGTTTAATCTTAAAAACTTAAAAGAAAAAACAGAAACCCAATAGAAATAAAAATGATAAGAGACAAGATTCAATAAATAGTCCAAAAGATTTTAAAAAACGTGAGAAAAACTAGCTCAAACCTTGTTAAAGACACCGGTCCAATTGGTTGAAAAAATCCTAATTGATATCATCGCTTCTCATCGGTTATGGAGGTACTTAAATACGTTGAAAAAATGAAAACCCCCTGGCCGTCTTTTTGGGACTTTGATGCATCAAAGTTATTAAGGTTGACGGAGATGTATCCAAATGATTTTAATTATTATGAGGATGTTAATCTTGTGCACTAACTTGAATACCATATTGAGAATGTGAAAGACGATCCAATATTTTCTAATTTGAATGAAATCCGTGAGCTTGCTAAATTAATGGTGGAAACTGAAACATCTTTCGTATCAGTTGGTTTATCAATTGTTGAAGCTAATATGTGTTTTGTCGGTCGCAACTGCGACGATTGAGAAATAGTGTTGTACGATGTACTATTTTAATTATAAAAAGCTTGGTATTTGTTAATTTTGGGTTGGCAACCCGTTTCACTGGCCCAATCCATATTAGAAAATATTTTGACAATATAAATTAAATTAACTTTAAAAAAGTGACACCGATAACAAAATATTCTGGATCCGCCCCTGTCACCAATAAATATAAAGTTGATTTATTGTTTTATAATGATATATAGAAAATATGTAAAAAGTAGCTATAAATGATAAAAAAAATAAAATAAATTTTTTTTTTTTAGTTTATTAATGATAAATATTATTATACTTGATGTTATTAATGATAAAAATCAAATAGCATTGATATAAATATTAAAAAGAACAAAAAATTATTATTTTTGATAATTATCATATAAACAACACATAATATAAAAACTCATACTATTGATAATAAAAATAAATAACATTCCTATGAAAAATAAATTGCCCTAAGGCGGCGTTTGGTTCACAGAATGTTTATTCCTGGAATGGAATCTGTCAACAAATGAAATTCTGGGATTAATGGAATCTGTCGTAATAGAATTGGAAGTCGGTGAAGATTAAGTTTAGGGTTTTGTTTTAAAAATGTTAAAATCTTTGAAATGAAATTCAAATTCCATGACACTAACCCAAGGATTATAGATTCCTTCAAAAGTGATGTGTTTTTTTAAAAAGGAATAATCATTTTATTCGTTTTTACTGTCAAACAGCACATCGAAAAATAATTTTTATTCCAATTCAATCAGATTCTGTGAACCAAACGTCTCCTATAAACAGTAAAAATGAAAAATAATTAAACAAACAAATCTTACCAGGGAGGTGGGCTTGTCATCTAAAAGTCCACAAGTTAGGCATAAAGCGTCCTTGACAGGCTGACAATCCTTTAAATTTTGGGTCCCACCGTACTATTATTTACATCTGGTGGACATATAAACAAAAAAACGGATCAAACGGGTTGACATTTAATAGTTATAAAATTTACATAATTTTATAATTTTTTTAATATACCGTTTTACAAATTTTTAACTTTTTAAAAAAAGTTATGTTTATCTTAGTTTTTTACAATGAGTCTATTTGAATTGTTCGGTCGGTTTGGCCTGTTGGGTCAAAATTGTCACACATGTTATAAACCAAACACAACATATATTTGATATATAAAATAAATTTATTTAAAATTATAAATTCATACGTATTTTAAAAATAGAAGACAAACGTCATACAAGTATGATTAAAAATAAAGTAACCATTTTAACTAAAATTTTCATGTAGAATAAAAACATTTTATGTACAAATCACCTCCGATGTATAAATATAAATAGCCAACTCTCTCGGCGCATTGCACCATTAATTAATCTCCTCACTCTTTATTCTCAAAATATCTATCCAATAGACAAATCTCACATGGGTTTGTTTGTTTTTTATTTTCCTTAAAATCGTTAATTTCATTAACCTTTGTATTACTTTTTAACATCCATAATATTATAGTTTAATAAATTACTAGTTTTCTAACTCATGTATTATATATGGATATTTCTAATAAAAATTAGTTATATAAAATATATATTAGCTCAAATTATAATATATAAATGTCAAGTTTAATATAAAAAAATACGAAAACAGTATATTTATTTCTCATAAAATTATGCGTCTAGTTTTGTAAATATATATATGAATATTTATCATGCATCTAAAATTTTGTTGTGTTTATACATATTTTTAATTGATATAGTTTGAAATATAGTATTTATAAGTTTAATTACAATAAACTGAATGCTATGAAATATTTTCTTTTACTCATGCTGTATTGTTTTTCTTTTCAAATATAGTATGTAGTCATTAGGGGTGTGCAAAAAAACCAAAGTCCAAACCGAAAACCGGAAAAAACCAAAAAACCGAAACCGAAAATCCATACCGTTTGGTTTGGATGATGGATTTTCATAAACCGAATATTTTGGTTCGGTTTAGGTTTCGTCATACACAAAAACCGAAAAACTCCAAACCGAACCGAAAGTTATATAAATATTAAAACTTTATTAATTTGAATATTTTGTTAATTTATTGAAAATTTTTTTGGTGATTTATTATTTAGATTTTTGGTTTTTATTTTATTTTTCTATTTTAATAACGATTTCTTTTGTTTTGTGTTGTTTTTTTTAAGCATTTAACTTATTTTTATTGAATTTAAGCAATAATTAAATTTTTCATTGTTAAACTTACGAATATACAATAGGTTTCATGAATAAAGAATGAAAATTTTAGGATATAAAAAGATTAATTAAAAAACCAAAGTCCAAACCGAAAAACCAAAAACCGAAACCGAAAAAAACCAAATGGTTTGGATTCTAAAATCCAAAAACCGAAAGTTTTGGTTTGGATTTTGGTTTTTAAGGAAAACCGATCCAAACCGCCTTTTGCTCACTCCTAGTAGTCATTTTTATTATTTTATCTTCAAATTTTTGTTACAAATTGGGATATGTTTAAACTAGTCTTCTAAAATTTACAAAAAAGATATATAAAGTCAAATTTAAAATATATCAAATTTAACTTTGATGGAAAATACAATAATGATATGATAATTTATTTCATTTATTTTAAAATTTACTTTAAATCTCGAAAAGATAAGAATGACAAGTGGCACTATTGGATAATGATCGATGGAGGGTATAATTAATTATTTTTGATATTTATATACTAGGTTATTACCCATGTATTACATGGGTTAATTTTAGAAATTGATATTTATATATGTATAATATAATAATTATATGAATAATAAAGTTTGCTTAATTTTAGTTAGTTAGTTATTAAATTAATCCATATTAGATTTATATAGATTTAATTTGCTTTAAAATTTAAAAATTAAATCAGTAAATGACGTGGCAAAAGTAGAGAACGACATGTGGCAAATTCAATGAGAGCATGCCATGTGCCATTTAGGAACTCTTTTAATAGTATAGATAGAATAGATATTTAAAAACAATAAATTACATTTATGTTTTTTTAAAATAAAAAAATTGTATTTATTTTTTCAGGTGACACGTGAAAGTGACACATGATACTTACGTATTCTCCTTTGTTATATGGGTTTATTACGAAATAAACCAACATGTTTTCATGTTTTTTACGTTTTCGTCCCTCAATGTTATTTTTTTTTCATAAAAGTTCTCAAGTTAATTTTTTTCTTTTTGGTTTAGTAAAAAATGAATATTAGAACCCGGTTTTTCAGTCTCTAAAAACCCGGTTTAATAATTAAAATCAGTGTCTAATAGTCAAATTTCAAAAAACTAAAAAAAATAACATTGAGGGATGAAAATGCAAAAACCGTGAAAACATGTTGATTTTTTCGTAATAAATCCTTGTTATATATAAAAATTTAAGATTTTTGTTCATAAATATTATTTGAAGTTTATAAATAAATTAGAGTAAAGGACATTTTTGGTCCTTGTGGTTTGATGGTTTACCCGGATTCAGTCCTTTAACCATAATAAGGTCAAATTTCATCCCTATTTTGCTAATTTTATGCCATTTTAGTCCCTCGTCCGTTAAACTTAACGACACAACCGTTAAGTTTGTAAGAATGACATTTTTACCCTTTTCATTGAGACGCTTTTAGTCCCTATGGTTTTATTATTTACCCATTTATAGTCCAACATTTATTTTATTTTATCTTTATAATACTCTTATATTATTTATAGATATACTTAATTCATTATAAACACACTTATTTTATTTATAAATATAGTTATGTATTAATATTTTATTTACATTTACTATTGTTCGTATATTATTTAAAATTTACCTTTTATTTTAATTTAAATATATATATGTCTTTAGTAATTTATTTAAAGTTCATCTTCTTTATTAATTTTAATTTTTATAATATTATTGTTGACATTTATATATGTAATTTTGTTAGTTGTGTTTAAGTAAATATAATATCGTCGATATTTTTCCTCTTCAAAGTCACTATTTCTTCAAGTATCTTCCAACCTAATCAATTAACAACACATAAATTATATTATATGTGTTGGATATATATATATATATATATATATATATATATATATATATATATATATATATATATATATATATATATAAATATATAATTTATGTGTATATAATTTAATACACAAAAATTTATGTGTATATAAATTAAAACACAGCGCACCTGAATGTATCACTCGTAAATTATATTTTTTGTGAAATTTTTTTTCACAAACATGTTTTAATTAACATTACACAGATATTATGTGAATTTCACGCAAATTAGAACACTCTAAGTGCATGAAATCACGCACCACATATATGCAAAATTATGTAAGTGTGCGTTCACATCATTTTTTAGGAGCTAGAAGATGTGAATGTATGTGAAATTTACATATAATCTTCATAATGTTAATTAAAACATGTTTATGAAATGAAAAATTAAAAAAAAGTTTTTTAAAGGTGGTAGCTTCTGGTGAGCTGTATAAGTAGTGGTACTCCTTCGAACCATATTATATATATATGTGTGTGTGTGTGTGTGTGTGTGTAATATTTTCAAGTATCTTCCAATGTCACTATTTATTCAAGTATATTCACATACGTATATAATTTATGTGTCGATAATTGATTAGGTTGGAAGATATTTGAAGAAATAGTGACTTTAAAGTGGAAAAATATCGACGATATTATATCTACTTAAACACAACTAACAAAATTACATATATAAATGTCAACAATAATATTATAAAAATTAAAATTAATAAAGAATATGAACTTTATATAAATTAGTAAAGAAAATATATAATTTTAATTAAAATAAAAGTTATATTTTAAATAAAATACGAACAATAGTAAATGTAAATAAAATATTAAAATATAAGAATATTTATAAATAAAATAAGTGTGTTTATAATAAATTAAGTATATCTATAAATAATATAATTATAAAGATAAAATAAAATAAAATAAATGTTGGACTATGATTGGGTAAATAATAAAACCTTAGGGGCTAAAAGCGTCTCAATGAAAAGGATAAAAATGACATTCTTACAAACTTAACGGTTGTGTCGTTAAGTTTAAGGGACGAGGGACTAAAAGGGCACAAAATTAGCAAAATAGGGATGAAATTTGACCTTATGATGGTTAAAGGACTGAATCCGGGTAAACCATCAAATCACAAGGACCAAAAATGTCCTTTACTCAATAAATTATATAGGCCGATAAAAAAATATTGTTAATAAATTCATGATGACAATCAATAATAAAGTATTTTATTTATTTTCGTCAAAAACTCTTTTTGATACACATATTATGTGAAAATGTTTGATAAAGTAATATATACAATAAATGTATATAAATTATATATTCAAACATACAAGCATGAATTATTTAAGATATATGAAAAATATTTTTAATCTTACTAATACCTATTGTTGCATTTTTTTTTTTTTTTTTGCTTTTTTATATACATTTCCTATTAAATTAAATAAATTAATAGAATAAAAATAATATGTAATGTATTTATCAGTATATTTACATTGATAATTTGATATATATGTATGTATGTATGTATTATAAAAATGTACAGTAATAAAGTATGAAAAATAACACATTAATAATGTTATAGTTATATTTGTTTCTTTTTTGGTTCTTATTTATATGTCTTCGTTTGTTATTTTATATATATTTTCAACTCCACTCCTAGTTACCAAATATATACATTAATAAAATATCCAACAATCAGTTCTAACTATAAGCTACCGCTACCAGGTTCCGTTTCAAGTTGCAATCTTCGGCTCCAACTACTTATGTTAAAAACACTCGGTAAAAACAACAAAGTGATATTTGGTCGGTAACAATGTATTTTTTCTTTAAAAGACTAAGTGGGCGTTTGGTTCGCTGATTTTCTAGGATTTCCTAGGATTTGCATTTAAAATCCTGTGTTTGGTTCGCAGATTTCAGTAAGGATTTAAAATCTCAGGATTTATTAAATCCTTTCCTTCTTTGTTATTTAAAATCTCAGCCTCCCCTTAGGATTTTAAATCCCAGTTACCTTGCATTTTTCAGATTAACAATTCTTTTCTATAAGATAATGCAAATTCTTTGACAAAATCCTGACAAATGCAGATGCTGCATAATGCAAATCCTTTGACAAAATGCAAATTCCACTAAAAAAAATGTGCGAACCAAACAACCAAAAATCTGCAAATCTTTTGACAAAATGCAAATCTCATTAACACAATAACACCTACAAGTGAAAGGCTTCCGAGGAGGAAACCCCCAGACAACCAAAAACAACCAAGATAAAACAAAGAAAACATAATTACATGAAAATAAAAGGAGCCCGCCACCACCAGGGGTGTAAACGATAAGAGACAACTCGTGAGCTACTCGGATCAAATCGTAGAAAACTCGAAATCGACTCGTAGTTATCGAGTCGAGCTTGAGCTACTCGAGTAGTTTTCGAGTCAAGCTCGAGTATTAAAATAGTCTACTCGATAGGCTCGCGAGCCTAATCGAGCTTAAATTTACAAGTTTACTTATTTATAGACTTGACAATTCGTGTATTCGTGTCGTTTTCACGTGTCAGACACGAATCTGACACGACACGAATACATGAAGAACAATATATTTTATCTCACTTTTTAAGATGTATTCGTGTCATGTATTCATGTCTCTCACAAATTCGTGTATTCGTGTCTCCAATTGACGGTTCTACATATTTACCTTTTAACTTTGTAATATAATACTAGTTTATTACCCGCGTATTATGCGGATATTTTTAATATATATAAAATATAATAAACTAAAATGTAAAGATATAAATACTATTTTTAAACAAAAATATATAAAAATGATATATTATGACCTATTAATTTTGTATAATTCTACACACACATTAGTAGTAATTATTTTTTAAATATTTTAGACTTTAATTATAATATATTATAAAAGTTATTGGAGGATTAGATTTTGTTGGATTTGATTTGAATTTAATTTAAAAAGTAGATTATATTAGTTATGGATAACTATAGTTTAAATTTATTTATTATTTTTAAAACTATAAATGCCACGTGTCGATTCATGATGATGACACGTGACTTCATGAGAGTTGAGTATATTTACTCTTTTAATAGTACAGATGGATTTTTATCACTTTTATATAAATCAAACTATATAATCTTAAACCTAAATTACATTCTTATATTTTTACTCTTCTTACTTGTTGTTGGGATAAAATTAGATTCAATATTTTGTATTTATATTTCGATTTCCTTTATCACGAATTTAATTGAGCAGAGTCGAGTCAATCTCTATAATATCGAGTAGTTTATCGAGTCGAGTTTCGAGCTCGAGTTTTATTGTCCAGTCCGAGCTCGAGCTTAGTGATACTCGACTTGACTCGGCTCGATTACACCCCTAGCCACCACGTTAAAACAAACAACGCCATCAACCTGCATCTATTATGTAAGGATTTTGAACCTAACAATACCAATTCCATCTTCTCCTACTGCAAAGCTCGATCAATAGCAACGCTTTATTTAAAAATGTGTGATCTCAACTAACTGATTTTAAGTTCAATTCTCAACCGAAATATAGTTGGTTGTATAGAATTACGAGATGGTAGTATATGTTTCCATTAAAAAAATACGATGAACTTTGACAAATTATTGAGTCAATCACTCCGCATTCCTAGTGTAATCTGTCTATCTTTTTGTTGTATTCAATCTAACACTCGTATTTGGGATGAAGATTGAGACCAAAGTAATAATAAATAAAATTACAATAATATTTTTGAATACATAAAAAAAAAGGAATCACACATTTCACATTTCTATCTATTACGTCCATTGGTTTCCGATAAAAATACGAAATTATGTTTTTTAAGATAAGATCCATTTTAATAAGGGAAATTTGTGGAATTTTTTTTTTCAAGTTTGATCATTTTCGCAATTAAAATTCACAATCATTTTTTATTACACAAAAAACCTTAACTGACTAAAACTAATAAAAATGAGTTTTTTTTAAAAATGACTAGCAACCTGATTAACCGGTTGCAATCTGTTGACCAACATTTCGTCTTCTACGAAACTTCTTTCAAACGAACTCACTTGGCTGTGTTTTATTATTTAAATCCATATTTATTATATATTATTTTTTTGAGGTGTAGACATGGCAATGAGGCGGAGATCACATTTGTAATCCTCATCCCCGATTCTTAATCCTCCTCCCCATTATTGGCCCCATCCTCATCGGGGAATGAGTTTATAACCTCATCCCCATCCCAATTGGGGATCCCCATCACTGAATCGGACTTTTCAACCTTCTAAAAATTTATTAAGTTTAAATATAAATAGTAGATTAGTAGAAAAAAATATGTAAATAAACTTTAAAACAAATCAATTCAAACATATTTGGGTTATTTACATATATAATTTATAATAAAACTAAAATAAGAAAAATATATGCAAAAGATCTATAAAACTAATAAAAAGATATAAAACATGCTCCCTCCGTTCCAATTTAAATGTCCACATTTCTAATTTAAATTGTGTCAAAATTAATGTCCACTTCCAAATATAGATTATAACAATGTATTAAATTCCAATAATAACTTATGTTTATAACATAGTTATCTTTTTCAAAAATTGATTAAATAAATAAATAAGGGCAAAGTTGTCATTTAAGTATAAAGTAGAACAATAATTACCCACTTTTCTTAAACTGTGTGTTTTTGCCCAGTGAACGTTTAAAATGGGATAGAGGAAGTAGTATTTTAAACTAAAAAAACTCATATACATTGATATTTATTATATTATATAAAATGTAATTAATAATTTAAATTATAAAGTTAAATATCATAATAATTTATATTAAAATATAAAATATAAACGATATTGGGGATTAAAGTGTCCCTCATCCCCGTCCAATCCTCATTATTTTAAATCGGGGTTCTTTGTTCCCATCCCTATCCCCGTTTAACTCGGGGATTCTTCGGTCAAATCAGAATCGACTTACGGGTTTTCCATCAGTGATGAGTTTTTTTGCCAAGCTTACTGAGATGCGATGCTTGGCCATGGGGTCGTACCTACACGTTAGATGGTTGTAGATGTAGATATTCTTCTTCTTCAATTTTGTTTTTTATCATATCTTTAAATTTGATAGTTGTTATGGTTGTTGGGAATTTAATATCTGCAGAAGCCTCACTTTTTCGGTTGCATGTACATTCATATATTAATTGTTTAAAGTTAAGTTTTATGCAAGTTACTTGCTGTCAGATCTCATCCTCCTATCCAAAAATCTAGGGCCGACAATGGATTGGTTTCGGTCCAAATCCGATCCAATCCAAATCCATTTACATACTTTACGGATCAATAGAATCAATCCAACGATCCATTTAACGATCCAATAAAATGATCCATTCAGATGGATCAATAAACAGATCAGTCCATGATCCGTCTGGGACGATCCATTTAACAAAAAAAATAACAAATTTACATAATTTTTTTCACAATTATATAATTATTATTATTATTATTATTATTATTATTATTATTATTATTATTATTATTATTATTATTATTATTACCTACCTACCTACTATATATATATGACTAACATTACGATGCTACCCTACCCCACCTACCCTACCTTCCTATCTACCCTACCACTACCCTACCCTACCCACCCTAGACATACCCTATCCACCCACCTACCGATCTACCGATCTACCCTACCCTACCCTACCCCACACTACCACTACCCTACCTAATAGTGGGGGTAGCGGTGAGGTGGATAGGGTAGGTAGTAGAGTAGGTAGGACGTAAGGTGGGGTAGCAATGGGGTGGATAGGGTAAGCGTTGTAGGTTCGGGGTAGGGTAGTGGGTTAGGTAGGTGGGTGGATAGGGGTAGGTTAGGTAAGGGGTAGGGTAGGGTAGGAGGTGAGGTAGCGGTGGTAGGGTAGTGTGGTAGGGGCAGGGGTGTGGGTAGGTTAAGGTGTAGGGTAGGATGTAAGGTTGTGGGGTAGCGGTGAGGGGTAGGTAGGTAAGGTATGGTAGGGGTAGGGTAGGGTAAGGTTAGGGTAAGGTTAGGTTAGTGTCGGGTAGGGTAAGGATAGGGGTAGGTAGGAGGTAGGGTATGTAAGGATAGGGTAGGGTAGGGGGTAGTAGGGTAGGTATAGGGTAGGTAGGGGGATAGGGTAGGGTAGGTAGGGGTAAGGTAGTAGGTAGGGAGGTAGGGTAGGGTAGGTAGGGGGTTAGGGTAGTTAGGGGGTAGGTAGGGTAGGGAAGGGTAATGTATTAGGTAGGGGTAGGGTAGACGTAGGTTGGGGTAGGTAGGTAGGTAAGGTAGGAGGGTAGGGTAGGTAGGGGTAGGGTAGAGGGTAGGGTAGGTAGGGGGTAGGATAGGGTAGTTGTAAGGGGTAGGGTAGGGGTTAGGGTAGGGTAAGGGGTAGGGTAGGTAGGGGTGGGGTAGGTAGGAGGTAAGGTAGGTGGGGTGGCAGTGGGTGGAAATAGGGTTAAGCGAGGGGTAGGTAAGGCGTGGGTAGGAGTGGGTGGGTAGGGTAGGGTAGGGTAGGTAGGAGGAAAGATGGTTGGAGAAGGATAGGGGGTAGGGTAGGATGGTCCATAGCTGAAAATTGAAAAATAAATGGGTTCTAGATCATGATTCATCTGTCAAAATAATTGGATCATGGATCAGATCATGATCCATTGGCTAATGGGTCAAATCCGTGATCCACTTAATTGGATCAGTGATCTGTTGGATCATGATCCAAATCCAATACAATCCATCCATTGACAGCCCTACAAAAATACTACCGTAACACTACAACGAAAGTCGATCATTGATCCTAATCTATGATCTTTATTCAATCTTACCAATTTAACATTTTGACAAGAAATTTAAAAGAGGCCGGTTTCAAAAGAAGACTGATTAAATGAAAAAGTTTAAGCTTTTAATTTATTGATTAAAACTCTTTCATAAAGCTACAACTTGTTACAGTTAGTTTTACCAAACATATTTACTATATATTGTTTTGGAATTCAAGGTTTTTCAATTTGGACTTTTTGGTTGTTGGTTGGTATGAAATCATTGAAGTTGAATTAAATGAATGAAAATATAACATGTGCGATTAGAGACTTTGAGGTCGTATTCTGTTGGCTAAGCAACGGAATGGCGTTGCTAGTTTCTTTCGAACAAGACTCCGTTTTGGTTCAACTGGTAACCAATGTTTCATGCATCCAATTAATTGTCAAACACATTTACTTTAAGAGGTGGTAGGCACCTTGATAAAGCTGAGTGACTTATTCCTACTTAATTTTTTTTTTCCTTCTCTTTTCTGTGTCGTTGACTGTACATGTCAATAAGTTCACATTTATATGTATATGTATAAGATTTAAATCTAATGAGAAGAAATTTATCATGAGAATTCTATCATGTCATGTTAACAAGTTCAAGTTTATATATATAGGTTTTGTCACTTTAGTTGATAAAAACTTACGAAACCAAACTATATACACTCTATAATGTTATTTTATATAATATTATGTAGAAAAGTAATAAAAAAAAATGAATCGGTTGTAGTGGTATTTTCGAACTCACTCAATATACATTCTACTAACTCGGTGAATATCATTATCTTTTTCTTAATAATATGGTTAATGATATTGGACTAATTTCAAGACTCGTTAATTAAGTGTGAGTGTATAATTAGTAAAACTAAGAATCATCTGTTTTCTTGAAATAGTTGAATTTCAAATCATTATATATATACCAAACAACTATTACTCAGTGGAATTCATAATAACAGTCTTAAATTTTCTCTTTAATTTTCTATTTTTGCTGCTCGAATCATTTATCTTATATTATAATAAAACATAACAATATTGTAAGGTGACGCTCCCTCAACACACTGTATTTTTTTAACAATCTACTCTAAAGTTAAATCGGTCAATTGAATTAACGCAACAGAAGCTTTTTAAAAATTACGAATTCATACACGGATTATCATGTAAAACATAATATAAGTAACATGAAAGTTTAAAAAAGAATCATACATTTGTAATTGATGTAAAAAATTACATAATGAGAGACTTCCGGTATCCACCATACACTAAGAATCAATGATTATATGTAAATCTAATTAAAAAAATATATTACGTGTTTATCTGCTTTGTGGTCTAGCTAGATACTCTATCTTATCTATACTTATTTCTATTGGTATTTAAATCTTATCTTGTCTATACACTAACTAAAAATATTCAATGTGATTAAACCATACTAAAAATAAATTCAAAAATTATTTTAAAAAACATAAAGTGTTCAAAAATAAAAAAGTATTACAATGTTAGTACAAATATATTTCATAACATTTTGTTAATTGACTAAAGTATACGAAAAATTATCAAAAAAGATAACATAAAATTTTATTTTGACAAAAACCGATGTCGACGACCAATTAAGAAGATAAATATTAATCTTATGGCAGAAAACAACATTTAATTATCTTTTTACGGCCTAAAAATGCATTTGATATTATTTCTTTGTACATATAGGATTTTATGTTACATTTTTTGACCTAAAAAATTTCACAATACATTTATTATCAAAATTATCAAAATTTGTATCATATGACATTTTTTTGTTTGCAATTTTCCTAAAATATATAAAGACTATACTAAATGTAAAATTAGAATTTTAAATTATACCAATAAAAAAATATAATTTTAAAGTTAAAAACATTAATAGAATGATAAAAAAAAGTAGTTGCTAACTTGCTATTGATATATATTCACAAATGCAGAAAAGTAATACAAATAACAATACTATTTTATATATATTTTTTAAATAGATATTTATATGTTTTAAAGTTTATATTCAATTTATATAAATAAGTTTTATTATAAATATCAATATAATACGTAAGTTAACAAATTGGCTAATATAAATTCTAATCCCAAGTCTTTGCCGATGGAAATTTATTAGAAAAACTTCGAAAGTCGGGTTTGTTAAGTTTCTTAAAACTCCCAAAATTTCAATCAAACTTTTCAAAAAAAAAAATAAAAACTTGTTAACTTAAAAACAATTTCATAAATTTTAATTTACTATTAAAATATCAATTTTCATATTCTCTCTCTTATTTTTTTATTACCTACCCTATATTTATTTATAATACTCTCTTTTTCTCTTCGACTTTTCACTCACCTATCCTATTTTTCTTATTTTATAATCACCCATCTTATTTTTCATAAAACTAAAACATTATCACCTAAACAAGTTTTCTCTTTTCATAGAAACCTTTTTTTTTTCCTAACAACTATAAATTGAAAAATGACTAGTTTTCGTTAACTAAACGCAACCATTATGGGTTACACAAATATCAAATAAACACTTGTGTGAAGTACAAATGAAACATTAATAAACGTAAGGGTGGGGGAGTGACATCAAATTCCACCCCCCACACCACACTATATGTCATATTAGTCTTTTTCGTTCCTTTTACATCACTATAAATTAGCCAAATTGAAGGAAATATATTTTTCACATTTCTCAAACACTCTTTTATTTTTAATAGCTAAAATTACAACATACATCAATAAAACTTAAAATTTCATAACATTTAAAAAATTACAATACTGAAAAAAAAAATACGAGTCGTAAAATTTTTTCTAAAATTTTCAAAATTTTCATATCACTTTTCAATAAAAATAAAACTTTGTTTACTTAACAATAATTTCATAAATTTTCATTTCACTTTTTAAAATACCACTTTTCATATTCACTGTCTTACTATTCTATTATATGTCTTATATTTCCTTATAATACTCTCTTTCTCTTTATTACTTTTCTATCACCTATCTTATTTTTCTTATTTTATAATCACTCATCCTTTTTTTTTCTTAAAACAAAAACTTCATTATCTAAACAAGTTTTCACTTTTTATAGAAACCCTTTATTTTTTTTCTGAAAACTATAACCTGAAATCTGAAATTGAAAAATGACTATAAATTAAACGCAAACCCAAAATTTTCAAAATTTTCATCTCACTTTTCATAAAAAATGGAAACTTGTTTATTTAACAATAATTTCATAAATTTTCATTTCACTTTTTAAAATAACACTTTTCACATTCTCTCTCTTAATTTTCTATCACATACCCTATTTCTTTATAATACTCTCTTTCTCTCTCTTACTTTTCTATCACCTATCCTATTTTTATTATTTCATAATCACCCATCTTTTTTTTTTATTAAAACTAAAACTTCATTCTAAACAAGTTTTCACTTTTTATAGAAACCCTTGTTTTTTCTAAAAACTATAACTTGAAAACTGAAATTGAAACATGACTAGTTTTCGTTAACTAAACGCAAACACTTTCCGAAGCATGTCAGGGAAGAGGACTGTGCGGTTTAAAAAAGTTAGTATGTTTTTTTTATTTGTTTTTTCATCCTTTTCCATTAGACGATGTTGTTCCTCGATGCTAAGAGTCGTGTATGTGTTGGAGATAGATGTTTTTGTCGATTAAGAAGTTTCGTCATCGATTGGGGGTTGGGCTCTCTACTTTCGATGATCGCGTATTACATCCCAACATTCGGCGTGCCTAAATATATTGTTTTCGTATAAGACTTTATATTTGGCGTGTGCCAATTGTAATATATCGGCATCGTTCATCTCACTCATGTGTTGTTGAATGATGTTGTTATATATACCACCAAATTATAGTACGATTCTATTTTAATCTTTCCATTTGGCGGTTGTTTGGTGATGTTTACGCTCTATTCCCTAGCTTTCCATAAAGATATAGCGGATTGATTGTTACCTTGGACCAGCTCTTCTGAGGCATCGATGTAAGCGTTTATGCAAACGACTTCTTTTGATGCAAGCCAAATTATAGGTTTTTTCTTGGTCGGCTTCTAAGTGTCGCCAAAATAAAGGCGGTTGCAAAAATATTGTGTTTGAAATTTCAAGAGGAATGCCGAAAATGGGATCTTCAAATCCCGTAGCGATTTCTTTCCCTTGTCATTGTTTAACATGTTGATAAGGGTGTTCGAATTCGGGGCCGCATGCCACATCGACTCCAGGTTTATGTTGCACAGTTGCAACATGTATTTTGGTTTTTCGTGTAAATATGATACATGTGTGTATAAAACCCGGTTAAAAAGTCGAGTTCTATTGGTATGAAAAATCGGGTATTATATAAAAATGTACCATATTGAAATGAAAAATTAAATATCTTATGTATAAAAAACAAAATTCATGCACTATATGGAGACCTGAACCTTTTTTGTAGAATAATTAGGTTGTGCTTGATTTGCAATCAAGATTAATTTTATGAAAATGGCTGTGAATATAATATGTAATAAAAATACATGGTTTATTTTATATATTAATGAAAAACAGATCTAGAGTAGTCTAAAAGAAAATCACTTGGATTGGATATGTATATAAAAAAAGATATGTTCCTACCGACCTGTCCTACCTTCGACATGTAGAAGGTAAATCAAGTAATTTATAGTTAAATGACACGTGCAGAGTCTGAACCCTGAACCTCTATCATGGATTCCATGTCTTCAACTATTAGGCTACAATCGTAAAACTAGACAATGTATGTAACAGATTTGTAAGATAGGTTGGGGTTGAAATGTAGTATAGAGGGTGAGTTGGTTAAGGTGGATATGAGTCGACATAAGGTAAAGTAGGGGTAGTGATAGGATGGTCGAAGAGGTAGAACGTAGGTAGTGTAACGTGTATGATAGGATGAGAGTGATATAGGTGCCGGATTGAATACTTGAATAGTGTAGGTCGGATTTTTTTTTTTTGGGTTGGAAAACACAGTGCTGATTATTTGTTATTTGTTATAAAATTTATGAATAATAACAAATTAGTCATTTCATCAAACCATCTTAAATAATTTCCTGTACTGATTAATTTTTATAAATTATTTAAATCATAGTATTTAATTGTTTTAGAAAATCACATAAAACCATAATATATTTATGTCAATATTAATTTCAGCTTTTAACAAAATATACATTTTGAGGATACACAAATATTAAGGCAATATTCATAAAAACATAATAGGTTACAAAGATAAGGAGCTTTATTAAAAACTTTAAAATAACTACTTTTTCATCTATTAAAAAGTAGTTAATCGATTGTAACTTCGCTGATATGTAAAAAAATGTTTTGACATCCACGTTGGTTATTTGTTATTTGTTAAATGTTATAAAGTTTGATTATTTGTTAAATGTTATAAAATTTATGAATAATAACAAATTAGTCATTTCATCAAACCATCTTAAATAATTTCCTGTACTGATTAATTTTTATAAATTATTTAATAAGTAAAAAGATGTTATAAAGTTTGATTATTTGTTAAATGTTATAAAATTTATGAATAATAACAAATTAGTCATTTCATCAAACCATCTTAAATAATTTCCTGTACTGATTAATTTTTATAAATTATTTAAATCATAGTATTTAATTGTTTTAGAAAATCATATAAAACCATAATATATTTATGTCAATATTAATTTCAGCTTTTAACAAAATATACATTTTGAGGATACACAAATATTAAGGCAATATTCATAAAAACATAATAGGTTACAAAGATAAGGAGCTTTATTAAAAACTTTAAAATAACTACTTTTTCATCTATTAAAAAGTAGTTAATCGATTGTAACTTCGCTGATATGTAAAAAAATGTTTTGACATCCACGTTGGTTATTTGGGATTAAGATTTTATATAAAATAAATGTCAACTAGGGGTGAGAATATTTTACCGATTCTTGACACCGAACCGGTCCCGTATAGATACAATGTCGAACCGTTATCGATTTTTTTTATAATTGATTCGGCACTCGGTACTAATTATATGTCTCATAAAAAATTCGATACAACCTAGTACGGTACCGGTACATGAACGAAACATATTAAAAAAATATTGATTTTTATGTAAACTTTGTTCATTCATAATTATGTATGTAACAATAACAATTAACTAAAATAATTGTCGGATAATAATGTAGTAAACATCATGTTAAGAAAAATAAATTTTCAAATATATGATTAAATATTTTTTTATAATTAAATATCATATAAAATCAAAGTATTGAGTGTCTATGATAAATAATTAAATATATAAATAAATAACTTCTATATTAATAAAAAAGTTATTAGGAGGGTGTTTGGTTTTGCGTTATGAACGTGATTATTAGCTTATTACGTTACAATAACACAAATAATTAGTTTAAAGTGTTTGGATTGCATACGTTCATAAGTAATTATTTGCGTTTAGCGTTAGTCATACCACACTTTTTCATAAGTTAAAAATTATAGCTTATTTGCTTAATAAGTGATTATTTGGTCATTTTACAAGAAAAAACGCAAATTCAAACATTTTAAAAACTGATTATTTGATAATTATGATAGCAAACAGCAGAAGCTAAACCAAACACTACATTTTTGACAACACTTTTTGTTACAACTATTACCTGATTATTAGTTTACAAAACGCTACAACTCTTTTTCAAATGCAAATCCAAACACTCTCTAGATTAGCATGTAACCGATTTTGATATTAGCTTTGTTTATTGTTTAATATTGGTTTTATATGATAAATGAAAAATATGGTTCTCACTGGTCCAATACTAAAATTACTGATACCGATACTGATATTGAAATTTTATAATCGATTAATACTTAGTATTAATAAAATACGTCAAAAAAATTTAGGGTTAAAGTCATACAAATGTACGTTACTTTACTGAAATTACTAATCTAGTTATTTTTTATCACATTGGTACTTGTACTTAAAATTTATTGTTGAGATGGTACCTTTGATTACCAAATCTACCAGTAATGATCTTATATTTGTGTTTTTAGAAGTATGAAAAGAATCTATATGCTTATGTGGATTTTCTAAATTATTTACATAGATCAAAATCCACGTTGTACTCCAAAATAACTTGTCGATATAGTACGTGGAACCAGTAACTATGTTAATATGGTAAATCTACGTAAGCATCATGCATTAAAAACCTGCTATGTTGTCATTTGAATCATCAAAAACTGTCATATCAACATACTTACTGGTTACACGTACCATATCAACAAGTTATTTTGGAGTACAACTACCATCCGGTTAAAAAAAAAATTTAATTAATCATTTAGATAAATTGAAAAACGTATGTTGTATTTGTATGACTTTAACCCAAAAATTTAATACCACGCAATTCGATACCGATACAAGAATAATTAATAAGACTGACCTTACCCTAAATCCAACTAATTCCGGCCTCCCCATCCCTTCCCCGGGGAGGGGGCACCTTTTCATTTTGGCAAGAATATAGATGCATAGAATATAGATGCATAGAATAGTTATAGTGATGATTGAAAGCAATCTTGAATAAAGTTGAAGGAAAAAAAAAAAAAAAAAGTCAAGTAGCCAACCCTTAGGTGTAGTGTAATAAAACCAGCTAAAAGCATGCCACGTGGAAGAAAATATAACACAAAACCGTGACAACACTAAAGCAAACGATTCATAACAAGTATAAATCAACAAATCGATCACAAGAAACAAAGACGATCGACAACTTGAAATTGAGAAACCTAGGCACGATGAGCATCTATATAACTTTTAAAAAAGGCTAGGTTAAATTAATATACACCCCGGTTCCTTTTTAATTATCTTTTAACCATAGCAAAAATATATAATGTAATTTTGTTACCAAATGTTTTGGTAACGTTGCTTTGCTAACGCTGTTTCACATCAATAAAATCAGCAGCGTCTTTTAGCGTGTGCGAAGCTCAACCACACATGACCGTTAACTTCATAGGATCTCATGGTCATAATAAAGATCTAAGTTTGGGTTACTAATTTTTTTTTTTTTTTTTTTTTGCATTTGACGCATACACGTTGTGCATAGGTGCGTTAAAATGGAATTCATGTCAAATTTAATTTGATTCGTATTATTTATATTAATTTGTCACTAATCTTTTTCTTTTGTTGTTCACGACTTCCAGTTTACCTATTAAAATTGAGTCTAAAAATGACCAAATTACTGTTTAAATTATTTAAAAGTTTATGTTGTAATCACAAGTACAGGGCCTCCGAAATCCATGGGACGGTCCTGTATAAAATGTTAGGTTTTATACAAATATTTTGATTTTAATGCTTCAAAAGAAATGGGAAGATGAGGCAATGATGTCCAGAAGTAGTTGAAAATGGCTTAAAGACAGATTTGAAAACACGGTCCACAAGTTTAAACACATGAAAATACAATCACAAATATCATCGAAGCCAATAACAATAAAATAATATTAAAAGTTACCAAGAAACCTAATTAATATTAATGTCGATCGATCATACATACATCGTATTAACCCGTTACTCAATTCAGACAAAAATAATATATTTTATATTCTTCTTTAATAAGATAGACATAGACGAAGAAACCTCAAATAAAACTAGGGGTGACAATCTTGACCCAACGGGCCGAAGAGTTAAACGTACCAATTGTAAAAAAACTAGGGAGAATTTCATATATACCCCTCCAAAACTTCATAATATCATATATACCCAACCTAAAATTTTAATATCATATATATCCCTCCTAAACATCATAATATCACATATACCCAATTTTATTTATTAATATCACATATATTCCTCTTAAACATCATTAATATCATATATACCTAAATTCATTAATTTAATTATTTTTAAAACATTTAAAACTCATAATTAATAATGCTTATTAATTAATGACCATTATACCATTACTCATTTCTTCTTTCAACTAAACTTCAAAATATCATATTTATCCAACTTAAATTAAAATATCATATCCCTTTTAATTATTCTATATAATTTATATTTGTAAACTTTACTAAATAAATTCTTCAAACCAAAACAAATTAACATTAAAATAAAAATAAAAAAGTTGTATTATGTTTTTGCTCGTTTGTAATTAAATCGTATCATATTATTATATTTTCTTATTTGTTTTTTCCTACAGTAATCTATATACAATTAATTGATTACATATTATGTTCTTTTTTTCCTTTCGAACTTTATAGTTGCATCGCATTTCGTTTTTTTTAATTTAGTATATATTTTTTTGTTTTCTAATACATTGGTTTCTATTTTTTTTTTCAAATTTGCATTCGTTTTATAACTATTGTTTATTTAGTTTATTTTTTTAATTTTTATATTTAGTCTAGAATCTGAGTTATAACTTGTTATCCGATGTAATTAGTTGTGTATATTTTGAGTTAACTACATGATTATATATATATATATATAATCTTATCGTTAACAAAAAATATACACAACTAATTACATCGGATAACATGTTATAACTCATATACTAGATTAAATATAAAAATTTAAAAAAGTGTAAACTAAATAAACAATAGCTATAAAACGAATGCAAACTTGAAAAAAAATTTGAAACTAATGTATTAGAAAACAAAAAATATATACGAAATTAAAAAAACAAAATGCAATACAACTATCAAATTCAAAAAGAAAAAGAAAAGAAAGAACATAGTATGTAATCAGTTAATTATATATAGATTACTGTAGAAAATAACAAATAAGAAAATATAATAAGACGATACGATTTGATTATAAACGAGCAAAAACATGATACAAATTCTTTTTTAGTTTTAATGTTAATTTGAAGAATTTATTTAGTAAAGTTTACAAATATAAATTATATAAAATTATTAAAGAGATATGCTACTTTAATTTAAGTTGGATAAATATGATATTTTGAAGTTTAGTTGAAAGAATAAATGAGTAAGGGTATAATGGTCATTAATTAATAAGCAAAATTAATTATGAGTTTTAAATGTTATAAAAATAATTAAATTAATGAATTTGGGTATATATGATATTAATGATGTTTAAGAGGGATTTATGTGATATTAATAATTAAAATTGGGTATATATGATATTATGATGTTTAAGAGGGATATATATGATATTAAAATTTTAGGTTGGGTATATATGATATTATGAAGTTTTGGAATGGTATATATGAAATTCTCCCAAAAAATTAAGATATAACATAATTTTTTTTAAAAATAAAAATTTATAAAACGATGTATTAAAAAATTTGTTATTTGAAAAAAAGTTCAAAATTATGTACAATTTATAAATTTTGGTCGTCAACCCGTTTGACCCATTTGCTTGAATGGGCTCAAATTGTCACCCCTAAATAAAACCATTGATTATATTTTTCTTTGGTCATTTCAAATCACGAATGTGTTGGGGGTTTTTTTTACACTTCTAGTTAAGTTCATTGATTTAAGTGTGTGATTAAGTTGATTTTAAATTTGTAATTATTTTTTATTTAATTTAGGCGAGTTACGATTATATTTAAAAAAAAAATAGCAAAAGATGTATTAATTAAACGTACTAGCAATATGCTAGAGAACAGAAAGCGATATGATACAATCAGATAACACACCCCAAGAGAGAATACTATATTGATTTAAAGTGTACCTTTACAAATAGTTTATGTTTTTATTTGATGTCGATTTTGATTCAAATATTTCTGCTCTCAGTTTTAATTTTATTTTTGGGATATTTACAAAAATAGCCATTTTTCACATGTTTATTCACTTTTTAGCCACTTTATATACATTTTTACCAAAATAGCCACACTTTACGTTACCACATTTACGTGATAGCCACAATTTACGTGATTTGTACTTTTTTTTCATTTTTAATGCATTACGTTACAAAAGGTGTCTGGTCACGTAAATTGTTGTACTTTACGTGACCATTTTTGCTCATTCCCCATGAATGTTTGGTGGGATGTCTTGTCACACTTTACATTACCACATTTACGTGATAGCCACAATTTACGTGATTTGTACTTTTTTTCATTTTTTAATGCATTACGTTACAAAAGATGTTTGGTCACGTAAATTGTTGTACTTTATGTGACCACTGATTTGTACTTTTTTCATTTTTTAATGCATTACGTTACAAAAGGTGTTTGGCCACGTAAATTGTTGCACTTTACGTGACCATTTTTGCTCCTTCCACATGAATGTTTGGTGGGATGTCTTGTCACACTTTAAAATATTTTTTTAAGCAATCATTACATTTTTATGGGGAATGAACAAATTTTCAAAAGTGGTCACGTAAAGTACAACAATTTACGTGACCAAACACCTTTTGTAACGTAATGCATAAAAAATGAAAAAAAGTACAAATCACGTAAATTGTGGCTATCACGTAAATGTGGTAACGTAAAGTGTGGCTATTTTGGTAAAATGTATATAAAATGGCAAAAAAGTGAATAAAGATGTGAGATGTGGCTATTTTTGTAATTATCCCTTTATTTTTTGTTTCAGAATTAAAATCAAATTTTATTACTCTAGATTTTATTTAACTCAAATTTCCTAATTCTAAGTTTTAGGACATGTTTGACATGCTGCTTAAGAAAAAGTTATGGGTAGCATAAGTTTATAGCTCTTTAATCCACAAGTTGTGTTTGGATGAATTTTTTTAGAAGTTTATTAGAGTAGACGGTATATCTTCACAACCAAGGTTAGTGGTTTGCCACAATGGACTACCGCCGGGCGGCACAGCTGCCCGGCTAAGAGGCCCCGCCAATCCCCTTCCCCCCGGGGCTTCACGCCTTCACGATCTTGTCCCGGCTTCTTACCTCTCTCTCACTCTCAATTTTAATAAGTAATGAATATTGCGATAAAGAGACGAGTATTTCCAACTTAATTAGAAATATGAAAATAATGGAGAGAGAAAATCTGATAAGACGTTGAGATGTGAGGAAGGTTGGAAATCTAAAAGGGTGATATACCCTTTACCCTTAAGTCCATAAACTCTTAAACTATAAAGTAGCTTTTAGAAGTAATTTGAGATTATTAAAAATAAAATTACTAAAATAACTTTAAATAATTATGTTTCTATTAGTGTTTATCTATTTGCATATCAATTTATGTCATTTTAATTTTTCGGCTCCAACAACTCTAACAAATACATTCACTAATAAAATTTACAACAAAGTCACTAGTTTCGGTTATTTCTGTCAGACAGTCTGATAGCATAAAGACAATATGGATTGTGGGCAAACTAAGTCTGTGTGAAAAACTGAAATTGATTTGAACCGAACCTGGTTCGGTTTAATCGGGTTACAGTTTTATTTCTCGGTTCAACTGAAAACCAAATAAGAAAATATGGTTTGGTTTTACCAAAAACTGATAAGCAATATGTCCCACTGTTATCCTTCTTTCTTTGCTTCTTCTAATTGGCCTTGGCTTTTCCTCTTAATTTGTTTACTAAAGTTCAATTTTAATTTTTCAGCACAAAATTGGGAGTGGATGTGCTTCTAACAATATCTAGTGATATGAGAAATGAAGTGCTCTAAACAAGTGAAGTAATATTGTTTATCCTTTTTCATTTATACTCTTAAAAGATAGTATAAATTAATGTTATTATCTTTATTAATTTTAATTTATTGTAGATAGTTGAGGTGGTTAGAAAAGACATTCATCGTTTTGATTTACCATCTTTTTGGAATGACTTGATTGTTTGAGTTGTTTTTAGTTATAGTAATATTTGAATTTATGGATTGAAGTGTAGATATATATCGAGAAATGGTTTATATATGTCTTTGTGATTTGATTTTAGTGTTTAATCATATAAAGATGATGAGGTTTAATTTTGGTTTTGATTTTGATTTTTCCTCGTACACCTAGATGTCTTAAGTTTTTTAAAAATTAAAATTGAAAGAAATAAACTAATTAATCTAGCCCGTTTTAACCAAACTAAATTAACCAAGAATCATTTTAACCATAACCTTATTTGCTTTGGTTTCGAATAGTTTACATATCGTGTGAGTAACCTTATTAACAAAAAAGATTTTTAACGGTGATATTTTTGGATGCACTCAATTTCCATAAGTATACTTTAGAACACACACTTAGACACACAAATATATATATATATATATATATATATAT
Organism: Centrapalus pauciflorus; assembly: GCA_020465985.1. NCBI lineage: Eukaryota > Viridiplantae > Streptophyta > Magnoliopsida > Asterales > Asteraceae > Centrapalus > Centrapalus pauciflorus. The sequence continues at coordinate 338,622 of JAANYP010002796.1, read as the reverse complement.
ATATATATAGAATATGGTTCGAGAGAGTACCATCCAAATGCAGCGCACCAGAAGGTACCACCTTTAAAAAAACTTTTTTAAATTTTTTTTTTCATAAACATGTTTTAATTAACATTATGAAGATCGTATGTAAATTTCACATACATTCACATCTCCTAGCTCCTAAAAAATGATGTGAACACACACTTACATAATTTTGAAGACATGTGAACATGCATTTATGTGATGTGTGTTTTCATGCACTTAGAGTGTTCGGATTTGCGTGAAATTCACATATGATCTGTGTAATGTTAATTAGAACATGTTCATGAAAAAAAATTTCAAAAAAATTACTTTTAAGTGTGGTACCTTCTGGTGCGCTGCATTAGAGGTGGTACTCACTTGAACCTAAATCTATATATATATATATATATATATATATATATATATATATATATATATATATATATATATATATATATATATATATATATATATATAGGGGTGGGTTCAATGGAAAACCACTATGCACGTGAAAACCATGGAAACCTACGCAAACCGTCCGATTTGGTGCATTTAATGAAAAACGCGGTGGCATGATCGTAAATAAGGTGATGCATCACGCGAGATTTTGATGCATAATGCGGGAAATTTGATGCATCACGCGAGATTTTGATGCATCACGCGGGGAATTTGATGCATTTGTAGTGGTGCAGTGCGGTTTTCACAAGTTTTCAGGTGCATTGTGGGGTTCCATTGAACCTCCCTCTATATATGTATGTATGTATGTATGTATGTATCTATGTATGTATATGATAATTATAGACATATTCCTGTAATGGTATTTGTTTTAATTACTTTTAAAAAATAAATTGATATATTTAATATCCAATATCACAAAAAATGTTTGTTACTTAAAGATTATTATTAATTTATTTTTTCATATATATATATATGTATATATATATATATATATATATATATATATATATATATATATATATATATATATATATATATATATATATGTATCTATATCTGTGTGTGTGTGTGTTAAGTTTGTGAATAGTATTAACGAAAAAACATATATGTTAAATCATCAAGTTATCTATTGTACGTTATTTATAATTTAACAATAAGTATTAAATCACAGACTAAATGCTTCAAAATGACCAAAATACTTTAAGGTATATATATGTTCTATGATTCAATATTTTTTTTTAAATTTTCCTATCAATATTTGGTGCAGAACTGTAAAACTAATATTTCATGTTGAATATTTAAGTGTATGTTCACATCATTTTTAAGGAGTTAGGAGATGTGAATGTTTGTGAAATTTACATCTTTATACTGTTAATTAAAACATATTTATGAATAAAATTAATTTTTTAAAGGTGTGTGTGTGTGTGTGTGTGTAATCATTTAAGCACCATTTAATAATAAATATCGTGAGCACCAAAAAATTTTTAAAAATGAGCATCAATTAAAACCTTTATATGTTATAGATAACTTATTTACATAGTTTGAATGTGGTCAATTTATGAATCTTATGTATATTAATGCTTATGAATGCAATGAGCATAACAAAGCTTATATATATATATATATATATATATAGTGAGGTTCAATTGAGCACTTTTATGCATCGAGGTACAAAAGTACCCATATCATCCATTAGATCAAAAAATTGTATGGATTAGATTAATGGCAAAAGGGTAAATAGTTGGACAATTTATACATCTTGTACATTATAGAAACAATGAAAGAAGGGCATTTTGGGGAATGTGCATACCTCATTAAATTTAATATTTCAACAAATAATCAAATAATAAATGCTAAATAAATTCAATTGATACATTTCCAAATTTAAAAAAATTACACAAATTGAAAAAAGATGATGGAGATCGATGCATTTCATCGTTAATCGTGTTTATCTATGCATTGTGTTAAAAAAACGCATTTAACAAAAAAAACACAAAATTCATTTATGCATCGTGTTCAACTTGTTCATCATTCGTTTATGCATCGTGTTTGTCGTTCATATTCTTCATTCAGCTATGCATCATGTTCAACTTGTTCATCATTCATCTATGCATCGTCATTGTTCATCATCCATTTATGCATCATCATTTTCCGTTGTTCATCGTTCATCATCCATCTATGCATTGTCATTGTTCATCATCCATCTATGCATTATCATTATTCATCGTTCATCATCCATCTATGCATCATGTTCTTTATAATTATCATCGATTACCTCTCTTGTTCATGTTCATCATCATCGTTGTTCATCGTTAATCTTCGTCTTCAAATCATCATCATCTAAGAAAAATCATGAAGAACACGATTATAGAGAGAGAGAGAGAGAGAGAGAGAGAGAGAGAATTGAGGATAAAAATGAGGAATGTAGTTAATATGAGATTTTATTTCAAAATGTAACTCCTAATTATCATTTAATGATTTTTAGAAATAAAGTAATTATCATGTCTTTAGTTTTCCCTAAATGCCCTTTGTGCACCCTTGGTGGATTATCCGATGCACAAAAGTGCCTCGAGGTGCCCCGATGCATAAAAGTTCTCAATTGAACCCCAATCTATATATATATATATGAGTTCAAATGAGTACCACTAGTTTGGCGGAGTATCGGAGGTACCTCGCTCAATATCATTTTTTTGAAATTTTTTTCATAATCATGTTTAAATTAATAATACAAGACTACTTTACAAAAAATCACACATAAACACACTAGAACTATGTGAAACGTGTGTGTTCACATGAACTGTACTGTTATGAACATGTGTTCACAACTAAGCATGTTCACATGAATTTTTTCTCGTTCACATAACTTTTAAGATGATAGAAATTGTAAATGTATATAATTTTTCACGAATAGCCTTATATTATTTGTATCTAAATGAATATGAAAAAAAATTAAAAAAAACTTTTTTTCGAAACAAGTTCACATCTGAAACCCGTGTGTTCACAGGTACTCACGGTACTCTGCATTTTTTAGGTACTCACACGAACTATATATATATATATATATATATATATATATATATATATATATATATATATATATATATATATATATATATATATATATATATATATATATATATATATATGGGTTCCGGTAAGAACCTTTGTTACCGTGAGAACGTGAGAACCACTCCAAAATGCACAAAATTGTACATCATGATGCACAAATTTTAAAATTAAAAGTTTTACTTAAAATCATTATTAGTCTTAAATATTAATAAATATCATGATCTAACACTAAAATTACAAGCATTAAATTATAAACTAAATGCACAAATTTGAACATCAAATGCACAAATTTTCTTAAATGCACAATTCGTACATAAAATGGATAAATTATAGCATGACATGCGTAATTTTTTTCCATGAAATGCATAAATTTATCGAAAAGATTTAATTTTAGTATCAAATGCACAATTTTATACAGTGCATGCACAAATTTTGGAGTGGTTCTCACGTTCTCACGAAATATAGGGGTTCTCATGTGAACCCAATCCTATATATATATATAAAATAAAAAATAGACTAAATTACATAAATGGTCCCTGTGGTTTATATAAAATTACGGTTTTGGTCCCTGAAAGAATTTTATTACACCACTAGTCCCTAAAATAAAAAAGCTGTAACATTTTGGTCCCTGAAACTAACGGCGGTTAACTTGAGCCGTTAGTTTCAGGGGCATTTTCGTCCGTTTGAATTTCAGGGACCATTTATGTACATATAATACTTTCAGGGACCAAAATGTTACTTTCTTTTTATAATTTAATTTAATTTTCATAGTTTTCATATACATATTTAGTATTTCTTTCTTTTTATAAATTAATTATCCAAATATAACATTTTATTTTTTATTCCTTTTGTTTTAATTATTAATTTTATTTGTATATTTATTGTTATTATTAAGGTTAGCTTTTTTTTTTTTTATGTATTACTATAATTATTTATTTAAGATTATATATGATATACATGGTTCATTTTTTTTCAATTCTTTATTGAGAATCCAAATATTTCTCTGTTCTTTTTTTCATTTAACAAAAATAAAAACTAGTTGTAGTTTTTTTTCGTTTGGAAAATCTAAAATCGAAATGATTTATTTCTTTTCTCCATTCAAAAAAGTTCAAAATAAGGACGTGTTGAAGTTTTTTTTTTCATTTGGAAAGAGAATAAAATCAAAATGGTTCGTAGTTTCTTCATTGCAAATAGTTAATAAAAAATTTATATCTAAATGGTCTGAAAAAATCAAGAATTGGAATGGTTAATCGCTTTTTAGTAATAAAAAAATTAAATTCCGAATGATTCGTTGTTTTTTTATTAAAAAAATTGAAGTTTTATTGATTTTTTTATCTACGTTTAATTAAAAATAAGAATGATATTTTTGTTTGAAAAAATCAAGAATTGGAATGGTTTATCGCTTTATAGTAAAAAAATAAATAAATTAAGAATGATTATTTTTTTATTTTAATTTTTTAATCAAAAAACGATGAATCATTATGATATTTGATTTTTTTCAAACAAAAAACCATTCGGATTTTTAATTAAACGTAGAAAAAAAATCAATAAAACTTCAATTTTTTCAATAAAAAATAACAAACCATTCGAAATTAAATTTTTTTACTAAAAAGCGATTAACCATTCCAATTCTTGATTTTTTTAAACCATTAAATTTAAATTTTTTATCAAATATTTGCAATGAAGAAACTACGAACCATTTTGATTATATTTTTTTTCCAAACGAAAAAAAACTTCAACACGTCCTTATTATGAACTTTTTTGAATGGATAAAAGAAATAAATCATTTCGATTTTAGATTTTCCGAACGAAAAAAACTACAACTAGTTTTTATTTTCTTAAATGAAAAAAAGAATAGAGAAAGATTTGGATTCTCAATAAATAATTGAAAAAAATGAACCATGTATATCATATATAATCTTAAATAAATAATTATAGTAATACATAAAAAAAGCTAACCTTAATAATAACAATAAACATGCAAGTAAAAATTAATAATTAAAATAAAAGGAATAAAAAATAAAATGTTATATTTGGATAATTAATTTATAAAAAGAAAGAAATACTAAATATATATATATGAAAACTATGAAAATTAAATTAAATTATAAAAAGAAAGTAACATTTTGGTCCCTGAAAGTATGATATGTACATAAATGGTCCCTGAAATTCAAACGGACGAAAATGCCCCTGAAACTAACGGCTCAAGTTAACCGGCGTTAGTTTCAGGGACCAAAATGTTACAACTTTTCAATTTTAGGGACTAGTGGTGTAATAAAATTCTTTCAGGGACCAAAACCGTAATTTCATATAAACCACATGGACCATTTATGTAATTTAGTCAATTTAATGTGTTATATTTTTGTTAATTATTGTTACTAATACTATAATTATCGCTCATACATATTGATTTAGATATATATTGAACTATTTATATATTTATTTTTTCTAAATGTATTTATTTTGTTTATTACTTTTCATTTATAAAGTTTGTAACTATTTTAAATGTATTTATTTTGTTAAGTGAATATGTTTTGATTTGTTTTAGAATATATATATATATATATATATATATATATATATATATATATATATATATATATATATATATATATATATATATATATATATAGGGGTGGGTTCAATGGAGAACCTCTATGCATCGAAGAAGCTTGGAGAACCACAATGCATCGCTAGAAAATCGTAATGCATCACGTAGAAATCGATGCATCACGCGGGAATTTGATCCATCACGTGGAAATAATGATGTATTTGTGGTGATGCGTGGAGGTTCTTCAAGGTTCTTCGATGCGTGGAGGTTCTCCATTGAACCTCCCTATCTATATATATATATATATATATATATATATATATATATATATATATATATATATATATATATATATATATATATATATATATATATATATATACACACACACATACACACACACATACACACACTGCTTCTTGGCTACTTAATTGTCCCCATCAGCTAAAAATTAATCAAGCTGAATTGAAAGAGCAAAAATATATAGAAGAATCCTAAACAAAAAAAGTAACAATGAATAATCACATATATTACTATTATATATATAAGAAACAAACTCAAATAACCACAAATTAACCTAGCAATTAACTCAATCCTAATTAAATCAGAAACGAAAGATCGTACATGAACATAACACTAATTAATTAATTAACGATGAAAAATCTAACCATATATATATGTAGTCGATAATTAAAAAAAATATGATTGACACATAATTAAAACATACGAAAATTGAGAACCTCCATACACCGAAGAACCTTGAAGAACCTCCATGTACCACCACAAACGCATCATAATTCCCCCGTGATGCATCATTATTTCCAGGTGATGCATCAAATTCCCGCGTGATGCATCGACTTCCTGCGTGATGCATCAACTTCCCGCGTGATGCATTACGATTTTCTTGCGATGCATGTTGGTTCTCCAAGGTTCTTCGATGCACAGAGGTTTCCCATTGAACCCACCCCTATATATATATATATATATATATATATATATATATATATATATATATATATATATATATATATATATATATATATATATATATATATATATATATATATATATATATATATATATCTTGATCGAGTAGAAGTTGGTTTAAATTTGGTATATATGTATGTTACTTTTATACTTTTTTCCCAATTTTTTTCTTATAAAATTGTTTTATCTACTTTAATTATCACTTTTCCATGTGTTATATATGTTAGGCCGGGTTAATGCCATGCAACCATTTACTGTTGCCATTATTACCAAGAATAATATGCATGTGTTTCAATTCTCGTGTGTGTATATATTATTAACTTATTACCTTCACTACAACAAAAATGAAGATTATTAGCACTTTTTTTTCGCGATTGATGATACCGCGTAAATTTTATTTACAATATTCAAAATTATAAGAGTGTAAAAAATTTTCACATTTATAAGCGTAGAACTTACTAAAATTTTCACAATTATAATAGTAAAGAAACATGTTTACAATAAGAAGTGTGGAGACTTGAGTAATTTGTCCACGCTTCAATGTGTAGACATTTGAAATCTTTTTGTCACACCTATTTTCTCCACACAAATAAGAAGCGTGAACTTCATAATTTTACGCGGTTTAAAATGTGTATATATAGTCTAAAAAGTGTGGACAGCTAACATCTTTTTTGTAGTGCTTATATGACTGTGGTATTGGAGTAACATATTAGGTAAACATGTTCATTACGATAAAATATTAAATTTTATTAAGAAAAATGTAATGAAAATATGTTCAAAATTGTATTATTATAGACTATTTCATATTCATTACTATAAAATGTTTAAATGTTTAATTTCATTTAAAAGTGCAATATTGACATTTTCCTTCATATGCAATTTTGAAAACGTGCATATAGTTATTTTGCATAATATATAAATTTTATCATAATAAACATGTAAATGAGACGAATTAATCAATAATAACACACATGTAAACATGTGTATACTGTAATTTTGCATTAAATTTACATTTTATCAAAATAAATATGTTCATTTGATATGTCACTCCGGTACCCAATTGATCATTAATTAATTAATATATGTGTGTCTGTATTTATATAGACTTAGCCACTTAGGTTCAAAAAAAGTATGATTTAAAATCGAGTGTGCCCGAAGGTACCACTTGTTTAAAAACTTTTTTGAATTTTTCTTTTACAATTATGTTTAAATTAATGTTACATATGATATGTGAATTTCAGATATATTCATTAATTCTACGTGTTTAATAATTTTGTAAATAATCGGATATATTTATATGAATGATCATCCAAGTGAATGCATTCACATAATCTTTTTATGTGAATCATTTACTAGATTTATTTTTCGAATACTAATGTATAAATGTATGACACTTTTAATAAAAGTCTTATAATCTCTTGGTTTTTACATGTTAATGTAAAAAAATTCTGTAAATAAGCATTCACAAGAGGTACGTTCTGTACATTTACGATTTAGATTTATATATATAATTGTCCTATTTTTCTGTCATTCCTATTTAAAATAAATTAAATAATCTCTTGATAATTTGAGTACAAAGTAAACAAATTAACAATGCTAAAGTAATGGATTTCAATAAACTAAAATAAGCTTACAATATTGGTGTACAAGTCTCCTTATATAGCGGTCAATATGTATTGACTTAACTATGTAATAGATTAATTTAAGTGTAACATGCTATAAGGCTATAAGCTTATTAATCAAACATATAATATTAGGGACTTAATGTAAATGATTAAGAAAGCTACTAAAAGAATCCAAAATTTAACGATAAAAATAATATAAAAACTTTTAGAACGATATTGGTTAATGCCATTTCACTATTTACTATTATCAATATAACCAAGAATACCATGTGTTTATCGTGTGTGTAATGTGTATATATAATTGATATTGTGAAAAACTAAATATCATTGAAAATATTGAATTGAAGGAAACATATGTTGTATCAATGTGTATTTGTGATTCAATACTTTTTGCTAAAACATGAATTGACATATTAATTCAACATATATGTTATTTAACAAATTATGTGGTATCCGCGCGTTGCGATGGATGTCTACATATATATTTTTTGTACTTTATTATTTATAGATTAATTTATAATAAAAATTCAGCATAAATGGTAGAAATATCTATTAAAATTATACTAATTAAAATAAAAAATAAATTGGATAGGTTGGAGAAAAAACTAATCACCAACCAAATAATATATATATAAAAGCACACGACATTACTTACAAAACACACATTTATCATCTATCGTAGTTATTACAATAAATAATAATACAGTAAAGCAAAATATTTTCTTAAATTTTTTTATTGGTGTATTCAAAATATGAAATAATAATGTTATTAATATAAAAAATATTTAATAAACTAAACATTACAAACTAATTAGAAATAATCAAACATTATGTTAAATTGAATATCAAATAAAGTTGTTTTTTAAGTAAACACAAAGATACCAAAATAAGACATAAAACACTAAAAATATTATAAACCAAAAATTATTATAACCGAAATAAATTTTATTCTCAAAATGTCTAAGAATTAATTAATATTTAAATAACTTAAATTTTAAATCAAAATAATATAAGAACATGTAAACATTCTCATTATATAATTACATATAAATAATAATAAGATATATATAAGCACATTTTAGCAAATCCCACCAACAAATAGTGTTTTACAAAAGCTTCTTCTAGTGCATTTTAGCACAATAAAATATACATAATACTTTCATCTTCATCTCTAGCACATTTTAGCAAAACTCAATTATAAATTTTTTTTTTGTTGATGTGAGAGGAGCAAAATAGCAAAATCCACTTATGAATAGTGATTTCATTGGTGAATAATGTATAAAGGTTAGCACAATAAAATATAAATAATACTTACATCTTCATCTCTAGCACATTTTAGCAAAACTCATTTATAAAATTTTTTTGTTGATGTGAGAGGGGCAAAATAGCAAAACTCACTCATGAATAGTGATTTCATTAGTAAATAATGTATAAAGGTGTAATTTAACATTTCTACATGTATTTGATTTTTCATTTGATCACAATTTTCTTTATCTCTCTCTACACACACACACATATATATATACACACACACACATACACACACACACACACACACACACACACACACACACACACACATATATATATATATATATATATATATATATATATATATATATATATATATATATATATATATATATATATATATATATATATATATATATCGAGAAAGTACCACTCATTATATACCGCACCAGAATATATCACCTTTAAAAATTCTTTTAAATTTTTTTCATAAACATGTTTTAATTAACATTATAAAGATGATATGTTAATTTCATATACATTCGCATATTGTACATCCTTAAAAATGATATGAACATACACTTATTTAAATTTGCATGTACATAAACATACATTTATGTGATGTATGATTTCATGTACCTAGAAAGTGTATTTGTGCATGAAATTTATATATTATCTTAGTAATGTTAATTAAAATATGTTTATGAAAAAGATTTTCAAAAAAAATTATTTTTAAGAATTGTACATTCAGGTGCGCTGCGTCGTAAGTTGTAATCACTTGAACCTAAATCACATATATATAAATATGTGTGTGTGTGTGTATGTGTATGTACACATATACATATACATATATATACACACACACGTATACATATACATATATATACGTGTGTGTGTGTATGTCAATAGGGTACCTATAAAGAACCAATATACCGAATGTACCTCTTTTAAAAATATCTATTTTTAAAATCATGTTTCAATTAAAAAACACTTACAAAAACCCACACACAATTAACACACTTTGGAAATATGTTAAAATTTCATTGAATGTTCGACCATTTTATATTTATATATCTTTCATACAAAACTTTTGTTCATTCACTAGATTTATCTTTCGTATATATTGGTTTAGCCATCTTTATATAAAAAATTAAATAACAATAAAAATATTGAGGTACTCTTGATATCCATGATTTTTAGAGGTACATTATTAAACTTTTATGTATGTTTATGTTGGTTAATATAATTGTCATTATTTTTAGTCATTAATTTTTACTAACGGTATGTATTAGTCATTCATTTTATTAATAAATTAAATGACATCTAATTTATTTGATTAAGAAGTAAACAACAATGAACTAAATTAAGATTACATTGGGGCATAGTCCTCTACATGGTTACATGCCAATATATCGACTTAACTTTGTAATTGATTAAACTTAACTGTAACAAACCAAAAATCTATCAAGCATATAATATTAAGGGTAAATGTTCGAGGAATGAGATATACCATTTGGCAATAAAAGTAACTACTTCAAATTTTTTGGGCTGAAAAAGAATTACAAAATTAATTTTTGACAAAAAAGTATCAGTGGGTAACTAAAAATTAAGATAAAATTTGATCCTTTCTGAACAAAAAATAATATTACATGATCCTTTCTCGGGATATAAAATTCAACATTTCTAAATGAAAATAGAATTTAATGATAAATTCTTGGCTTAAATAATTTTACGGTGCCTAAATCATTGAATTATGACTTTTATGTTATCTTTAGTGACCATTTGATTTCAATTATATCAACTATTTTAGCTACATGGTATATGCTATATTTAATTAGTCAATAAAAGTTACATATGTGGCTAGCTTTAGTTTGGTGAATTTTTTTTTAATTAGAAAATTAAACATTAAATTGAAACAACAAAAATGTATAACTAAATAATATAAACATGCATGCAATTTTCACACATTTTGTCTATTATAAGTTGTAGTTATTACGTACTATAAACTAAAAACTAAATGATATATATATGATGGTAAATACAAATGAAGTAAATCTCATGTTTTATTTAATATGCCAGAATGAAAAAAAAAAAAGTACAAATTCAACAACCATGCTCAATATATTTCTTCATTATTGCCTTCATTAAATGACAACCGCCCTCTTGAAATTTTACAACTTATACGTGAATACAAATTTTAGCTACTGATCAATCATTGTGTCTATATATATGTGTGTGCGCATACACACCCGGTGCATGTATCAACTCGATCGATCGACCATATATACTATAACGAAAAACATATATGGCGATTAAAGTTGATTCCGAGCGTATTCAAAAGGAACATATATTGATGTCGAATGTGGTCATAATCGGGAAAAGAAACTTATTTTTTGGTCGTAAATGGAGGACCTTGGATATCAAAATGTTTCTCTGGTTCATAGGTATTCATGTGTTGGTTCTATTTGCGCCATTTACGTTTACTTGGCCAGCCTTTTGGACAGGAGTATTGGGCTACGTGGTGGGCATGATGTTTGGTGTATCTTTCTCTCTTCATCGAAACCTATCACATCGTAGTTTCAAGCTACCCAAATGGCTTGAATACATATTCGCTTATATCGGTGTTCAAACTGCTCAGGTCACTATATATATATAGTTATATATATACATGCATTATGAATATATAGTTATATCGATATGATTGATTATATTTTGTTTGGAAACTTAACGTACAGAGGGATCCGATATACTGGGTGAGCATACACAGATACCACCATCAATTCACCGATACGATCAAAGATGCACACTCACCGACCTCTGGGTTTTATTTTGGTCATATGGGTTGGCTTTTTGATAGTGCCTACATCATGGAGAAGGTTAATTTGTGTGCATGCTGCATTCTTTTTTTTTTTTTTTTTTTTTTTTTCAACTTATTTTTAAGTTATATATGTATAAAAATTACTTAATTTGTTTTGATTTTTGCAGTATGAAGAACGTAACAATGTAGAAGATTTAAAAAGTCAAGCATACTATAGATTTTTAAAAAGAACTTATGTGTGGCATGTTATAGGCTGTGCAGTACTTACCTATATTTTGGGTGGATTTCGCTACCTTGTTTGGGCTACGGTAAGCCTTTCATTTCATTTTAAAACCAAAATATATATACACACACACAACATAAAGATTAATGACTGATAATTACCATCATTAGGAAGGCTATAAATTGTAATTTTCAAGATTGTTGACAAAATTCATGAGTTTAGACAAGTAAACTTTTTCAATATATCATAGCTAGCAAATGTTTAGGAGGCGTTTGGTTCGCAGATTTTTTTTTCTTTGGGATTTGCATTTTGTCAAAGGATTTGCATTATGCAGCATTTTGCATTTGTCAGGATTTTGTCAAAGAATTTGCATTATCTTATAGAAAAAATTTGCTGATCTGAAAAATGCAAGGTAACTGGGATTTAAAATCCTAAGGGGAGGCTGTGATTTTAAATAACAAAGAAGGGAGGTTTTTAGGAAATACTGAGATTTTAAATCCTTACTGAAATCTGCGAACCAAACACAAGATTTTAAATGCAAATCCTAGGAAATCCGCGAACCAAACGTCCCCTTAATGTTTTTCTTTGAAATACGGATGAATTAATTAATTAACACACACACACACACACATATTTATATATATACATAGAGAGAGTTCAATGAAAAACCAACATGCATCGGAAAACTTAGAAAACCTCCATGCACCACCACAAATGCATCACAATTCCCGCGTGATGCATCGAATTTCTGCCTGATGCATCACCTGAATCCAATGGCTATAAAGTGGTTCCCGGGTTTTCCGATGCATATAGGTTTTCCATTGAACCCACCCCTGTATATATATATACACACACACACACATTACAATGGGCCGGAATAAACACCAATTAATTAAGATAAAAGTTGCTATACTACTGTTATAAAGTATATCGTTTATTAATCTTGTGAAGCTACATATATATATGAATATGATCGTAGGGTGTGAGGCTTTTCTTGAACTACCATGCAACGTTTCTCGTGAACTCCATTTGTCATATATGGGGAACCCAAGCATGGAAAAGTAAGGATAATTCCAGGAACAATTGGTATGTATATCTTCCGACTTCCGTTATATATATATATATATATATATATATGAGGTTTTTCAATTAGATATATAATTAAACTTAATTACCCAAAAAATATTATATTTTTAATTCGATCATATATATGTACAAACTAAATTAACCTTACATAATTAAATGAACTGAATTGAAACTGGCACATGCATGCAGGGTGATAGCAATATTTAGTTTTGGAGAAGGGTGGCACAACAATCATCATACGTTTGAGTTTTCTGCACGAGTTGGGTTAGAATGGTGGCAATTTGATGTTACTTGGTGGTCGATACGGCTTCTTGAAGTGTTAGGGTTAGCCACCCATGTTAAGGTGCCAACTGAGGCTCACAAACTTAAGAAATCGTTTGATCCTGTTAAATAATTCAACCGACACACGACATCGTACTTTTGTTTCCCATTTTCCATTGCCATATATAAATAAATATCTCACTTGAACACGTACTTACGTATTGATGAAGTGGCTTAATTATGCCTATATATAGTTGCGTATGATTGATTTGTAAACAAGTCTTGTTGATTTAAGTTTTTTTTTTTTTTTTTTTGGTGAAAATGTAAGTGTAAAAGATGTTTTAATCTATATATATTATACATCCTTTCAAGATATTTGGTGATGCATGATCGATTGGTTTTTACTTGAGTAGTATTTTTTTTTTTTTTTGACCGGCTGGTAATTAAGGTGGTTATCGCCCAGACCCACACATATGTATGATTTATTGAGAAGCTTTTAATTAATAATTAAACTTTATAAACCAATTAGAAAATGATGATCATAACCATATTTTGCTTCTTTCTCGGACTCTTAATTATGGGTGTTTAGTGTTCACGGTTATAACCGATTTCCAATAGGTCGAATTCTCTCCCTCGGTATGTGGCAAATTTAGAAATAAAACATCGTGGGATCGAACTAAATTAGACATCAACTAGTTGAGCTAAGAATTGAAAATGAACGACCCTAACATTTGGTTGATCGATTTTGGCTCAGTCAGGTCAAAAGATAGAGTTCGTAGCTAATACTTTAATTTACGGGTGTCAATCTTGACTCAACAGGCCAAACGCGCCGAAGAGTTAAATGTACCTATTGTCAAAAATTAATATAGAACATAAATTTTTTTTAAAGATGAAAATTTATAAAACGGTGTAGTAAAAAAATTGTTCTTTGAAAAAAATTTCAAAATCATGCAAAATTTATGACTATTGGTTGTCAAGCCGTTTGACCCGTTTGCTTAAATGAGCTCAAATTGCCACCCCTACTTTAATTAAATATGAGTCTAACAATCGTTTGATTCCGATTTATAGATTCAAACATGTACTATTTTCAAGTTCACCCAAAGTAACATGAAAATCAAACTAAATGAAATTCACCTAAATTAGCTTAAAAACCTAAAATAGCATAAAATTTTAAGAAAAATATTTGAGTTTGAATGCATGTGAAATATACATATTATCTTTATAATGTTGGTGTTGTTCTTTTGCGTAAGTGATGTGACTGAAATTGATTGCAGTGCTGATTGATAAGTAATTGACGCTGATTACTGATTACTGAATTAATAAGTCTGTTTCCTTTGTATGATGAATATGTATTATATATATAAATTTAAGAACAAAACTTGAACACAACAATAATACGCCTATATCAACTTTTTTTAACATATAAACAAAAATAAATCTGAATAATCAAGTTTGTAAATAAATATAAAATATATTTCAACATTTTTTAACATATAATAAACAAGAAAAAAAATCAGAAAAATCAAGAATGTTTAACATATGAACATGTAGTTCAACTTTCTTTTATATATAAATAAGAAAATATCTAAAATATCAAGAATCTTTAAACATTTATGCTTAATATTGAAAAAAAAACCCCATAAACTTTCCTTAGTTTTGTGATTAAGTCCTTAAATTTTTTTTTTGTTTCTGATTGTTTAATGTTTACCCTTAACTATTTTTGTCTTATTCAAATAACTCACTATATTTACATGTTTTAGCGATTAAGTCCTTAAACCTTTTTTTATTGGTTGTGTTTTACCTACTCATCCGGTAGCTAGTCAAAAGTATATACTTTTAAATAATACAAAAATATTTTAGGGACTTAAACAATCAGAAAAAAAGTTTAAAGACTTAATCGTGAAAACGATAAAAGTTAAAAATAACCTTAAATTTAAGAAAGGAAAATTACGTAAACATTTATGCTTGCCATAATTTTATTTATAAGAAAATATTGTTATTTTTCAACATGAAAAAAATATATTCATTCCAATCTTTCGATGTTAATTAACACATAAATGGTTGCCACAACTTTTTATACATCTGTTCCTTCGATAAATTAACATATTCAACCTAAATTAATCACCTGCTTATTAATTATTATTATTATTATTATTTATTCATCTAACATAAAAGTATTTATTTTTGAAGGAAAAATTTTTTGTGAAAGACTTAAGTTAAATCCTTACTATTGATGATCCTCTCTTAGAGAGCCGCTAGTCAACTTAAATTGCGAAAGGGTCATGAAGGTCCATATGTTCCCCGGTTAGAGTTATTTTGCACCTCAAGCTTTTTTTTTAATGAATTCACAATCACAAAATTGTACCTGAACTAAAAATAAAACTACAAATAGCAATATCATATATTCATACGATGTTTTTTTAGACAGTAGGTACCAATTTGTCATTTTGTATAGTTTAAGGTTGCTATGTGTAAATTAACCCTAATTTTCCTCCTAGCAATTAGGGGGTCAGTTAGTTAATTGACCGATTCTCACGCCCCTAACTATATTATATTTTACACTTCTTCGTAAGCTAAAGTCGACACTTATTCAACAACAGCTCTCTTTCATCGTCAATGGCGTCTCTCGGTTTTTACTCCAACTGTCCATCATTTCTCCAACGCTACCACACCGCCGCCGTCCCTCCACCACCGGACCACTTAGCTTTTCATAACAATTTTACCCTTTCCGATACTTCTTGTTGCATCGACCCATTGTTATTCCAGTCCACCTCCTCCCATCAACTTTCAAGCTTCAACAATGGCGTCACCACCACCAATCTCCCTTTTCAAAACACCATCAAATACCCAACTTTATCATCATCATCATCTTATAATCCATTCACGACCCTCCAACAAGAACAACTCTTACCGACACCAATCACACCATTGCCATACCCTACGGATGATCAGTTCTCCAGCTACACCCATGAATGTTATCAGTATCCACTCATTCCAAATGTATGGCCCATGATGGAGTTGCAGCAAGAACTTCCGCCATGGCCGGAGATCTACGACTACCAGGGTGGTGGTGTTGATGGTTCTGCTTTAATGGTTCCGCCGGAAAACTATGGAGTTGGGTGTAATGTGGTGATTCAGGGTGAGGAGAGAAGTGGTGGTGAAGTGAAGAAGCAGAATGGTGATGGTTTATCGACACAGAGTATAGCGGCTAGGGTGAGGAGGAGGAAGATAAGAGAGAAGACATTAGAGTTGGGGAAGCTGATTCCCGGTGGTCATCGGATGAACACGGCGGAGATGTTTCAGGCTGGTTTTAAGTACGTCAAGTTCTTGCAGGCTCAAGTTAGTGCTTTACAAATCATGCATGCATCTCCTCCGGTAATTAATCATTCAGTGCTGATTACTTTTGCATTGTCTTTAACTTCCCAAAATATGGTTTTCTTCTATACCTAAAAGGGACAAAAAAAAATGTGTTTTCATTATTATATCACTTAATTAATTATTAACCATTGACATCTGTTGTTTAAAAAAAACTAATTACTCATTCATTTGTTTTTTAATGGTTAAATATTCTCTACATTTTATTTGGCTTAATTACTAAAA
Organism: Centrapalus pauciflorus; assembly: GCA_020465985.1. NCBI lineage: Eukaryota > Viridiplantae > Streptophyta > Magnoliopsida > Asterales > Asteraceae > Centrapalus > Centrapalus pauciflorus. Next base: position 321,190 of record JAANYP010002796.1, on the reverse strand, counting down.
ATGGTGTGTGTGTGTGTGTGTATATATATATATATATATATATATATATATATATATATATATATATATATATATATATAGATGAGATCCATTGTGAACAAGTTATTCGTTGTGCACGTTGTGAACAAATAAAAAAAATACATATAATCATTCATATATATCAACAAGTGTTTGTAATATGATTCATATGATTCAAAAGGTTCATAGAAGTGTCTATTTAAGATTCAGAACATTCAAAAGGTTCATAGTACGTAGTCTTTATAACAAGATGCATAGGATGCAACAAGATTCATAAGATTCGACAAATTCATAGGATTCAATAAGATCCAAAGGATCCAATAGTATTAATAGGTTAATAGAAGAGTCTAGTACTATTTTCAACAAGATTCATAAGATTCAGAAGCTATTTTATGGTTGTTCACAACGAATATAATATCGTCTTTAGTATGAAGAACAATGTACATGTATCAAAGGAGAGTATATATATGTTTAGTACATGATCATTTGTCACTTATTTAGTCTTATGCCTTGTTTGATTTAATGTCTAATATTTTAATTGTATCTAATCTTTAATTAATTTGGTCAATAGAAATTTAACATCATCTCTTTATTAAACAATGTAATCACTTAAAAACAAAGGAACCCTTATTTGTCATCCAAATGGCAAACCTTTTAACAGGTTTTTATGTACGTGATGTGCATGCAGGAACCCATAGAAGAACAGGAACTCCAAGATTTGTTAACGTGCCCTTCCGTACAAGAGAAGTTATATGCTGCAGAGAAGTGCATAGTAACCCAAACACTTGCGGAAGCCATAGCCAATGATCAAGGAAAAATGAAGAATTAAAAAGATATTAAACAATATATTGTTCATCTTTTTAAGTCGAGTACATTTGTTGTTATAATTAGTCTTACCGTCATACTAATTATAATATTCAATTCATTTATATATTGGTAAATTTTTAATGTAATAGTTTTAGTCTAGTAGGTTTAATTCTTACAAATTTAATTACAATGTATGTTTTTTACGATTGTGTAAGGAAATGTTTTCGATGCATTCACAAAATTTTATTTTTTTGTTTGAACGGCAACAAGAACTCCAAATAAAAACCATCCTATACAATCAACACACAAACTATCGAACAATTGGATTCAAACAAACTTCCCCGGCCAGTCACACAAAACATCAGGTCAAGCATACATGCAGTAAATTAACGTGTAGGATAGCAGTAGAAAAACCAACCCGAGTCACAGAAGACAGGAACAAATTAGCGAAGGACACGAACCTGTGGCACCAGCAGGAGCCATACGAGCCTGGACAGCCAAGAAGGAAGTAGCTAGACGTAATCATCCCGAGCCAGTAGGAAAACAAATCCACTCCATCCAAGAAATTCCAAATGTGTTTACATGCTTGAAGATCCAATTGAAGGAAAGACATTGAATTTCCAAAATAGCATCCCAACCCGAACCTTTATCTCCTAAAACCTTTTGTTTCCTTAGCCTCCATATCACATATAAGGTGATCGAGATCGTGGCTTGCGAAAGAGACTTGCAAGACGTCGACCCACGGAACAGAATACCTTGAGATCGAGATTAGGACTTTAAGAGAACCCATTAGGTTCCACTCCAAGCCCGACCAACTAAAAAATTAATTAAGGTTCTCCATAACAACAAAGGAACCCTGCATTCAAAGAAACAATTATTGATTATTGTTTCTATCTACTCACAACAAGGACACAATGTAGAGTGTAAATCAATATTTTTCAATTAATTAACATTTTGGTTATTGAAATATGCATGGTTCATGAGCGAACTTACAATCACATATATAAATGATAAATGTAAAGATAGGAAAAATTGTAAGGATCATGTGTTTTAACCCGTTTGTTGATGTTCAGAAATGAAAAATAAAGTTATTATAATTGAGTCTGTAAATGGACATAAGTGTCATGATTTGTACACAACAAATTTGTCTTACACAATGATACATATAAAAAACTATCTTCAGAGATAAAGTGCAATGATAATAAATTAAAATGTTAGTAAAGGTAAGATAATTATTTAATATAAAATTCCTGTGTATGTCAAAACTTTGTTGTTTACAAATCACTTCCCAAGTTATAATAATGGTATATGTATGCGCTTGCAATTAAATCTTAATCACACATGCAATACTCTCTTCTAAAATATTGATAATCACCCCCAAAATTTTTTTTTATTATTGGTATAATTGGTTTAATTAATTACAAGGATTTTAAGTATCTTGTATTTTCTTTTAAAATGCAATCATGTTAATATAACTTATAAGCACAAAACCAACTACTTCAAATAAATACTGATTTTATTAAATATGAAACATAATATTTTTATAAACCAAGAAAAAAAAGTTTTGAATTATGACATTTGATATCGGTTCATTAAAAATTTTGTTATATTTCAATCGCTAGCTTATTAACAATAACATATTTTATGTGTAATAAATTTTATTTCTGTATTATACATATAATGAATTAATAAATTATATACATATTTGATCATTTTAATTTTGTTTATTTTTTATAATAGTTTGATTTTTTAATAATTTTAAATTAAATATATGTTTGATAATTTTAAAAATTTCATTTTTATGTAAAAATTAACTTATCGTATAAATATATTATCCACGACATGACAATATATGTACCAAGTTACCAACTACCTGCACATCAAATGGAATGCCACAGTTAATCTCTAAATTCCTACCTTGTGTTTCCATTTTGAATTTTTAATACTGGTTGAAAATCAATGTGTCACCTAAGGTAAAACAAAATAATGTAATAGTGCTCGTGCTATGACAATTAAACTGTAATTTTTATAAAAGGAAATATTGATCAGACAAATAAATTGTACTGTCAGTAAATTTTACATTTTTAATCCAATATAATTACCTTGATTGACTTGATTTAGAAAATATTTACCTTAAATTAGAAAAAATTAGTATGTTACTCAAATTATAAAAAATGTAACAGTAAATTACTTTTGACGTAATTAACTCTTTTATTAACAATATCTACTTTGTCATTATTTAAATAAAATTCATCGTATATTTTTGGGGAAAGTGTGCAAAAAGACCCTAAGTTGGTTTATTTTTGCGATTAAAACCCCCAACCATTGTTCATTGTACAAAAACCTCCAACCAGTTAAAACCTTTTAAATTTGAGTTTTTTTTCAAAAAAACCTGACTTGCAACCGGTTTAGCCGGTTGCAACTTGATGACATGTAAAATTTTTAAATAGATTTTTGCGTAAAAACCCCCAAACTTGTTTACTTTTTTCAATTAAAACCCCAAATCATTTTTAGTTGGATAAAAAACTTTCGACCAACAAAAATAACTAAATTGAGTTTTCTTCACCGATTGCATTTTGATAACGTGGATATTTATTAAACAAAGAATTCGTTTCCCAATGAAACCTCCACCCTCTAGGCTCTAGCAAACCTCAATACTATGGCTGATTATATTCAAAAGCTAAAATAGAACATAAATAAACGAAATAAACATAAAACTGAACCTAAAAATGCAACTCGTGAACACAAAATTAAATTGATTCCATCGGCAAAATTGAAGTTGAAATTCAAGATTAAGCAGCAAAAGTTAATCGAACATACATACATAAAATTAATAGCATTGAACATAAAGAGCGGATAGAGTAATCGGAGTTGCCGGATATAGAGGAGAAGAGAAGAGGTAAATATGATTGTTGGTTAACGATGAGAAAAAAAATAGTTAAGGGTTTTAATCGAAAAGTCACAAATCCCGGTTTTTTATGCAAAAATCAGTTTAAGAATTATACATGTGGTACCACGTACTCACGTAGGCGCCACGTAAGTCGATTTGCCTTGTGGACGCACGTGTGTGCCATGTAAGCATAGCAACCTATTATAACTGGTAACGTTCTAATTTCAGAAGATTTTACCGGTTAGAAGTTTTTTATGCAATAAAAATTGATTAGTGATTTTAATCACAAAAATTGTCTAACTTTAAGGTTTTTTGCGTAAATTTCCTTAAATTTTTTGATTTGGAAAAAAATTATATTTTATAAGGCTCCTAGGCCCAATATAATGCAACTTTTATATCCATTTTACCTGCACGTCTGCACACAACAAAGTTTGGGGGTTAGGGTTTGCAGAGCTCAAAAAAATCGAAGCAATGGAAGAGATAGCTGAGGGAGTAAACAACATAAACATCTCCTCCGATTCTTACCGGAAAAACCGAATTCAAGTTTCCAATACCAAAAAGCCTCTATTCTTCTACGTCAATCTTGCCAAGGTAATTTCATCTCAAATCTACATATCTTCTTCCCTTCCACTTCATTTTCCCCCTAATTGTTATGCTAAATGACACCTATGAGCTTTTCTCATCGTATTTCCTGTTTTAATATGGTCTTAATTTGTCAAATTATCAAATAATTTGTGTTTTTTTGCATCTGCATGTTTTATGGTATATGTACGGTTTTAATTACTGAATTCATCCTTAATAATCTTCGTGTTTGTTTGGTTGCATTTGCAGAGGTACATGCAGCAACATAATGAAGTGGAGCTTTCAGCTCTTGGAATGGGTATTGCCTTCTCGATCTACATACACGAAAGGCTTATATGTTTTCTTTTCGAAGTTTATATGTTTTGTTCTGTTTTTTGTTATTCATTTGTAGATTAGGGTTATCGTTTCTCATGAATTGAATACTATACATTAGCATGTTCGACTACGCTCTGTCAATAACACGTTTGGATGTGTTTAGTGTTTACCTTGGTGTCAATTTTTCATGCTCGTATGTGTGTCTCAAAATGAAAATCTAAATCGTTTTAGAATTCGGAGGTAATGAAAGATTATGCAAGCAATTGGGAATCTCTAGTTTGTGGAGTTGTAATAGGATCCTCTGTTTTGAAGGTCGTTAAAATAAGACCATTGTGTTTGCTTATATGGAATCAAATCTATTGTAATGGTTGATCGGTTACTACCAACTTTGATGCTGAATGAAATAAAAATGTTGTTCTCTGTGTATATATTTATTGCAGCAATTGCAACTGTTGTTACGGTGGCTGAAATACTGAAGAACAATGGCTTTGCTGTTGAAAAGAGTGAGTTTTGTATCTTATGAAAATCATGAAATCAAGTACAGACATATGTGAGTTTAGATTTGTATTTAACGACTCGTGGTACTTTAATGCACAGAAATAATGACATCAACAGTTGAGATGAATGGTGAATCTAGAGGAAGACCAGTCCAAAAGGCCAAGGCAAGTTTCATCATAAAAATTCTTTTAAGCGCCACCTTCCAGTTCCATCACATGTGACCTTTGGGGTGTTTGGTATGGTGGAGTTGAATGTATTGGAATCACGTGCATTGTTATATAACAAGAGATTTGATTCTCAATGAGAGGGAGTAGAGAATGGAGTTTAGTAGTACAAATTTCATTTCTCTCATTTCCTTATCAACATGGAGAGAATCGAAAAGATGGAAAAGGAATGGAGTTTTATAGTTTTTTCTTTATTTTTAGTGTCATGTGTAATTATCATTGATTAAAATAGATAATAGATTTCATTGCATTCTATTCTACGGTATCAAACGCCCTCTTAGTGTTACAAATTCCCATTACAAATAGTCTCTATGACGTCTTTACATGTCAAGAGAAACTTTTTATCTGGAATTATGGAGCTTGATACGACTTCATTCATGCCTTTTCGACATTTTTGAACAACTGAAGTGAAGGGACAATGATATAAAAAGCCATAGGTTACAATATTAGAACATGCACATAGAGATATAAAGGATATACATCATAGGAGATTGAATATGATTGAAAAGAGTATCATACCAGTATTTCCGAGATGACTGCCTATTTTGAGATGTTAACTTGTATCATCTCCTACCTCATGCAGTTCCATTTATTGTTGGCGATTAACTTCTGTTTATTTTTTGGTCAGATCGAAATTGTACTGGGAAAGACTGAAAAATTTGACGAGTTAATGGCTGCGGCACAAGAGGAGAGGGAGTTGGGATATGCCGAGGAACAGAGCTGAAGAGGAAAGTTTCTTGATACATCGGGTTAGTAGTCGAGTTGTCTGTACTCGGCTTCAGTTGTTGATGTTTTTGTTCAATCTGTGATGTGATGAGATATGTAGTATCACTATCGTCAAGATTGTCTATATCTACCGTTTAAAAACAGCTTCCATTGCTGTTCCTTGTTGAGACACTTGAAAACTTGCTTAATGCTGAGTACATAAGACTTGCATCGTTCTTATGTTCATGATTCATGCTTACATTGGTATGTATGATATGTGTCGCTAAGAAATATACTTCAAAACGTTCATACAAATATATACAATGAAAAATTGTCACTGTTTCGATTCTTCCTTTTACAGATACTGCATCACATATCAATACATCAAAAGATAATGCATAATCATGTGAAGCAATGATTTGAACTTGTATGGCTTGCTTTTATTTGGCATTCACTATCAAAAAATAGTTAATAATCATGTGAGGCAATGATTTGGACTTTTATATAGCTTGCTTTTATTTGACATCCGCTTAATCTGCGTGTTATTTTTCAGTAAGCACAGTTCTTCTGCGTATTGTGAATAAGGAAGCATCGTATCAATTTCTGAATTTCCACAGCAGACACATCTGGTCATAAATTCATATTTCTTAGTGAGCGCATTTACATAGAATCAACTGTTCAGGAATGTATGTCCTAAGAACTCGAGTTGTGTCAGATATTCATTCGGCAAGCAGTTACATTGTTACAACATGCAACCCTCTATGGTGCTTATTGTTTACGGCGAAGGTGACTTTGGAGTTTATTCATTTCTATGGATATAGAACGTTGGTAAGGTACTAATTAGCCATCAACAACTTTTGATATAGTGTTAGTAGTTAAATAATTTGCATTGCATTATCTCAAGAGAAAGATCCTACAAAAAGTATAAAGGGAGAATTTCATATATGTCCCTCTAAAACTGCATAATATCATATATACCCAAGTCAAAAAAAGAATTTCATATATATCCTTCTAAAACTTCATAATATCATATTTACCCAATTTAAAACTTTAATATCATATATACCCTTTCAAACTTATAAATATATCAAATATATCCAAAATTATTTATTCTTTTTTATTACTTTAAAACTCATAATGAATATTCATTAATAAAGAAATGATCAATCTACCCTTTTTTATTTCTTAAACATCATAATATCATATTTACCCAATTGAAAACTTTAATATCATATATACCCTTTTAAATATATCAAATGTATCCAAATTATTTATTTATGATCCTTTATTACTTTAAAATATCAAATCTTTTATTTCTTGACGGAATTCGGCGATTCAAATTTCATTTGTTCATTAAGTAGAAGCCTACCACGAGCACCTGGACATGTAAAATCAAGGGATTTAAAAGTTAATTACCTTGATTAAGTCTTCAATTCTTGTAGGCTTCAACTTCATGAACAAATTGAAATTTGAATCACCGAATTCCGTCAAGAAATAAAATATTTGATATCTTAAAGTAATAAATGATCATAAATAAATAATTTGGATATATTTGATATATTTAAAAGTTTAAAAGGCTATATATGATATTAAAGTTTTCAATTGGGTAAATATGATATTATGATGTTTAAGAAATAAAAAGGGTAGATTGGTCATTTCTTTATTAATGAATATTTATTATGAGTTTTAAAGTAATAATAAATAATAAATAAATAATTTGGATATATTTGATATATTTAAAAATTTGAAAGGGTATATATATGATATTAAAGTTTTAAATTGGGTAAATATGATATTATGAAGTTTTAGAAGGATATATATGAAATTCTTTTTTTTAGCTTGGATATATATGATATTATGCAGTTTTAGAGGGACATATATGAAATTCTCCCAAGTATAAAAGTCAGCATAGGGATGTGCAGCTAGAACGCATCAAGACTGAAAATTTAATAAATTGGGAATCAAGAACCGGGGTCAGGGGCGGACCTGCCTTGAGTGAGTAGGGTTAGTTCATAAAAATCAGGATTCGAGTATTTGAAATAAAAATCCAAAACCTGATCCGAAACTATCGTAAATTTCGGATATACAGATTTTCAGATATCCGGAATTTCGTATTCGGATGGTAAAATTCCAGATTTTCGGATATCGAAAATCCTAAAAAAATTCTAAAAAATTTATATATATCTTTAGTATTGATTATTTACATAATATTGAGTGTTTATTATTATTATAATGTATATTTTTAAGTTTAATCTTGATTTATAGATTTATTAACTAATATTTTATATATTTTAGTTTTTTAATTTATTTTTAGTCGTTTTGAGTAAATAATTTTAGATACATTTAGTTTGTGATATATTTATCTTTAATATTTATTTGGATATATGAATTTGTATTTTAGATATTTAAATATTTGATTTAATTTTTAAAAAAATATGAATTTCCGGATATTTTGATAATCCGATATTCGAATCCGAAATTTCGAATATCCGATTTTGGACACCTCTACGTAGGGTTCATACGCCTCTTCTAATTTATATATATATATATATATATATATATATATATATATATATATATATATATATATATATATATATATATATATATATATATATATATATATATATATATATATATATATATATATATGTATATAGAGGGAGGTTCAATGGAAAACCAACATGCATCGGAAAACTTTGGAAAACCTCCATGCACCACTACAAATGCACCACAATTCCCGCGTGATGCATCAAATTCCCCGCATGATGCACCAAATTCCTGCGTGATGCACCAAATTCCCGCGTGATGCACCAAATTCCTGCGTGATGCACCAAATTCCCGCGTGATGCACCAAATTCCCGCGTGATGCGTCGACTTTCTGCGTGATGCATCACCTGATCCAATGGCTATAAAGTGGTTCCCGGGTTTTCCGATGCATATAGGTTTTCCATTGAACCCACCCCTATATATATATATATATATATATATATATATATATATATATATATATGGAAAAAAATTGTCGATGATTTTTAAAGCTTGAACCTCACGTCCCAATAATCTCTTATAAATCTAAGAAAAACATGCAATTTAATAGTTTGTTGTCCATTTAGCAAATAGTTTTTACTCATTTACCAAATAATTCGTTCTCAAATGAAAAAAATAAACTCGTAGAGTACAATTATAGAATTTAATTTTATTTAGCTTGTAATGATTAATGACATTGTAGGTTTTACTTAATTGTTTTTGTATTTTATCAGTATGAACTAAACAAACTTTCCAAGGTCATAAAACTTTTGAAATGGTCATAAACACTCGTATTCTCGTAGCATTGTTAAATTTCAGCCCTTACAAAAAGAAACTTTCTATATCTGTCGCTAACCGGAGTGGATAATACTGATCTTATCTGAGGTGGCGTTTGATTCGTGAATTTCCTGAGATTTTTTAAAATATTACAAAAATTTCAGTAAGGATTTAAAATCTCTGATTTCCTAAATCTCTTTCTTCTTTTATATTTAAAAACTAAATCTTTACTCTTGGATTTTAGATCCCAGTTACATCGTATTTTCAGATTAACAAATTTTTTCTAAAAGATAATACAAATTCTTTGACAAAATACTAACAAATGAAAATGCTAGATAATGTAAATCTATTGATAGAATATAAATATAAAAATAATCCAAACCAAATTACACCTGATTGTTTGCATAGAGATTAGTTTGGTTCTAACCCTGGTTACACACTTGAGGCTCCTAGACTCCTAGTACTGTATTTATGTAGTATATTCTTTTTGAGTTTTGCTTGTATTAAAAAATTTAAACTTAGTCAACCAACATTAAATAAATCGGTCATGAATCCTTACAAGAGAACTTTGTTGATGTCCCTTTATTTATCTATCAAACAAATGAGATGTGATAATTGGATTTGTGTTCTGTAAAAGTGTATTTTTAAAATTATAATAGAAAAAACTTTAAATTCAAGCTTTTATAAAAATTTGTTTTAGAGACAAAATAAAGATGGAAATTGATATTGGTGTAAAACGTTTCTTTTTATTTTTTGCATTGTTATCATCAAAGCACAAATGCAAATATTTCTTAAATATTTACTTTAATTAAAGAAAGAATAAAGAAAAGATTCTTAATGCTCATTTGTTTTTCTAATTGGCATTTAAAAAAATTTTGCGACAAAAACATTAAGTTGAATCATTTTTACGATTAGAACCTCCAACCTTTATAAAAAACTATCAACTGACTAAAACTTATCAAAATGAATTTTTTTACTTTTCAAATATTTAATACTTTTTATATAATTAATATTAATTTTTTAATATTTCCATAAATTTATAAACGCATAAATAAAAATAAATGTGAATTATATATATAGATAAATACATATGAGATATTATTTAATTTAAAATTTAAATTTAAATTTAAAATTCATATTGGTAAACAAATAAAATAATGGCTTATAAACTTGTAAAATATTTTTTTTAATATAGTAAAAATAGATTAAATTGGCGTGCCAAGAGAGCAATACGTGACAGACGTTCTCCTTTATTATATAAAAACTAAATGTTTGAAAAATAAAAAAAAAGTTAATTATAAAAGCGTATTTTATAACACATCTGATTAATAACTATTTTATATGTTTATTTGTTTATCAATAAGTAAATTAAATCCATATCTGATCCTATCTATATCTGTCTATATACTTACAAAAATTATTTTACATGTTCATAAATTTATTAAAATAAGTGAAAAGTGATTTGTAAAATCATATTTCAGAATACAATGTTTAATGTAATAATATACATAAATATTATGTTATATATATTAAATGAAATCCCAATCTACACCAATTAATGATTTAAAGTTTATAAATTTATAAACGAATAACTTAAAATTTTATAAAAAAAATTACAATTCATATATATATTTATAAATCTAGAATCATGACAAATAATAATAGGATATTATTCTTGTTTTTTATATAATAATATTTATGTGTTTAAGGTTTACTTTGTATACATTTTACATAAAAATAAAATTTATTAAAACTCTAAATATAATTCATGTGTCAATAAACTTGTCATAAATATATTAATTCTAGAAAGTCCACCAACATATGAGAAAATGTATCACGTAAATAAGATGTCAAGAACACAAGCGTAGAAAATGGAGCATGAACAAAGTCACATCATCGACTTTATTAGGGCTTTAGCACTAAAAAACCGTAATGTTAAGTCTCGTTTCGATTAAAATATTATACCTAATTCGACTCTTTTTTTTTTTTTTTTTTTTTTTTCAAATTCGAACTTCTTCATAAATCGTAAGTCTTAACAAATCAAACGCGATGATTAAAGCCGGCTATTGTTTATTTTTGAATGAGAACATTAAGAAATTTATTAAAAAAATTTAATTGATTGATTAAAAATTTCAATAAAAAGTAAATAAAACGTATTTAGCATTACTATTATATACTAGTTTATTACCCGCGTATTACGCGGATATATTTAATATATATAAAATATAATAAACTAAAATGTAAAAATATAAATATTATTTTTAAACAAATGTATATATAATAATGATATTATTATTTATTATTACCTATTAATTTTGTATAATTCTACACACACGTGAATAGTAATTATTTTTTAAAATATTTTGAACTTTTATTATATTATATTATAAATAATAAGTTATGAGAGTATCAGATTTTGTTGGATTTGATTTGATTTGAATTTAAAAGTAGATTATATTAGATATGTATATATATAGGTCAAATTTATTTAATATTTATTAAAACTATAAATGCTACGTGTCGATTCATGGCGATGACACGTGGCTTCATGAGAGTTGAGTATAGTTACTCTTTTAATAGTATAGATAGATACATACAATCATCAATTGGGCTAGCCCAGTGAATGATAGACACATGACCAACCATGATGGTTGGTTTTTTTTATAATTTATCGTTATCTTTTATTTAACGCATTTATATTAATAAGTTTTTGTTTTGTCATCTTTTAACATTTATTATTATACATTTTTTTACACATTTAAATTTATGTTTTTAATTATACTTATGTTCGAAGTTATCATTTAAAACTATTATGTTATTTTCATGAGCTAATTACTGAAAATGAGTAAATAGCAATAATTCTTTTTATATCTTAATGAATAATATCAATTTTTTGTAAGCACCTTTTTATTTTCTTATTAAGAATAACTCACGATTTGAATAAAAAACTTATAGGTGTAAATCATGGATAATTGTGTTATTTTGGGTGATACGCTATTAAATTTACTTGGTTTGTATTTTAATCTCATAGATACGCATCAACGGTGTGACTTTTTTTTACCGATTTCCTAAAATCGAACCAGTATCGTTATTGGAATAGATACCGTAGGTTTAATACGCAATACTAATATTATGTCAAAAAAGTTCGGTATCAACCGGTTCGGTACAAAACCGATTATAAAATACACACATACACGTTGACATTTTAATATACATTAAAGTTGCACTGATATATATCTACAGATAGTTAAACTTGTTTATTGATTTTGTTATTAACATTGCTTATTGGTTTTGATTGTAACATTCATTGTTGGTATTAATATTAACTTTATTTGTTGCTTTTAGTTTTAACTTCATTTATTTGCTTTGATAGTAAATTTGATTATTTATTTTGATATTATTTTTTTTGATATTACTTTTGTTTGATAAAGAAAAAATTGGATCTAACAAGTCCGATACTGAAATTACCGATATCGAATTTTTATAGTCGGTTTGTTAATCGATACTAATATTATGTCTTAAAAAGATCCGATATCATCCGGTTCGGTACCGGTACGATACCGGTAGAGAATCGATCTCATCGCTAATATGCACCATGAACTTATCTATTTATGTGTGTAAACTAGGGGTGTTGAAAATCGGATATCTGAATTTCGGATATTGAATTTTGCTATCCGGATTATCCGAATATCCGAAATTTATATTTTTTTAAAATTAAATCAAATATTTAAATATATAAACTACAAATTCATATTAAAGACAAATATATCACAAAGTAAATGTATCCGGAAATATTTTACTCAAAACGACTAAAAAAAAGATCAAAAAACTAAAATACATAAAGTATTAGTTAATATATAGATACTATCAAGATAAAACTAAAAAATATACATTTGAATAATAATAAGCACTCAGTATTATGCAAATAATCAATACTAATGATATAAAAAATAATATATTCTTTTTGAATTTCGGATATCGGATTATCCGAAAATCTGGAATTTTACTATCCGAATCCAAAATTTCAGATATCCGAAATTTCGGATAGTTTCAATCGGAATTTTATTTCAGATCTTCGGATTCAGATATTTATGAACTTCCATAGTGTAAACACTCACAATAGACATATCGTTAGGAGGTTTTATATTAGCGAGTCATTCTATTTCTTAATTTCTCTATTATACTAATGATTGAGAGAAGAAAGGAGAATTAATTAATGGTAAATTGGCAAACAACGTATGTCGGTCGGGTCAATGAAGATTGGATTTGGTTGCAGGCATTAGACTAGAGGACATGGCTCCAAATAAACAAATACTTGGAATTTATATTCTTTTAATAAAAAATAAAATACGGGATATATTCAGTCACCCTCACAAATGCCGCGTCACCTAAAAAATAATTGAATCCTTGAAGTAATCTATAAAGTTGATTAGATTTGCTGGTTGGGTTTAATAACTCCTGTTGGGGCTACGCCATCGCTCTGTGTAACTCTTTCGCCGATTATCTTCTCCGATTTGTCAATTACATTTCCACCACAGCATCTGCCTCTGCCTCTCTCACTCGGTGGTTTTTTCCTTACCAGCTGAAGTAAGTTTCTATTGATTTTTTCATGTATCTGAAAAGAATTTTCGGATTTGAGCTTCTTTTCCACTTTATTTACTGTTTCTTTTTGTTGATCTAGATAGAGGTTTTCGATCGGATTCAACTTTTACTTTTGATTCTTCGTTTAACTTGCTAAGAAAGTTTTGATCTCAGCTACTTCGTAGAATTCTTCATGTAGACACGAAAGATGTTCCGATTTCAACGCTGTATTGTTCTAAATTTACCGATTACAGTAGATTTCTTTGATGCGGCATATGTTCCGATTTGCACACTGTACACTTGCTTTTTTGCTTTGTAATTGTCAATTTCCTTGACGCGGAATATGCTCCGATTTGCGATACCGTATCACTTATTCACTTGATCTTTACAAGTTACGGTCAATTTTGTTGATGCGGAGGTCTTTAATTCGATTCGACTATTTTTCAAGTTAGTTCAGTTCATATTAGTGCAAAAAAATAAATAATTAGAATAATAATATTATAAGTTGCTGTACCTTTCGATGATGCGGAAATTATTATTCGATTTGATCATTTTCAAGTTGCTTTTCATATCTGCGTATACGATTATTTTTTAAGTTACAGTGAATTCATTGATGGTTTGTAATTCGATTCCCACTATTTTGAAGTTACTTTGGTTCATTTTGTGTGAACATGTTATTTTCATTCCATGTGCGAAAGGGTTTGCTTGATAAAAAGGCTGTCAGGTAGTAGTAGTAGGAATTTGATGAGTGAGTAAGTTCATTCGGTTTTGGAACTTATTCTGCAGGTAAACAATGGCTCAGATACTGCTTCATGGCACTCTTCATGTAACGATTTATGAAGTCGATAAGCTTCATGCTAGTGGCGGTGGCCACAATATATTTAGGAAGGTATAACATATGTTAAATTCTTTGAGCTCAATTCCTAATTTTATTGTATTGTTTTAACATTTGTTCCTTTTTCTGAGACTAGTTGATAACAGATTAGTACTGGTTTAGTATGGCAAAAAGTTGAGCATTTGATATTTGATCATCAAGTTGGTTAAATTTACTTCAAAAATGAAAAGCAAAAGTCATTAATTTGTCAACAATTTTCTTATCAGCAAAATCGTTATTGTCAGTTTCCTTATCAGCCTTGGACTCTGCAATCCCAAATATGTGAAAATGTGCAATAGGTGTATGTCTGAATGAAATTGATACCTGCACCACCAACCGTTTTGGAAGAGGCTTATACATGCATGTATAGTTAACATCATAACAGTGATGGCCTACCTTATTCCGTATATATGAATAATATGAGCGGGATGATTTTGAGATTTTGTTATTGAAATCCCTGGTCATAACTGAAGCTGTGTGCCTCTTCCATGTTATAGCAGGTCATGTATGTTTAATGCCTAACATGAATCTCTTCAGACACCTACCATTATACACACAACTGTTGGGTCCACTTACACAGCTTAACCTTTTTTTAGGATACTTCCATCATATATCTGCGTTTATGTTTGACCTTGGTTTAAGGTTGATCTCAATCTACCACCCTTAGAGACTACCCTTTGTACTGACATCGTTGCCTATTAGATTTGGTTTTGATGGTTATGTTTTTGGCTTATGTTTACATGTGATGTTAAATTATGACGAATATAATTATTTAACGTGATTTTAGCTACATTCTGGAAAAATAATGATCCTTTCTGGCATACTGGTTTTTCTCTAAATCATTTCATTTTTTTTCTGTCCCGAAGATATCTGTATTTTGTTGAGCCTGCAGCTTGCAACTGTTGAGCATAACATAATAGTTATGCTTCTATAGTACGAGGTTTCTCATTCTTGTTGTTCTTCTGACAGATTGTGGCAAATGTAGAGGAGACTGTTGGTTTTGGGAAAGGAAAACCTAAAATTTACGCAACAATCGATCTAGAAAAATGCCGGGTTGGGCGGACCAGGAAGATTGAGGATGAGATTGAAAACCCAAGGTGGTATGAGTCTTTCCACATATATTGTGCTCACCTAGCTTCTAATGTCATATTCACTGTAAAGGATGATAACCCCATTGGTGCAACCTTAATTGGAAGAGCTTATGTTCCTGTTGAAGAACTCTTAGACGGGGAAGAGTTGGATAGATGGGTTGAGATCTTAGATGAAGACAAAAACCCAATAAGTGCTGGTTCTAAAATACATGTGAAGCTACAGTATTTCGATGTTACTCAAGATCGTAACTGGGCTCGTGGAGTTAAAAGTGCCAAGTACCCAGGAGTTCCTTACACATTCTTCTCTCAAAGACAAGGATGTCGGGTTTCCTTGTATCAAGATGCACATGTGCCTGATAATTTCATCCCTAGAATACCGCTTGCTGGTGGCAAGTATTATGAGCCGCATAGATGTTGGGAAGATGTATTTGATGCTATCACTAATGCAAAGCACTTCATCTATATTACAGGATGGTCCGTTTACACTGAGATAACTTTGATAAGAGATTCAAGGAGGCAAAAGCCTGGAGGTGATATCACACTTGGTGAGCTGCTCAAAAACAAGGCAAGTGAAGGTGTTAGGGTTCTTATGCTTGTTTGGGATGACAGAACTTCTGTGGATGTACTGAAGAAAGATGGATTGATGGCTACCCATGATGAAGATACTGAAAACTACTTCCGAAATACTGATGTGCATTGTGTTTTATGCCCCCGCAACCCTGATGATGGTGGAAGCTTTATTCAGGATCTTCAAATCTCGACCATGTTTACTCATCACCAGAAGATTGTCGTGGTGGACTCTGAGATGCCCAGTGGAGAATCACAGAACAGGAGGGTGGTGAGTTTTGTTGGCGGCATTGATCTCTGTGATGGGAGATACGATTCCCCTTTCCATTCTCTTTTCAGAACTCTGGACACTGCTCACCATGACGATTTCCACCAGCCCAACTATACAGGTGCTTCCATAACTAAAGGTGGGCCAAGGGAGCCTTGGCATGACATACACTCTCGACTTGAAGGACCTGTTGCTTGGGATGTGTTGTATAATTTTGAACAAAGGTGGAAAAAGCAAGGCGGGAAAGATATTCTTGTTAACTTGAGAGAACTTGATGACATCCTAATCCCTCCATCTCCAGTCATGTTCCCGGATGACGAAGAGACATGGAACGTGCAGGTATTCCGATCCATCGATGGTGGAGCGGCCTTCGGCTTCCCAGAGACACCGGAAGAGGCAGCTAAATCTGGTCTTGTCAGTGGCAAGGATAACATAATCGACCGAAGTATCCAGGATGCTTATATTCATGCTATAAGGAGAGCAAAACGCTTCATCTATATTGAAAACCAGTATTTCCTGGGAAGCTCTTACGGTTGGGAGTCTGATGATGTTAAGGGTGAGGATGTTGGTGCTTTGCACCTTATCCCGAAGGAACTTTCTTTAAAGATCGTCAGCAAGATTGAGGCTGGGGAAAAGTTCACTGTCTATGTTGTGGTCCCAATGTGGCCTGAAGGTATCCCAGAGAGTGCATCTGTTCAAGCCATATTAGACTGGCAAAGGAGGACGATGGATATGATGTACAAAGATATTGTTCAGGCTCTTCAAGCTAATGGCCGTGAGGATGACCCGAGAGATTACCTCACGTTTTTCTGCCTTGGCAACCGTGAGGTGAAGAGGAGCGGAGAATATGAACCTTCAGAAACACCTGATCCAGATTCAGATTATATGAAAGCTCAGGAGGCCCGACGCTTCATGATCTATGTGCATGCTAAAATGATGATTGGTAAGTAGCAATTTAGAGTTTAGACACTTTTCTCAGATACAAAAGTCTTATATATAGAATGTTAACATGTGGTTATCATGAATTAAATATGGTGCCATTCTCTAATCTTGCTCTTATGTTACACGTTCCATCATGTAGTTGATGACGAATACATAATAATTGGATCCGCAAACATCAACCAACGATCAATGGATGGTGCTAGAGATTCTGAGATAGCCATGGGAGCCTACCAACCTTACCATCTATCTACCAGGGAACCAGCAAGGGGTCAGATCCATGGATTCCGTATGGCTTTATGGTATGAACACCTTGGCATGCTTGATGACAGCTTCCAGCATCCGGAAAGCACAGAATGTGTGAAGACGGTTAATCAGATTGCCGACAGGTACTGGGATCTGTTTGCCAGTGAGAATCTGGAACAAGACCTGCCTGGCCACTTGCTGCGCTACCCAATTGGGGTTGCTAGCGAAGGTAACGTTACTGAACTACCAGGAAATGAGTTTTTCCCTGATACAAAAGCTCGTGTCCTTGGTGCAAAATCCGATTACCTTCCTCCAATCCTTACCACCTAAAGCAGAGTTTGTTGTGGTGCATGTAGCTCGAGTGTCAGACGGTTTGGTATAATAAAGCTATATGTTTGCGTCTAGAGAGAGATGTGTTTGGGTCTCCCTGGTGCTTTGTATCTTTTTTCACTCAAGTGTGTTAGTTCGTCATATGTATCTGCTATGCAAGTTTTCGGTTTTAGTAGCAAGGCCGATCATAGTCTCCAGAACCAGAACCATGATTTATCTTGTTACAAAGTTTCTTGTTTCAGTAGTGGGTGGAATTCTAATCTTTGCACTTGAAGTCTCTGAATTTTCGCATATTTCGGGTGGACATTGTTTCTATTAGATGATAAAAGTCAGGAGATTGCCAAATCCATACATACATATATGCTGTTTTCCTAAGATGTAGAAATAGATCATAGCTTACCATGAGTCCATGACCCATTTGATAACGTACATAGTTTTAGATATTTGTAGTTATTCTTGTTAGGTTAAGTAGTAAAGAAGTATGTTTGAAATAGATGTTTTTAAAAAAAAAAAATATTTTTGAGCTTGTGTGTTGGGATTCATATTTACAAAGAAAAAATTGTTAGTATTTCAATTTCGCGTTACAAAAGAATTATTTCAATAATAGGTCTCACAACAGTGATGTCAAAATTGTTGGACATGAAAGTTACAAAAAGGAATTATTTCAATAATACGTCACAACAATTACATCAAAAATGTTGGACATGAAAATTAAAAGGGTTTCTACCCAAAATAGCAACATACGGATGAAATTTTTTTTTATTATAGCAATCTATAAAAGAGTTCTTCTAAAATAACATTTTATTACATAACTTCTTTTATTAAAGTATTGCAATCCAAACAATTCCTATGTAACAGCAACTACTGTAGGCTAGACTTAGGTTGAAACTGACTAGACGTCCACATAAACTGTCATGTCAGAACCAATTGGTAAACATGTCTGCACAAAATAATAACATATTCATAAAATAATAATATATTGCATAAAATAGCAACATAATGTATAAATAGCAATGTACTAAATCTATATAAACTTTAATCTAAACA
Organism: Centrapalus pauciflorus; assembly: GCA_020465985.1. NCBI lineage: Eukaryota > Viridiplantae > Streptophyta > Magnoliopsida > Asterales > Asteraceae > Centrapalus > Centrapalus pauciflorus. Next base: position 301,902 of record JAANYP010002796.1, on the reverse strand, counting down.
TATTAGTATATTTATTGGAAAATATAAATGCTTCCTGGTTTTTTTGGTAAGGAAAAATTAAAAATTGAAATGGTTCGTCGTTATATTCGTTTGGAGAAATTGAAACTACGAATGGTTTGTCACCTTTTTTTGTTCGGACAAATTGAAAATCGTATTATTTCATTGTTTTTTTTCGTTTAGACAAATTGAAAATATGAATGCGTCATTGCTTTTTCTGTTTCGGGGAAATTAAAAATTCATGATGTTTGTTGTTTTATATTCGAAAAAATTGAAAATCAGAATGTTGCATTGTTTTTCAGTTCGAATAAATTGAAAAATGGATGGTTTGTTTTTTCTTTCGGAATGGTTCAATTTGTCCAAATGGAAAAAACGATATTAAAATTTTCGAACAAAAGAAACAATGAAATGTTCGGATTTTCAATTAGTCTAAACGGACAAAACGATGAAAATTGCGAAAATCTGTTTGTCCGAACAAAAAAAACGACGAAACATTATGATATTTAATTTTTTCAAACATAAAAAATCACGAATCATGATCGATTTTTTATTTTTCCAAAAGGAAAAACAATGATTCATTTGGATATTCAATTTGTCTAAACAGAATAAACGATGAAACATTACGATTGTCATTTTGTTCGAATGAAAAAAAAGGAGAAAGCATTCACATTTTCAATTTCTCCAAACGGATATAACCATTACAAATTTCATTTCTTCTGAACGAATAAACGATTAACCATTTATGTTTTTCGATAAGATTTATTATAAAAAAACAAACAAGTTTTTACGTTTTTTGTGTTTTTGTCCATCAATGTTATTTTTTTCACATGGGATTACCAACTCGAGAATGGACCAAGGAGCACACTCTTGTGCCATAGTACGTTATAACGGATCGGATAGGTGTCACAGTTTAATTTAGGGATAGATCAGGTATCACGGATAGAGAGCAATGTATAAATAAAATCATCTTCTTCCCAAGATATGCAACCACATTACTCCTAAAATATTACTACTAAATCGTAATCCCATCTGAACCATTACTAACTCATGTATCGGAATGGCTATGCAGGTCATCCCTGCTATACCACTGACCCAAGCGCTCCTTTGTTTTGCAGATGAATGATCATTCGTATAGCTGATTCATACCATTCACTAAGGTTAGGCGTAAACATATATTTGAATATGAAAATATAAGGAAATAAAATACTGGAATAAGCTATTATTATTAAAATTGGTAAATAAATTTTAAAATCACTAGCTTGGGAAAAAAAAACTCCCATTATGTTACTATTTTACATAGAAAATTCACAATTAAAACTTGAGGATAGATATGGCAGATGGTATCCAGATTGGTAAATTACCAATTTAAGTGGATGTGGTCATACGGTAGTCGGCGAGCTAGACGCCAGTAACATCCATAGACTATATAAATTGACAATTTTTGCTTTTTTCTTTCTCTGTTTCGACTTCATCATCTCCGATCTGCTTCTTCTCGCCGGAAATTCATCAGCCAACAATTATTTATTATTTTCAAGTACCCGAGTTCACCGCTGCTCACTAGCCCTCCGATTTCGAATTCTTTTCATTTCAGACACTATACGAAGGAAAGATACCATTTGTTAGCCCCTTTAAGGTGCGTTTAATTATCTCTGCAATGCGTATACTATCTGAGCTGCTAATTATTGATTTTACACAACTCTTGAATCAGGGTTTTGTAATCTCCCCTTCTTCCTTGGTGAATTATCGATGTTTCTGATTGGAACGCTGATACGTTTCGGATTTGTAACTGCTTGGCTGTTTCACCTTGTTGCCTGTATGGGGTACGTTGTTTCATTCCATTTTTTTCGAGTTTTCTTCTCATCGATCTGTCATGCGATTGTGTTTTTTTGCTTATATAGTAACTAGGGTTTGTCTGTGTAAAAATGTGAATCATTTTTTTTTTTTCCCTGTTAAAGTTGTGATTGATTGGTAAGGATATCTTAAAATAAAAACAATAATAAGGAATGCCGGTTAGAATTTAGAAACCCTACCTACAAAGAAGGTGCATATGGTTGAATTGTGATTCCATGTACAATATGGTAATAATGATGCAGGACGGAAGCACACATGATCAAAACACATGCATTAGTCCTTGTACAAATTATTTTTAGTTTTGGTAGGTTGGACTGAGGTCTCAAATTTCAAAATTATGCCTAAATAACTCAAAATTCCTACCTAAGATGACAGTCATTGATGAACATCCACAATTTCACAAGATTTGCATTTTGAAATAGAGTAAAACTGGAAAAAAGAACCTTGAAAATCGGGGGAAACTCGAAATCGGTGCCCCAAATGATGGAATTCATGCCTAATAGTGTGTGGCACGTCCAGGCCTTTCTGTGAGCTGGTTGTGGGCTCCATAAGCTCTCTAGATAAAAAGTTACATGTTTAATCATGTGTTTGCCATGCTCTCTGCTTTGTTCAATCTGCTTTGTGATACTCAAAACTAAGATAGTTGCATTTTGTTTCTATAGCAATATAGCATGCACCGTATTGAGAGGAACTTCTATTAATCCAAGTTCTTGAATATGGTTTAGAGTACCTAGTTAATCTGATTATTGGCTGGTTGGCATGCGGCTATGCGCTTCTCATCCCACCTCATTACCCAAAACGCAAGAAGCATGTGCTTCACATCCCAACTCATTACTCAAAACACAAGAAAGTATTTATGCTTTTGTTAAACTTTTTGTGTTCCAAAAAGAAATCTAAATTCTTTAACCTTCTTTCTAACTTAGAGGTGGCATCAATATATAATATTGGAGGGTGTAATGATAGCTTCTTGACTTGGATGGATGAAAAGCAAAAGGTAGAAGGCTCGATAGTATGATCTGTCTCACCTATAATATTGATTTACCATCTGCTAACAATGAATGCTTCTTTATAGAAGTGGAAGTATCTACCCCTTTTTCTTTTTTATTCAATGATGGGTGGTTGAATAGTATAGAAGGTAAACTGATACTATTAATCATTCAAAATTCAAAAGGTATGACCAAAATGTGTCTTTGTAAAAGAAGTAGCTTTGATACAGTCTTAAATGTACATGCCAGCATTACCACATTGCTTTATTCGATGTGATTCCTCATATATACAAGATCATTTGTAACAGAGCAGTGGCTGTCTTGGATGTGATGCGAAGCACAAACTAATGAAAGATCAGGAAACTCGACCGTCAAGACCTTGTATTGTAGAGGACGTCTGGGCAAGTAGTAGATGTGAAATGGAAAACATTGTGGTTCATTCTCTTGGAAGCATCTCCTCAAACAACACACCTAATGTAACTCTTGATTCTCATGGCATCGGGAATATGTCTGAGGGCTTCATAAATCATGGCAAGCTTTTCAAAGCTTTTGCTATTGTTAACTAACTTGTTATGCGGATTGCTTTATGGATATTTCTGACTTTATTATATGCGGGTTTTCTTGTCATTTTAATGCATTTTTTTTCTTATTTTTAAGTTACGTAATGGCATATGTGGTTTTTATGTAGGTTTTCTTCTGTGGAATCAAACTAGGCAGCAGTGGATAGGAAATAAGAGAAAGTCTAATCAAGGAGACCAGCTCTGCGAACCCAGATTGAGGTGACATTTGTTTAATGTTGGGTCAGTTGTGCGTATGTTTAAATGATTGGATGAGGTTTGTGAAAAACTAATATAGAATATAAACTGCAGGAAATATATCCACAAGCTAACATAACATAATGTCGTAACCATTATTGTTTATGTTATCAGGATGTGGCAAAAGTTGGTGAACTGGATAATGGGTCAATTTGGGTCAAGTTGATTTGATGGTATTATATATGATTTAGAAGAGTTGATTTGATGGTATTAAATATGATTTAGAAAAGCTACTCGGTTTAACATATTCTTTATCGAATAACATGATTTAGGAGGTTGTAAGCATTTGATTACAGTTTTAACAACTTCCCACCTTCTCATATTTAGCTAAGTTCTTAAATATACCCATTTGAGCCATGTTAAAAGAGAGAATCAATGTTGTAAAGCTCGTTAGGAGGTACTCGAGGGGCCGGCCGGGGAGTAGCGAGTACTCGCCATAGGTGGAGAGTACTTGGATTGGAATTTTTATATGTAAGTTTAAGAATCAAACATATAACATGTTCATAAATATAATTGTTCATAGCACCCAAGAAATATGGTTATTTGATAACACTGACATAATTGTTAAAACTTTAATCATGAATTTTAGACCAAATTCAGGCAATCCGTCTGGATCATCATGCAGACGGTGTCATACCCATAATGGGACATTGCATCAACGATCATGTAGTAGGAGATTTTGAATAACTTGGATGGTTTTGCAGTTGGAATGCAACCTACGATAGTTTGCTTGGTAGCAACAAGCCGTTTTCCAAGCCTGTTCCACTCTCTGTAAGCTTGCGTATTAATTATATGCTATCGTTGTTTGGGTAGGGATGAAGATATGCATATTGATGGTTGATATTAGTACTAATATTTGCAGGAAATGGTAGATTTTCTGGTGGATGTGTGGGAGCAGGAAGGGATGTATGATTAAGAAAGCCCAGCTATACTCTTTAGTTTGTAATGTTACCAGGTCAACATTTCTATGTCAACTGTAAACTCATTTCTCACCTAGGAATATTGCATACATTTTAATACTAGAAAATTATTTCCTTATATATTTTTTTGGGGGTGATTTTGCGTTTCATTTTCATTTAACTTATATTTTGTAGGCTGCTATTATGTAAAACAAAGTTTAACAAGATATACAGTTATCATAAGTTTTTTAATTATTAATAATCACCCAATGCATTTGCTATATAAGTGTGGTTGGCGAAATAGCTCATATTTTGGTTTTTGAAAACTCATGCTTAAAAATTTTGTTTTAGTTACGGAAGCTTGGGCTTTTGATTCGAAAATAAAGTTTCTAAAAAGCTTTTTCATTTTTTCCATTTCAATAAAGAGTTTTGAGTAATTGGTAGATCAAAATTACTTTCTTAACCTCCTAATAATTATAAACTAGTTTTGATTAATATTAATGTCATATTAACAACTGCAACTATTTTTGACAAATCAATTTGTAAAAACTAAGGTGCCGTTTGGTTCACTGGAATCCGATTGAATTGGAGGGGAAAGGAATCCAATTCCAGTCAATTCATGTGTTTGGTTCAACTATACAAAGGAATAGGATTTCATCAAAAATGAAATTTTCCAATGAATGAAAGAAAATAACATTCCTTCACACTATGGATGGAATTCAATTCCTTTTAAAAACAGAAAATGGTTGATTACAAAAATACTCCTTACGTTTAACACACTACACTACACCATGTCCTGTCTTACCCCACCCTACCTATCTACCTACCTACCCATCCACCCACCCTACCCCATCCTACCTTACCTCTAACCCACCTACCTCAACCGTACTTATGCTATACAACCTACTCTTACCTACTACCCACCATACCTACCCATTACCCATACCCACCCTACACCATCCCACCCACCTTTAACCACCCAACCCTCCTTTGTTATCCAACCTACTCTTATCTACTACCCACCATACCTACCCCTACCCGCCTACCCATCCCTCATCCATCATACATTACCCACCCCACCCCACCCAACCCACCTACCCTACCTACGCTATCCAACCTACTCTTACCTACTACCCACCATACCTACCCATACTCACCCACCCATCCCTCATCCACCCCACACACCCTACCCTATCCATCTCATTCTATTCCTACTTTATAGACTTATCCATCTCTATCCACCCATCCTACCTTATCCCATCCCACCCACCTCTACCCACCTATCCATCCCTCATCCATCATACGTTACCCACCCAACCCACCTACCCTTACCCTATTTACGCTATCCAACCTACTTTTACCTACTACCCACCATACCTACCCCTACCCACCCACCCACCCATCTCTCATCCACCCTACCCGTCTCATCCCACCCACCCTACCCTATCTATCTCATCCTATTCCTATCTTAGAGACTTATCTACCTCTACCCACCTATTTCATTCTACCCTACCAACGAATTATGAATTTGGATTCCAATTTCATTTTTAGCCAACCAAACTTGATTTGGATTCTAATTCCAATTTCTTGCAAATTTCAATTTCATAACATATTCCAATTCCTTTTAAAACATTCTGCGAACCAAACGCTACCTAAAAGTTCTAGGTTGTTCTAAGACTATAGCTTCTAAAAGTTATAGCTCAAAGTTCTAACAATTTTTTTCTCTCGTTGTATTCAAATATAATATATATTTTTATCTTTTGTAATTCGACATTAAATTTATTTATTTATGGAAATAATGATTTTAGACCATCAATAACATATCAATAAAAATAATTAATTATTTACAATGGTTCATATTAAAACAAACTAACATAGTTTATATTTTTGTTGATTTGATCAATTTATGGTTTTATTTTTCATTTTAGGTTTTATTGTCGTATTTACTTTGGTTCCTTTCTTTTTTAAAAATAAGTATCAAAAGATTTAACTGATAAAAGTGTAAAAGTATAACAGTTATTATCTATTATTAAAAAAATCTATTTTTTTTTTAATTTATATTTTTATAAGTTTGGTTATATCATCCCATGTAGAGAACCAAATCTCATGTAAATGGATCTAACTTCCAAGTGAAGAAGAGAAGAAGATTTAGATGTTACAGGCCAAATCCATATTTTAAATTTAACATATTAACTTAATTACGTACGTTAAATTTTGATATTGATTTTTTTCATTAATTAATTAGTAATAAATTAGATGTTGTAACACATTAAATTAATGTTTTCCTAAAATAAATATCTATCATTATTATCTATAATAAATCATAACTAAATCCAGATGTATTATTCTGAATTAGTTGTAGAAATTAATAATAATAATAATAATAATAATAATAATATTATTATTATTATTATTATTATTATTATTATTATTATTATTATTATTATTAAAGAAAACATCAAATGCATACATGTCGCTTCCACGTTTCACCACAAAAGATAAATACAACTTTTAATTTTAAAATAAAAGATAAATACAACTTATTATTATAAAAATAATGGATAAATAAAATTTATTATTTTAAAAGGATAAATGCATTTTATTTTTTTTTATAAATAATATAAAATACATACAATTATTATTTTTAAAAAGATAAATACACTATATATAAACTGAAATCTCAATATTTATCAATTAAAATTTATAAAATCAGAAATAAAAAATTTTAAAAAAAATTATAAAAAAATAACTACTATTTATATCAGTTTATTATATATAATAAAGGAGAATACCAAATGTCACATGCCACCTACATATATCACCAGAAAAGATAAATAAAAATTATTATTATTAAACATAAATACAATTTATTATTTTTAAAAAGATATATACACTATATTATTTAATAATCTATAAATGATAAAAGATAAATACAATTAAATTTTTTAGAAAAATAAATACACTTTATTATTTTTTTAATCTCTAATTATTAATTTGTAGTAAAATATATTAGCATTATATTATACATAAACTAAAATCTGAATTTATATTGATTAAAATATATTAAATTAAAAATGAAAAGTTAAAAAATTCATAGAAAATAGCTGCTATTTATTTCGATTTATTATTATATATAATTAAAGAGAACACCAAATGTTTTTAATTTTAAGTTTACATACACTTTATTTAACCAATTATTTATTAAAAATTATTCACGTAATACGTGGGTTCATAAATTATAGACTAAATTACATAAATGGTCCCTGTAGTTTATATGGAATTACGGTTTTAGTCCCTGAAAGAATTTTATTACACCAGAAGTCCCTAAAATCGAAAAGTTGTAACACTTTGGTCCCTGAAACTAACGGCCGTTAACTTGAGCCGTTAGTTCAGGGGCATTTTTGTCTTTTTGACTTTCAAGGACCATTTATGTAATATTCAAACTTTCAGGGACCGTTTATGAAATTTTCATACTTTTCATATATATTTATCATTTCTTTCTTTTTTATAATTTAATTATCCAAATATAACATTTTATTTTTTTTATTCCTTTTGTTTTAATCATTAATTTTTATTTGTATGTTTATTGTTATTATTAATGTTATTTTGTATATATTAATATAATTATTTATTTAAGATTATTATATGATATACCCGGTTCATTTTTTTTCAATTATTTTTTTCATTTAAGAAAATTAAAAATAAAAATTAGTTGTAGTTTTTTTCGTTCGGAAAATCTAAAATCGAAATGATTTATTTCTTTTCTCCATTAAAAAAAATTCAAAATAACAAAACGCGTTGAAGCTTTTTTCGTTTGGAAAAAAAATATAATCAAAACGCTTCGTAGTTACTTCATTGCAAATACTTAATAAATTTTTTTAAGAGTTAATTACAAAAATGGTCCCTGTGGTTTGTTCTAAAATTTGGATTTGGTCCCTAAGCTTTCAATTTTGCAAAAACGGTCCTTATTTTCATAGTTTGTTTGCAATTTTGGTCCCTCAACCTATTAACTTTTCTAATATGACCAATTTACCCTTATGTTGATGCAAACTATAGGGACCATTTCTATAATTAGTTTTTAACTCTTTTTAATCTTAATTAAATAAATTATTTTTTAGTGTCACTTAACTTTAATAAACTATAAAAAATAGAAAAGAATTATTTTATTATTTATGTTGATTCATAAATGTTTTAAATATTTTTAGTCTTAATTAATTTTAATATACTATAATCAAAGTGTAAACCAATCAAAATTTATAATCGAAAATGTCATTTATGTTTAGAAATTATTTTTTAAAGGTTTCATAAATAATAAATTTTTTCTTTATAATTATTTATACTGGTTCATACATTTATAATTAAAAATATTTATGTTGATCAAACCACAAAGACCATTTATGTAATTCACTCTACTTTATTTTTAGTGTTAATTAACCTTAATAAATTATTAAAGAAATTAGTTATGAGCTAACAGTTTAATTAAAGTTAAAATTATTAAAGAACTTAAATAAATAAAAAATTAACGTTTAATTTGACCGAGTTAAAAAAACCTTCAAAATGGTCTAAGACAATCAAATTTTTTATTTAACGTATCAATTATTTTATCGTTTTAATTTTTAATTACACCAAAAACGATTTAAAATTTTAGGTCCATATAACATCTTTGAGATTCATGATTAACAACTTTTATCATCAAACTTGGTTTGTCAGACCTTTACATAAAATCAAGAAATATAAATAGGTTTTTAATTTTTTTTCATCTTTCAATTTGACTTTTCATTTAATCCGATTAAATCGACACCTTAAAAATTTAAACCATTTAGATTTATCACTTTACCATTATCACCTTGCTTTGATATAAATGTGAACAGTTTTTAAAATAGAATCTTTGGCCGATTTTATTTAAGAAGAAAGTAAAATATTTGACCAACAAACATATTTTTATTATAAATTTATGAACTAACATAAATAATTATAGAGTCAAATATTTTTATAATATTTTATACACGAAACTTCTAGAAAATAGTTTCTAAACATAAATGATTTTTTCGATTATAAATTTTGATTGGTTTACACTTTGATTATAATAAATTAAAATTAATTAAGACTAAAAATATCTAAATCATTTATGAACCAACATGAATAATTAAATAATTCTTTTATTTTTTTATAGTTTATTAAATTTAAGTAACACTAAAAAATAATTTATTTAATTAAGAATAAAAAAGAGTTAAATAATTAATTGTAGAAATGGTCCCTATAGTTTGCATCAAAATAATGGTAATTTGGTCATATTAGAAAAGTTGATAGGTTGAGGGACCAAAATTGCAAACAAACTATGAAAATAAGGACCGTTTCTGCAAAATTGAAAGTTCAGGGACCAAATCCAAATTTTAGGACAAACCACAGGGACCATTTTTGTAATTAACTCTTTTTTTAATTATAAATGGTTTGAAAGAATCAAGAATAGGAATGGTTCATTGCTTTTTAGTCAAATAAATTGAATTCCAAATGGTTTGTTGTTTTTATTGAAAAAATTGAAATTGTATTAAATTTTTTTATCTACGTTTAATTAAAAATCAAAATGGTTCTTTTGTTTGAAAAAAATCAAAAATCATAATGGTTTACCGTTTTTTGATTAAAAAAAATTAAAATCAAAATGGTTCGTCATTTTTTTGATAAAAAAATTTAATAACAGATGGTTATCGTTGTTTAAAAAATCAAAAATCATAATGGTTAATCGTTTATTTGATCCAAAAAACAATATTGGAGTGGTTCATAAATTTTTTTATCGTTGTTTAATCAAAAAACGATGAACCATTTCGATTTTATTTTTTTTATTATAAAACGATGAACCATTATGATTTTTTTAAACAACGATAACCATCTTGATTTTAATGACGAACCATTTTGATTTTAATTTTTTTGATCAAAAAACGGTAAACCGTTATGATTTTTGATTTTTTCAAACAAAAGAATAATTCTGATTTTTTAACTAAACGTAGATAAAAAATCAATACAATTTCAAGTTTTTCAATAAAAAAACAAACCATTTGGAATATAATTTATCTGACTAAAAAACGATTAATCATTCCAATTCTTGATTTTTTTAAACTATTTAAAATTAAAAATTTTTATTAAGTATTTGCAATGAAGAAACTACGAAACATTTTGATTATATTCTTTTTCCAAATAAAAAAAACATCAGCACGTTGTTATTTTGAATTTTTTTGAATGGAAAAAAGAAATAAATCTTTTCGATTTTAGATTTTCCGAACGAAAAAAACTACAAATAGTTTTTATTTTTAATTTTTTTAAAAGAAAAAACAATAGAGAAATATTTGATTCTCAATAAATAATTGAAAAAAATGAACCAGGTATATCATATAATAATTTTAGATAAATACTTATAGTAATGTATAAAACAAAAATAACATTAATAATAACAATAAACATACAAATGAAAATTAATGATTAAAACAAAACGAATAAAAAAATAAAATGTTATATTTGGATAATTAAATTATAAAAAAGAAATAAATGATAAATATATATATGAAAAGTATGAAAATTTTATAAATGGTCCCTAAAAGTTTGAAAATTACATAAATGGTCCTTGAAAGTCAAAAAGACAATAATGCCCCTGTAAGTAACGGCTCAAGTTAACGGCCGTTAGTTTCAGGGACCAAAATGTTACAACTTTTCGATTTTAGGGACTGCTGGTGTAATAAAATTCTTTCAGGGACCAAAACCGTAATTCCATATAAACCACAGGGACCATTTATGTAATTTAGTCTAAATTATACGATAAAGAAGAACACGATTTGCCACTTGTCATCACCACATTTCATTAAAAAGATAAATACATATTTTTATTTTTATTTTTAAAATAATATAAAATAAAAGATAAATACAATTCATAATTTCAAAGATAAATACATTTATTAATTTTATAATAAAATATAAACACTATTTATCATCTATATCTATAAACATTAATAAATAATTAACTCTATCAATTATGTGACATAAAATATTTAAATATATAAGATTACATTTATAAAGAAAAAATTATAATATTGATAAAGAAAATAAGTCATAAAGATTATATAAACAATATTAAATATTTAAAAGTAAAAATAACAGAATATTAACAAATTCATATTTTATAACATTCTATTTATTATTATAAAAAAATATATAAACATTATGTTTTATGTAAAACTGAAATTTTCAAATTATATCGACTAAATATGTGTATAAATTTAGAAACAAAAAACTTAAATGAATGTTTAAAAATGACTATTATTCGCGTATATTTAAAAAGATTAAATTAATAAATTACGTGACAAATATTTACACTTTTCTTATATTTTTTTTTATAAGAATTAATATTTATTTTAATTTTAAGTAACTAATTAGTTGTTAAAACTTATTCACGTAACACGTGGGTTCATAAACTAGTCTATATATATATATATATATATATATATATATATATATATATATATATATATATATATATATATATATATATATATATATATATATATATATATATATATATATATATATATATATATATATATATATATGAAAAATGTTTGACTAATTAAAACCTTGCACGTACGTACCAAGAAATGGGAAGGCATGCAAAATGAAAATATTATAAAAATAAAAAATGTCAAAGAAAGATGGATTTTTTAAAAAATTTGAGGTCGGGTTAATCGATAAGATTTAAAAACACAAATCCAACTAATCCACTCAACCAACCACCTGATAAGTTAATAAGTTATAACAACAAACCCTAAATAATCCCTATATATTCCTGTAAATTCGTATTAAGTGAGACTCCATCGATCATATCAATGGCTTCCCCAAAATTGACTCTGAAACTTGTTGTCGACCAGAGAAGGCAAAGAGTTTTACTCGCAGAAGCACCAAAGGAATTCGTGGATTTCCTCTTCCACATCTTCTCTCTTCCTTTGGGAAGGGTCATCCAGTTTCTGGACGACTGTTCTCTAGGAACACTTAAAAAAAGCATCGAAAACCTCAGTGTATCCTACCTTCAACCTGGCATTGAAAAGCATGATATCTTGAATCCCAAAATGCCTTTTAATGGAAGCCCGTTTCTCTTTCCCTACAATTCTGATTCTGATTCTGATTCTGGTTTTGATTCTGATTCTGATTCTGATTATTATGTTTCTTCCTCTTCTTCTTCTTCTTCTTCTTCCAAATGTCCACGTACTGAGATTATACGCATTATGCCGAAGATTGTATCTGCAGAAAATGAAAAGAAGGTAGGGTTTGTGAAAGAGTTGGTGACATATGTGGTTATGGATAATTTGGTGGTGAAGCCCAACTCCACCATTTTAAGCATCACTCTCATGAAGAATTTTGGTGTTAGGGATCTAAGCAAAATCAAGAAGAAGACTGTTTCTTTCGGAAGACATGAGGTCGATCGATCTAAGTACTTTATGAAATACCTAATTACTGCTCATTGTTGCATGCATGCATCTATTAATTACTTAGTTAATTAATGTGAATTTTGTTTCGTTTTGATAGGCAATGAAGCTGTTGAAGGCATCCTTAACCACCGATCAAGTGCTAACCACTTTATTTCTGCATGCTTAATTAGATCAATTAATCGAAATACGGTATTATAATCTCGTCTTGTTTGAGGCCTTTATTTTTGTTATTTTATGAATGTTAGTTTGTTATCATTTATCAACATATATGGATAATATGATATGGGTTGTTGATTTTAATTTCTGGTTAATTATTTTATTAATGAAGTTATATATTTTGGATTTAAGAAAGTTTGATTTCAAAGCACGATACATCGAACAATAACAACAAAGTTACCGACCAAACTCTTGATCGATCGATTTATTGTCCACTTCAAGAAAACAACTATTAATTACAACGGAAAAGTTCCACTACAAGAAAATGGAGTAAATTCGACGGCCACCTACTGCGACGACACATGTCGTCTCGATAGGTAACAACACGACAAAAGACTTAGCTTTTTGGAGTTGACCATGACTGAGGGCTACTGCGACGACTTTTGTCGTCGCTATAGGGTTTTTAATTTTTTTTTTATTTTTTTTTGGCTCTAAAATGATTTATTTCGCGGTGAAAGTGCCGCCTTTTTTTAGTGATACTGCGACGACATATGGGACCATCTGCGACGACTTGTCGCCGCTGAAGACCTACTGCGACGACTAGCCTGTCGCCGCAAAAAGTCTCCCCTAATACAGCCTGCTCGACTGCTTCGCCCTCTTCACTTTACCATTTCAGTTTCTTCAACAACAAAATTCTCTCATCCCTCTCTATTGCAGCAACTTCGGTCTCTCTATCTCTCACGTTACAAACTCCGGTAACCCACCTCCGGTCACCTTCGCCTGTCACATTTTTCGGTACCCACCACCGGCACCATTTTCAGGTTATAAATCTGAGTTTTCTTTGTACATTTGTTTTATTTTGTATAATAAGGTCTTGTTTATACTTTCTAATCTTTTTTTTACTGTTTTGAAGCCCCGATCCGGTCTCCACTTTCATTTTCCTCTCGCCGGAAAATTTTCCGGTCGCCGGTCGCCGGTCTTGCCAAAGGTATGTTTTTTTTTAGATAAACCATTTTATGTTATTAGTTCTATGTACTATGCATTTTTAAACTCTTAAAAACTTATACAATGGTATATGTTTTTTAAAAAAATATGTATGCATTTTAGTTAAATATATGTTATACAAATAGAAATATACAATGATATGTTGTGTTTTTATTATTTAAATTTCTAGTATTTATGTTTTAAATATGTAGTTGTAATGTTTTAAAAATATCTAAACAACTAATATATACATTTATTTATGTGTTTATGTTAATTGTTAAATAATTATGTTAAAGTTATTCATATTAATTGCTACATATTTATTTCTTGTTAATTGTTAAATAATTATGTAAAAGTTAATAAAAGAATATATATATTATAGACATAGACAAATAAAAGTTAATAAAAAAAATAAAATTTAAAGTAAATAAAATCTAGAAAATATTAAAATAGAGAATTAAAATAGAATATATTAAAACTAAAAAAAGGTATTATATTAGATAATATTATAGCATGTAAAATGAAAAGTAACATAAGACTAAATTATATAAAATTAACATATATTACTATTTATATCTATTATTATTATTATTACTTAAAAGTAACATAAGACTAAATTATATATCAATTACTATTATTATAACTTATAGTACTTAAAATTATTATTTTAAAGTATAATCAAAGTAAAATGTTTTATATTAGATAATGTTACTAATAATACGTATCCTATTTTAAAGTATTAAAAATTAAAATATATAATGATGTGTATAGTAATAACTATCACACATACACACACACTTAATCAATTAATCTTACTAACACATATATTATTTTAAAGTATCAAAAAGTTACAACATACATGACACACACACACACATATATATCAATTAGTGTTACTAACACATATATTACTTTAAAGTATCAAAAAGTTACAACATATATTAATATGTATATTAATTAGCTTTAGTAATATTTTAAAGTAACATAAAAGTCGTATAAAATTTAAAGTAACCTTATGTATATTAGTTAGTGAAACTAAAACTTTAAAATAATATATTAATTTGTGTGTTTAGATCAATGTAATATGTGTTGTATGATAAGTGTGTGTTTACACCGTAGTCACCCATCTGAAATTAATTTATTAGAAATTAATTTCAGAAAGTCCCCAGTTTGGGACTGCTTTTTGGATGTTTTGTCTCATTTAGGATATGAATGTGTATAATTGGTTTACTACTTAAGAAAAATTCGGTAAACATTTTTCCTTTGCTCCTACGAATATGGGTTTCATACACATATTTGGGGAGTTAAGGAGAAATGCTGCCGAATTTTTCTTAAATAGTTAATCAGCTATACACATTCATATATGAGACAAAACATTCAAAAAGTGGGTTAGGATGACCACCATGCTTCATTCACTGGTTTTGTTGAATTAATATAATTTGTTATATTACATTTCCTTGTTTTGATGATTAATTGTTGCGAATACAGAAATGACAATCGATAAGAGTTGGACCAGATGTAGAAATCGTAATTCTGATGAGTTTTTTAATGGTCTTGACGCAAAAGAGTAAAAGTTGTCGTCGCAAAAAGTCATTTGATACAAGCTTATTGCGACGACTTTTTTGCGACGACATGTCGTCGCAGTAGACCTTTTGAGACGACATTGTACTTTTCGGAGACGACTTTTGTCGTCGCAAAAAACCCATTTTCTTGTAGTGTTCCTTGGTAATCCTTCGTAAAACCCAATAGTTAACGGGATTATTTGGGTAGAAAAAGCCGAAGGAATATAGCGCCTCCGCAACAATCAGAAAAAGCACCGGCCGGAGACAGAGGGTTGCACTGCCGAAGCCAACGTTCCATATGAAATATGCAAAACACAAACATCCCCAAATCCATCGTCCCCATTAGCTCCATAGTATCCAAAAGAAATGACCACGAAACGCTATCAAAAGCATTTTTAATTAAAGTCCACTTTAAAAAGGAAAAATGGTATCAAATAACTACGTACTTTTGAGTGTGTACTCATTTATGTAGTGTACTTTTTTTTGTGCACATTTGTTAGTCAAACTTTAAAAAATGTTTCAATTAGGTAGTTGAAAATTAATGCTCTAAATGTATTGTTATAAAATGAAAACATATTTTATCAATTTGATACATATTTTGTTTATCAATCTTTTTATAGTTTTATAGAAAAAAATAAACTTAGGTTTCTTTTTAATTAAAAATATGTCCACATAAGGATAGTAACCGGTTGGTATCGATTAATAGGTAACTCAACTACTTAATTGAAACATTTTTGAAAGTTTGACTATCAAATATGCACAAAAAAGTACGCTACATAAATTTGTACAAACTCAAAAGTGCATAACTATTTGACGTTATTTTCCCTTAAATAAAAATAACTTCAGCCATTGCCTTTTCGCCTGGCTAATGATCTCGTTGGCAATTAAACATAATTGCATTCTCTCAACTTAAGTCGTTGCCTTTGCCTTTTCGCTTGGCTATGTTGTACAAAGATGTATGGCATTAGGATTTTGGTTGTAATGAGTTGTGACATCTCATCTAAACTTTGGTTTTTCGATCCCTACATGATAAATGGGATTTTGCGACGACATATATATGTCGTCTCGAAAAGTTCATTTGTCGTCCTCATACCATTCCGCGACGTCGCCAAAGTGCCGTTGCAGTAACCTCGTGCCTAAAACACGAAGTCACTTTAGAGTTATAATAACACTAATTAGTATAATTCTTAATAATATATATTTTAATAACACTAAGTCACAAACTAATATGTCTTAATTTTACGTCACTTTAAAGTAATAATAACATTAATTAATATACATATAAGTATGTTTTAACTTTATGTTACAATAAAGTTATACATGTTTTAATAACACTAACTAATATGCGTTTTAACTATTATATATTTTAGTTTTATATTACCTTAAAATAATAATAACATTAATCATAAAAACACAAAAAGCATATATAAACACAAATCATAAAAATACATAATACTAGCATCTACAAAATATAGTTTAACAATAATTAGACTAACATGTATAATATTTTAGTTTAATAATAGAGTTAATTACAAAAATGGTCCCTGTGGTTTGTCCTAAAATTTGAATTTGGTCCCTGAACTTTCAATTTTACAGAAACGGTCCTTATTTTCATAGTTTGTTTGCAATTTTGGTCCCTCAACCTATTAACTTTTCTAATATGACCAAACTACCCTTATTTTGATTCAAACTATAGAGACCATTTCTACAATTAATTTTTTTAACTCTTTTTTATTCTTAATTAAATAAATTATTTTTTAGTGTTACTTAAATTTAATAAACTATAAAAATAGAAAAGAATTATTTAATTATTTATGTTGGTTCATAAATGATTTAGATATTTTTAGTCTTAATTAATTTCAATTTACTATAATCAAAGTGTAAACCAATCAAAATTTATAATCGAAAAAATCATTTATGTTTTGAAACTATTTTCTAGAGGTTTCGTATATAAAATATTATAAAAATATTTGACTCTATAATTATATATGTTGGTTCATAAATGTATAATAAAAATATGTTTGTTGGTCAAATATATTTTACTTTCTTTTTAAATAAAATTGGCCAAAGATTCTATTTTATAATCCATTCACATTTGTATCAAAGCAAGGTGATGATGGAAAAGTGATAAATCTAAATTGTTTAAATTTTTAAGGTGTCGATTTAATCGGATTATAATGAAAAGTCAAATTGAAAGACGAAAAAAGATTAAAAACCTAATTATATTTCTCGATTTTTATGTAAAGGTCAGACAAACCAAAGTTTGATGATTAAAGTTGTTAATCATGAATCTCAAAGATGTTGTATGGACCTAAAATTTTAAATCGTTTTTGGTGTAATTAAAAATTAAAACGATAAAATAATTGATACGTTAAATAAAAAAAATTTGAGTTGTGTTAGACCATTTGGAAGTTTTTTATAACTCGGTCAAATTTAACGTTAAATTTTTATTTATTTAAGTTCTTTAATATTTTTAACTTTAATTAAATTGTTGGCTCATAAATATATTTTTTTATAATTTGTTAAAGTTAATTAACATTAAAAATAAAGCAGAGTCAATTATATAAATGGTCTTTGTGGTTTGATCAACATAAATATTTTTTATTATAAATGTATGAACCAGTATAAATAATTATAGAGAAAAAATTTCTTATTTATGAAACCTTAAAAAACAATTTCTAAACATAAATGATTTTTTCGATTATAAATTTTGATTGGTTTACACTTTGATTATAGTAAATTAAAATTAATGAAGACTAAAAATATCTAAATCATTTATAAACAACATAAATAATTAAATAATTCTTTTCTATTTTTATAGTTTATTAAATTTAAGTAACACTAAAAATAATTTATCTAATTAAGAATAAAAAAGAGTTTAAAATTAATTGTAGAAATGGTCCCTATAGTTTGCATCAAAATAAGGGTAATTTGGTCATATTAGAAAAGTTAATAGGTTGAGGGACCAAAATTGCAAACAAATTATGAAAATAAGGACCGTTTCTGCAAAATTGAAAGTTCAGGGACCAAATTCAAGTTTTAGGACAAACCACAGGGACCATTTTTGTAATTAACTCTTAATAATAATAACACTCACATGTATTTTTTTTAAATGGTTTTCAACAACGAAACTTTTGGAAAATATTTCGTTTATGTAAAAACCGTATTCTCACTACAAAAAAATGTCAACTGTACACGTTATTTTTACACGCTTTTAGCAAGTACGTAAAAAGTTTTATGTTTATTCGCACTTATAAGAATGTAAAAATTAGTTACAATTACAAGTGTAGAGTTTTTATACTCAAATATGTGTTATAAAACAAGTTTGCAGATATAAATGTGGACAAACTAATAATTTGTCCACGCTTAAAAGTATGAAAATTAATTTGTCACATTTAATTTGTTCGCATAAGAGGAAGCGTGACAAAATTGAGTGTGATAAATTTATCTCTACACTTTCAAGTGTGAAAAAATTAAAATTTGTCCACACATATACATGTGAACTTTTTTCTTCATGATTATAAATGTGGTAATTAGGATGATTTAATATATATTTTCACGCTTATTACTGCAATAATTTTAAACAAATTTATAAGTGTAGAAAATTTACTAAATTTTTACACACTTTTAAAAAGCATGTAAAAATGATGTGGACAAATGACATATTTGTTTAGTGTCTTTAAATAAAATAATAAAAAACATTGTAGAATTTTATATTCCAAAACACATCACATAAATAAATAAATAAATACAAATATTTCTAAATAACAACCATTAAAAAATTAAAATAAATAAATAACAAACAAATATATTAAGTAAAACCTAATGAAAAAGAAAAATATTTAATGGAGTTCACCGGAAGTATCTAAACCGAAAAAATGGAGTTCATCGGAAAAAATAGAGATCACCGGAAATTGGAGATTACCTTAAAAAACTGAAAGATTCATGTTAATAACAACAAAAATAACTAAAATGTAAGAGTTTACGAAAAAGAAAAACAAACCTCAAAGAACATCGCCGGAGAAAATTAACATCTAACGGAAAATGAGATGGAGAATGCACCGTTGAAGGAGAAAGAGAAGCCACCGCCAGAAAAATGGAGTTCCACCGGAGGGCGACGTACTCTTGGTGACGGCCAGAAATGGAGGAAATAGGCGTCGGCCGAATACCAGCGATGCGGTGCTGAGAGAGAGAAATATTTGAAAGGGTTAATGAATGAAAAGGTGAAATGTGAAGAGGTTAAGTCGCAGAGACTTTTTGCGGCGACATTAAAGGCGTCGCAATAGACTTTCCGAGGCGACAAGTCGTCGCAAAAACCCAAACAAGTCATCGCAGAAACCCATTAAAAATGGCAGACTTTTCACCGAGAAAATATTGTTTTTGGTGTAAAAAAATGAATTTTTTTTAAAAAAAACCCTACGGAGACTACATGTCGTCACAAAAACTCACCATCAAACATTTTTTATTAATCAAAAGTCAAAAGCTTATGTCGTTTTCACCCTTTTTCTTATGGTGGATCACTCTACTATATATCGATACATACTATTTCTCATAGATTCTTGGACATCAACAATGGATTCTTGAAGAGATGCTTATTGAGATGAATAAACATTTAGTTTTAGCTCTTTATTATCATTAGGACGATGGTTTTATTTTTTAGTTTTCACATTTTTATGGCTTTAGTTGAATCCAAAATGTGTTTATTGTTCTAAATTATATTGAATATATATTCCACCTGAAAATAATAATCTTGGCCTTCTTTTGTTGGTTAGGTTAATATTGTGTACAAATGTTAACATTGTCATTTTACTAAATCTATTTTATCCTATTAAAAGACTAACTATTTTGCCACGTGTTGTTGCATGCTATTGTCATGTGGCGTCACCTCTAGGGGTGAGCTCGGTACCGTACCGAACCGAACCGGTACCGATCCCGAAAATACCGAAACCGAATTATTAGTTTTAGAAGAACCGAATACCGAACCGTATAATTTTATATGGTGCCGGTTCGGTTCCGAATACCGAATTTTAGCTAATTTAAGAATCGAATACCGAACCGAAAGTACCGAATACCGAATTTTAGCTAATTTAAAAACCGAATACCGAACCGAATATATTAATTCGGTATCGGTCGGTACCGGTACCGGTTCGGGTTCGGAAAATGGTACCCGTCGCTCACCCCTAGTCACCTCCTACTGCCATTTGGAATTTATGTTTTTTAAATCTTATAGTTAATTTATATTAAAATTAATTTAAATGATATCTAATCAAATCTAAATCTAACTAATTATTATCTAATATGAAACTCAAATTTGAATTTGATTATATATTTAAATTTATTATGTTGTATAAGTAGATACTATAAATTTGATAAAATATTTTTAATATTTATCCTACAAATTAATAACATTATTTTTTTTTTACATTAAAACTCATGTTATACATGGGTATATTGACTAGTTATATAATAAAGGAGAACAAAATTTGCCACGTGGCATTACCACATTTCATCAAAAAAGATAAATACAACATTATTATTTTTAATATAATATAATATAATATAAAAGATAAATATAATTAGTTTTTTCAAATATATATAAACATAAATAAATGCAACTTTATAATTTATTAATATAAATACAATTAATTTTTTTTCTAATATCTATAAATTTCATCAAAAAGATAAATATAACATTATTATTTTTAAAATAAAATAAAAGATAAATACAAATAATTTTTTCTAATATCTATAAACATAAATAGAAAAATACAACATTATTATTTTTAAATATGAAATAAAATAAAAGATAAATAATTTGGTCTTTTTTAATATATATAAACATAAATAAATAAATTGATTTTTTTCTAATTTCTATAAACATAAATAGATAAATACAACATTATTATTTTTAAATATGAAATAAAATAAAATAAATACAATTAATCTTTTTTAATAGGATAATTATAGCCATTTCTTAAGGGTTTATTCACTTTTTAGCCACTTTTTATGCATTTTACTAAAATAGCCACACTTTACGTTACCACATTTACGTGATAGCCACAATTTATGTGACTTGTACTTTTTTTCATTTTTAAATGCATTACGTTACAAAAGTAGTTTGGTCACGTAAATTATTGTACTTTACGTGACCACTGATTTGTACTTTTTTCATTTTTTAATGCATTACGTTACAAAAGGTGTTTGGTCACGTAAATTGTTGTACTTTACGTGACCATTTTTGCTCCTTCCCAATGAATGTTTGGTGGGATGTCTTGTCATCTTCTTTCTCCACTTTAACTTTTCTTCATCTTCTTTCTCTCTCTTCCTCTCTTCTTTCTCCTTCTCTCACTCTGTCTCTCTTCCTCTTCCTCTTCGAAAAAGAAGATAAAAGTCGGAACGAATGTATAAGTTGAAGATGGGATTTAGGTCAGTCAAGCATAATGATCCTAGTGAAGACAAGCAGCATGAGCATCTTTTTTATGCTACTTCAATTTTCTTTGAGTTTGTAGAGTCTTGATGTCACAGTGATACTTTGTCATGAACTCATGATGCTTGTGGAGGCATGACCACCTGAGTAGGTAGCACCCCTGTATAAAAATTATATTACAAGGCCCAGCACAGATGACAAATCCTGCCCCATTACCTCTCTCTGTCACACACACACACACACACACACACACACACACACACTCTCTCTCTCTCTCTCTCTCTCTCTCTCTCTCTCTCTCTCTCTCTCTCTCTAGAGTAATTACAAACTCTGACAGAATTTAACTATTGCACTGTGTTCCAGAAGTTCTTTTTCGAAGAGGAAGAGGAAGAGAGACAGAGTGAGAGAAGGAGAAAGAAGAGAGGAAGAAAGAGAAAGAAGATGAAGAAAAGTTAAAGTGGAGAAAGAAGATGACAAGACATCCCACCAAACATTCATTGGGAAGGAGCAAAAATGGTCACGTAAAGTACAACAATTTACGTGACCAAACACCTTTTGTAACGTAATGCATTAAAAAATGAAAAAAGTACAAATCAGTGGTCACGTAAAGTACAATAATTTACGTGACCAAACTACTTTTGTAACGTAATGCATTTAAAAATGAAAAAAAATTACAAGTCACGTAAATTGTGGCTATCATGTAAATGTGGTAACGTAAAGTGTGACTATTTTGGTAAAATGCATAAAAAGTGGCTAAAAAGTGAATAAACCCTTGAGAAATGGCTATTTTTGTAATTATCCCTTTTTAATATATATAAACGTAAACAAATAATTAACCTAGAAAAAAATAAACATTATTATTTTTAAAATAAAATATAAATACAATTAATTAAAATAATCTGTATATATAATAAATGAATATACTTAAATTTTATTCATGTAATACGTGGGACATAAACTATTATATAATAAAGAAGAACATCAAATGTCACGTGTCACTTCTACGATTCATCGAAAAATATAATTACAACTTATTATAATAAAAATAAAAGATAAATACAATTTCCTATTTAAAAAAAATAAATACATTCTATTTTTAATCTATAAATAATTAAAGATAACACAATCATAATTTTTTTTGTATGTCTTAGTTTTACTTATATACATTTTATATAAATAAATTTAATTAAAAATATTCACGTAATACGTGTAGGGTTGTGCAAAATAACCAAACTCGAAGTGAACCTTAATCGGGTTAAATGAGTCGAGTTATTTGGTTTTCGGGATTTTTATTCAGTTTAAATGGTACCCGAATAAGTAATTCGATTCGGTTCACGGGTAATATTAATGTTAATTCGGGTACCCAAATAACCCGAATAAGCCGTTTAATTTATATGTTACATTTTTTAGATTTGTTTATGATTATAATTAGAACTATTATGTATAGAATATAAAATTCTACATACTCAATTTTGATACTCAAACTATTTAACCCGTTTAACCCCAATTACCCAACCCATTTAACCCGTTTAAACTACTTTGTAGATGATTTCATTTTTTATACCAAAACTGAATAACTTATTTAACTCAAACCGAATAACCCGATACCCATTAAACCCAAAACTGATTAACCCGTCCCCCTTATTTGGTTCGGGTTCAGCTAGCTAACCCATATGCTCAAACCCGAGTAACCCGATAACCAATTAACCCGTCCGAATAACACTCCTAAATACGTGGGTGATAAACTAGTCAATGGATATAGGACTTCGTTGTGTTATCAATATAGATCGTTATCTAGAATTAGGGATAATTGCACAAAAACCTCTAACTTGTCAGTTTTTTGTTATTAAAATCCCAAATCATTTTTCGTTGCATAGAAAACTTCGAACTAACTAAAAATCAGTATATCAAGGTTTTATCAATGAGTAACCGCTTGAAATCGATCATTAATCCTACGTGGACCGGTTTCAACAATTAAAAAATATTCCACGTAGGTTATTTAAAGGTCTACGTAGGATTAATAACCGGTTTCAACTGGTTACCCATTGATAAAATCTTGATTTACTGATTTTTAGTTAGTATGGAGTATTCTATGCAACGAAAAATGATTTGAGATTTTAATCACAAAAAACTGACAAGTTGAAAATTTTTTGTGCAATTATCCCTTAGAATTAATATTAGATATTAGTTTTAAAAAAAGAAATAAGTACTAAAGTATTATAATTTTTTCCTTTTATAACATAAATATAAACATATAATCTATTAGAATTTAGAAGTGTGTAGAGTTTTCACTTTCTGAAAAGAAAAAACACGAAACTTCTCACATCTTCTATTTTTTTATCTTTAATTATATTCCCACCAACTTCTTCTAGGCGCCTCACTACTCATATTGTATGATCATCTTATAAATCACCACCGCAAACATACATCAATCCATCACCACCACAGCCACCACCGTCCACGGCTGCCGTTTCTACAAACACACACAATGGCCCGCCTTTCCCGGTTAATCCTCAAGGACCTGGCTCGTACTCACCCATCACCTCTCAAAACACATCCATGGACCTTTCAACTCCTCCATCAGTTCTCAGCTGCCACCTCCGACCACCATGATAAACCAGACACCAAGGACATTTCCATCTCCGACTCTACCAAGAAATCCAAATTCTTTTCTCCACGGAGGCGCCGCCGCAGATCTCTTTGGTCGGGAAACAACGATCGGAGCTTCCCATCTCCTCTCTCCGGTAATGTTCAACTTCATTATCTTACATTTATATCACTTCTTCTATTCACATTTATTCCCTCCGTATCTACGTACGTTTCCTTCTTTAAATTATTTTTTCTCAGACAATATATATATAAACATATATTCTTAAAAATATTTAGTTATAATTTATATGATTTTAGTTTTATAAGGATTCAAAAGTAAACTACTCATTAAGTATAAACTTAAGTGTCAATTGATTCGTTAAAAGTTATAACCATTATTGATTTTTAAAACAGAATTATATATTTTATCTAGTAGAATATCATGCATTCATTCATATGAATTGTTAATTTAGTGAAAACGTACGACCTAAAAAGATTGTAAATTCAAGATTTCTTGAACGCAGGATTTGGGAATGCGATCGTGGAAGCGGCGACGAACATGAACAAACTCCTGGAGAGTTTGACGCCGTCGCGTCTAATAAGAGGATTGAAGGAGAAAGAAGAGAGCTACAACGTAAAGTATGAGATGCCAGGATTATCTAAAGAGGACGTGAAGATCACAGTGGAAGATGGAATGTTGTTCATCAGAGGAGAACGTAAGGAAGAATTAGAAGATGGTGGATCCGATGACGACGAGCATTGGTCGATGGCCAGCTTCGGGTACTATAACACGAGCTTGATGTTGCCGGAGGATGCGAAAGTGGAGGAGATCAAGGCGGAGATGAAAGATGGAGTGTTACATGTTATGATACCAAAGGATGAAACCAAAAAGAAACAAATCAAGGAGATTCATGTTGGCTAGCTAGCTACTTTTTCTATCTGTATGCATATATAACATAACATACATACATACATATATACTTATGATCGTATGTATATATATATGTGTATGCATGCATGCACATGTATGATGTGTGTATGTTATAAATTTTTATGTATGAAAGTGTTATCATGTGGAAATTCAATAATAGATCTGTGATATATATATATATATATATATATATATGATGTGAAAGTGATCGAACAACTTAATTTGGGGGAAAAATAAGGGTTAAACAAATGCGCAGAATAACTTTCAATAATATGTATACAAAATTTACTCTTTATATATATAAGATGCTTATATATTTGAGACAGCTTACGAAAAGAGTATTTCTCTTTAATAAATCAAACATTACATGTATTTTTACTTTTTAAAGTTTATTATACACTATTTTTACTTTTACCCATTTATTAAGGGAACATATATTCCTATTATTACCAAAGCGAATGCTTATAATTATTAATTTTTTATTATAATTAATGATAAATAATTTAGTACGTTCTTGTGAGAGGGAAAAAATATGAAATGAAGTTGACTCTTACACAACAAACTCCACAATTTTTAGCATTTTATGGTAAAAAAAAATGTCTTATTATATATTAGGGGTGTGAAAAAAACCAAAATCCAAACCGAAATCGAAAAAAACCGAAAAACCGAAATCGAAAATCCAAACCGTTTGGTTTGGACTTTGGTTTGGATGATGGATTTTCATAAACCGGAAATTTTGGTTCGGTTTCGGTTTCATCATACACAAAAACCGAAAAACTCCAAACCGAACCGAAAGTTATATAAATATTAAAACTTATTTTATTTTTCTCTTTTAATAACGATTTCATTTGTTTTGTGTTATTTTTTTTAGCATAGAACTTATTTTTATTGAATATAAGCAATAATAAAATTTTTATTGTTAAACTTACAAATATACAATAGGTTTCATGAACGAAGAATAAAAATTTTGGAAATATAAAAAGATTAATTAAAAAACCGAAATCCAAACCGAAAAACCAAAGTCCAAACCGAAAAACCAAAAACCGAAACCGAAAAAAACCAAATGATTTGGTTTCTAAAATCCAAAAACCAAAAGTTTTGGTTTGGACTTTGGTTTTTAAGGAAAACCGATCCAAACCGCCTTTTGCTCACCCCTATTATATATGGTTGACGAATATATTATTTATGACAAGAATACAATGTTTTTGCCGTAAAATGTAATGTTTTCAGAAACAAAAACAAAAAGAAAAAGGAAAAACAAACAAATAAAGTCCTCAAGATAGTTATATAGTGGAGGCAAATGTATTAAACGCTAATAGATGTTTTCTAACTATGAGTTAATCAATTTATGCTTTTTATTTTGATCATGAGATCGGTCGGTGAAGGACGGTTTAACATTTGTACAACTTCCGTTTGTCAAAAGATAATTCCCTGCGGCTCATAATAGTAAGAATCCCTAAGGCAGCGTTTGGTTCACGGAACGTAATTCAAATGAATTGAAATTAAAATTTTAGTTATTAATAAGATTGATGGTAAGGGTAGAAGCAGGGCCGGCCCTGGGCCTGGTCCACCTGGGCCATCGCCCAGGCCCAATCACTCCAAGGGGCCCAAAAAAATTTAATACGTTAATATAACCCAGCAGTCCAGTATTAGGTTATATGTGTTTTGCGGGAAAAAAAATCACAGCTAATGTGTTGGTTCAGCTGGTAGTCATCTCATCTTGGTACTCTAATGGCATGGGTTCGAATCCCATTGTGTGTATTTTTTCATTTTTTTTATATCTTCTCACTATCACTTGCATTTTCATATATAGATATCGTCTATTTGCTTTATATCAATACACAATCCATCAAATTCAATATTCATAATTTTGTTCTTCAATGAGTTTGATTTTTTTATTTTTGTTTATCACGTGGTTTATGTTATTTATTATACGATTATTAAAAATAATAATGAGATATGTGTTTATTTCTTGATATGTTATTTTTTTTGACATATATGAAACTATTTATATTACGAATCATTTAAAATTTTAATTTCTTTTTTTCAATTTACTAATAAATATATAATTTAATCATGTATGCACTTTAAACCCAATTTATAATCATACGATGTTAATAATAACTTTTTTTGCGGTTTTTGAATTGTGGAAAAATTCAAAGATGCACCATGAAACCATGACAGATTGTGAAGTTTTTAAAGACATGACATTGACAATAATGCAATAAAATCAATATTATTTAACTGTAATTTTTTTATACGAATATTGCTTATATATATATATATATATATAGAGGGCCCCCTTTTTAAGTATATGCCCCGGGCCTAAAAAATGGACCGGCCCTGGGTAGAAGATAATTTTTAGTATTGGTTAGGGGTATATGTTAGAATCTAATTCATATATGAGTTGAAATTTAATTCATATATGAGTTGGAAGAAATATCAAACTCCTATAAACAAAGAAATTTGATGGAAAATACATAAGATTTAACCTTTATCATGTTAATAAATTTAAACAAGCTAAAATTAAATTTCAATTCTACTGAGTTTTATTTTATGAGCCACGACACGTACAATATTACGATGGGCATTGAGCGCTCGCCAGTGGGCCACGGTTAAGGCCCACATAATGTGGTTATGTTCAGGCCCAGAGTTTGAGTTGGATTTATATTTTATAGGTGTGTGGTATTCACATGTACGAGTTAAAACCTTGGATTTAAAGGGAATTAAGATGTCGTTTTTAATTTACAAAACACATTCCATAATATTCTTTAAATAAATAATTATACACTTAAAAATGGTCTTTCATTATTAGAAAATAAACAACCAACAATGATCTCTATTATTGAATTTGACCAAAATTCTTCAAAATTATTTAAACGTGTCTGGTTAACTATTTAACATATATATATACTAGGTAATGGTAACGAAAATGATTAAAGATATTTTATAGGATATGATAATATAACTCCATACGCCTATAATAATTAACGTATGCATATTATTAGTATTTTTTTTAATTTCTATGCCGAATTCACGTCTCTTATTAAAATGATGCATCTTTGACCGACCGTGGATTTCTATTTCAAGTCTTCATTTACTATTACCTAGTTTAGTAGTTTATAAACCCTGGATAATTTTTAATATATAATTGATTATATAAAATGTATGTAAACTTAAAATTAAATTGTATAGATTTTAATTTATAAAAAAAATACAATAAAAGTACGATTATTTGACATAAATATTATTTACTTATATTTTATAATATTCGTGAATAGCGTTCTTTTGGTTTTTTATTTTCCATATTTGATATTTTTTTATCGATATAATTTGAAATTTTAATTACGTAAAACGTATTGTTTTTATATATTTTAAAACAATAAATAAAATGTTACGAATTTTATCCATGTTGAATTATATTTACTTTGTTAAGATTTAATATTGTTTATATAATCTGTATTTATTTTTAATATGTATTAATAAGTTTACAAAAAAATAATATTTTGAATTAAATATATAGATATAAATATATAAAAATATATGGATGTAAATTAAAATTTTATCTATGTATTAATATTTATAGATATTAGAAATAATAAATTATATTTATCAATTATATTTATTAATGTTTATAGATATTAGAAATAATATATGAATTGTGTTATTCTTTATTTATCAAAATAATTCAATTTAATTAGTCAAAAATATATTTGATTACATTTACATACAGGATATATTAAATGTGTTACGTAAAACAAATTTATTTTTATAAAATATATCATTAACTACAAATATTTTACGAGAACATTAACATAAATATATATTCACAACTTGAATGTAATATTACTCATGTTCTTTCTATTGTTAATTAATTTAATTAAAATTATATAAAAAGTAACTGTATGGTATAAATTTTTGTTGTAAGGACTTTACTTTCCGGTTCCAAATTAAATGTCCACAACTTCTTTCTAATCCGTCCCAAAATAAATATATACATACATGAATAGATAGGTATATTTTATATGATTCTTATAATTTCATTAATTATGTGGTCTAAAAAGTTGATTTTTAAAAGTATTTAATAAATAATAATATTATTATCATTTTTTAATAAACATTTTAATCATTATGTTTTAAAAGAATTATATGTTTTTTGTCTGTGAATTTTTATTTTGAGATGAAGTAAGTACTGGTCGACACAACAAGCAAAGAACAGACGTACTGTATGTACGATATAAATATATTATGATTGAAACTTAATTGTTAAAACATGAAATATTTTTTAAATTAAAATTATGGTAAGTAAGAAAGGGATTGTATATCTGTTATTGACCAAAATGTTAGGAAAGAGTAGACAAGGAATCTTGCGCCGACTATCCAGGAGGAACATAAACACTGAAAGAGTGTGTGTGACCCAAAAAGACAACACCAAAAAAAGATTGTATTAAATAAATTAAAGTTTCATAATTTATATTATTTGAGGTTTTATTTATTTAATTCTATGTTTTTTAATCGAACTTATAAGTATCAATACTATATAACTTTTATATATATAACTTAAAACCACAAAATTAAAATTGTTTTCAAACACCGGCATCGATCATCTATCGATCATCTGCAAGACACAATATTTTTGCTATTATTCATGCAAAACTAATTTCACATAAAATATACTCTGATCATAACATCGATAAAGATAAAGACTCATCATTCCGGACCCACCAACCCATCCACCCGACCCACCCTACCCATCCTACATGTGTTTGGATTCATTGCTGACCATGGTGCACAACACCTGCAGGGTACCTCACTGCATCTCCCAACACTCTTTGTTGCTCTATCTGCACACAATCGATCATGCAATAATTAAATCAACTTCCAGATCCAAAACATTATCTATTTTTATTTTTTATCAAACAGATAATAAAAACAATTATAAATTTAAATTAATTACTTGAAAAAGTTCATGCAGCTTGTTCTTCAGATAACAATATTCATGTTCAAGCACCTCTAACGCCCTCATGCACCTGCACATCCACAAAAAATGTCAAAGACATAAAAAAAGAAATTCGATTGATTGATTTAATGTATCGACAAACAAACGAGTGTGCATACGTACGCTGGACGGTTATTTTGATCGGCAGCAGCACGAAACGCAGCACATACGTTTCGAACCCTTTTCGCACCAATGCTGGAACTGCTTCCCATTAACTGATTCAAATGTATTCCGAGCTTAACGTAATCCCACATCTCTCTAGCCAACCTTCATCGAATTCGATTCAATTAAAACAACCTCGTCTTTTAATTAATTAAGATTTTAACTAAGAGACAGACGACATATATTTATATATGGCTTAATTAATTAATTATATAATTAAAGAAGCTAGCTAGCTTACATTAGATTTCGAAGGCTTCGGAGTTGTTTCTCGGATTCGTGAAAGTAGATGGTGACGACTTCGGAGACGAAGTTAGGGGAGGTTTCGTCTTGAAGTTGTTGGAGTTGTAGGAATTGTTCGTCGAGAACACCTTGGTGGAAGAGTAACGACAGCAAGCGATTCATGTCGGTTCGCAGTCGAACTGCACCGAAGCCAAGCAGACACAACGGAACACCCGTTTTGGCGAGCTGTTTACTTAATTTCGATCTGAAGCTAGGAACTACGTACTCAATTGATTAAGGTCAAGTGCAGTGAAGTGAAGTTAGTTTGTGTCTTTTTGTGTACGAGGATATATATATAAGTGAAGTAGTAATGTTGTGCTTCAGGTAGTTTTCTTTTTATAGCAATTGATGATACTGCTTCCCTCACTAGTCACTACTATATATATGACGTGTCATTTGTATTTTCCAATAATTTTTTTATAATTTTAATCGAATATATTTAAAATACTTACTAATTACATAAATGGTAGTATTGCTCAAAATAGCAAATAATCTTTCTATTTTTCATATTATAGTAATCTCGTAAATTTTGTCTCAAATAAAGGAATCAACTATTATGGGGCGTTTGGTTCGCTGGAATCTAATGAAATCTGACAGAAAAGGAATGGATATTTTCCATTCTGATGGGTTGTTTGGTAGTCCAGAGGAATGGAATGATCATTTCCACATTTTTAAAGAAATCTTCCCTTTTGAAGGAATGACCATTCCATAGCAAAATTAAAGGAATTTAAATTTCATTCCTTCAAAGCAATCCTTTTAACAACAGGTCTTCTCATTCTCAACAAACTATAGTATTTGGATTCAGACAGATTCTATTCCATTCCGTCAGATTCCAGCGAACCAAACGCCCCATTAGTTCATTCCCGATTATAGTATTTAACCGGTAAACAACAATAGTTAACCGGCAAAAAAGGGTTATACATAGTGTTTATTGTTTGAAATAACAACCTACTTTTTATTTTTATTCTTATAATGGCAATGAGTTTTATTTTTTACCTTTTAATATATTGTTTGAAATAACAACATACTTGTTGTTTACCGGTTAAATGTTATAATTAGGATAAAATTTACAAGATTGCTATAATAAGAAAAAAATTACTTGTTATTTTAATCAATTCTCCCTTACATAATTTCAATCTTTTCTTCATGGTATTTATATTCTAGATTCGTTGTTAGTTGTTACTTGAGTCCTCCGAGCCAAGAAAAACACAAACTTATTAAAACAAAGGATTTTGTACTTTAAAGCTCCGATTGAAAATTAGTAACATACTTTCATCTTCTTATAGATAATACCATAACATAAACTTATTAAAACAAAGGATTGTGATGCCTTTATTCATATAAAAGAAGTTGTTCGTATTTTCTTTTCATAGTTTGTTATACGTCATTTATCAATGCATTATTATAAATTATAGATAAACTAATAAACCACACGTTATGTTTTTTTATATCAAATTTGAAAAAAAAAAGTTTATATACTACCATGAATCATTCTAAAAACTCTTTTTGCACACATTAGGGTTGACAATGGATTGGTTTCGGTCCAAATCCGATCCAATCCAAATCCATTTATATACTTCATGGATCAATAAAATCAATCTAACGATCCATTTAACGATCCGATAAAAATGATCCATTCAGATGGATCAATAAACAGACCAGTCCATGATCCGTCTGGGTCGATCCATTTAACAACAAAAATTTAAAAATAACAAATTTACATAATTTTTTTCACAATTATATTATTACCTACCTACTATATATATATATATATATATATATATATATATATATATATATATATATATATATATATATATATATATATATATATATATATATATATATATATATATATATATATATGACTAACATTACGATGCTACCCTACCCCACCTACCCTACCTTCCTATCTACCCTACCCCTACCCTAGAAATACCCTACCACTGCTTACCCTCTCCACCCACCTACCTCCTACCCATCCTATCCCTACCTACCCTACCCTACCCTACCCCTACCCTACCGTGGGTTTACCCCCTACCTTACCTTTTACCTACCCTACCCCTACCATACCCTACCACCTACCATACCCCACCGCTTACCCTATCCCACCCACCGCTACCCACCCTTACCTCTTATCCACCCCACCTATCCTACCCCTACCCTGCCCTTTACCCACCCTACTAACCCTACCCTACCCCCTAAGTACCCCCTACCTACCCCCTACACCTACCCTACCCTATCCTTACCTACCCTACCTACTACCTTACCACCTACCCTACTTACTACCTTACCCCTACCTACCCTACCATATCCCCTACCTACCTACCCTACTACCCCCTACCACATATCCTTACCTACATTACCCTACCATACCCTAACCCTACCCCCTACCCTACCCCTTTACCTTACCCTACCCTACCCTACCCCTACCTTACCTTACCTACCTACCCCTCCACCGTTACCCCACAACTTTACATCCTACCATACACCCTAACCTACCACACCCCTGCCCCTACCTACGCTACCCTACCACCGCCTACCCTAACCTACCCCCTACCACCCACCTACCTACCCTAGGTTTGACCCTATCCACCCCACCGCTACCCCAAACTATATATATAAGGTAGGTAGGGTAGGAGTAATGTGGGGTAGGGTAGGTAGGGGGTAGGGTAGAGTAGAAGGTAAGATAGGTGGTAGGTAGGGGTAGGTAGGGGTAAGGTAGTAGGTAGGGTAGGGTAGGGTAGGTAGGGGTAAGGTAGTAGGTAGGGTAGGTAAGGATAGGGTAGGTAGGTGTTAGGGTAGGTTAGGGTAGGGTAGGGGTAAGGTAAGGGGTAGGTAGGGGTAGGGTAGGTAGGAGGTAAGGTAGGGGTGGGTAAGGGTAGGGTAGGTAGGGGTAAGGTACTAGGTAGGGGGTAGGGTAGGGTAGGTAGGGGTAAGGTAGTTAGGTAAGGTAGTAGGTAGGGGGTAGGGTTAAGTAGTAGGTAGGGGTAGGGGTAGGGTACGGTTTTAAACAGGGGGGTAAAAAGGTAGTTAGGTTAGGTTAGGTAAGGGGATAGGGTAGGTAGGTGTTAGGATAGGTTTAGGGTAGGGTAGCGGGTAAGGTAAGGGTAGTAAGGGTAGGGTAGGTAGGTAAGGTAGGGGTGGGTAAGGGTAGGGTAGGTAGGGGTAAGGTACTAGGTAGGGGGTAGGGTAGGGTAGGTAGGGGTAAGGTAGTTAGGTAAGGTAGGTAGGTGTAGTGTAGGGTAGGTATAGGGTAGGGTAGGGTAGGGTAGGTAGCGGTAAGGTAGTATATTAGGGGTAGGGTAGGTAGGAGGTAAGGTAGGGGTGGGTAAGGGTAGGGGTAGGTAGGGGTAAGGTAGTAGGTTAGGGGTAGGGTAGGGTAGGGTAGGTAGGGGTAAGGGTAGGTAAGGATAGGGTAGGTAGGTGTATTGTAGTGTTGGTGTAGGGTAGGGTAGGTAGGGGTAGTGGTAGGTAGGTAGGAGTAGGTGTAGGGTAGGGTAGGGTAGGGGGTAGGGTAGGGAGGTAGGGTTAAGGTAGTAAGGTAGGGGTAGGGGTAGGGTAGGTAGGGGTAGGTTAGGTAGGAGGTAAGGTAGGGGTGGGTAAGGGTAGGGTAGGTAGGGGGTAGGGTATGTAGTGGCAGGGTAGGTAGGGGTAGGTAAGGGGGCAGGGTAGGGTAGGTAGGGGTGGGGTAGGTAGGAGGTAAGGTAGGTGGGGTGGCAGTGGGTGGAATAGGGTGAAGCGGGGGTAGGTAAGGCGTGGTAGGAGTGGGTGGGTAGGGTAGGGTAGGTAGGAGGAAAGATGGTTGGAGAAGGATAGGGGGTAGGGTAGGATGGTACATAGCTGAAAATTGAAAAATTAAATGGGTCAATCTAGATCATGACCCATCTGTCAAAATAATTGGATCATAGATCAGATCATGATCCATTGGCTAATGGATCAAATTCATGATCCACTTAATTGGATCAGTGATCTGTTAGATCATGATCCAAATCCAATCCAATCCATCCATTGACAGCCCTACACACATTAGATTATATTAATATGAAAAAAATTCATTACTAGATTCTATTAGATGATCGATAATATTATTATTTTTTTTCAATAATATCCTTTTTATACACATGTGTAAAACGGATATGTTAACATACAATACACCTATATGGCTATATCATAGATAGATAAACATTTTATTTTTGTCATATGTGATTATCTTAATAATTATCATTCATATTAGTATAATAACGTTACATACTTTTCTACCGTAATAATAAAAGAAACGTATATATGTATTTTTCATTTATAATTTTTACTAATCATATATTTTCATTAAACTCATTAATTTTATTGATAAATTGAGATCAATCATTGTCAAGACTAATTAAAAAGGGATATGATTAGAAGAGATGTATGTATAATAATTTATATAAATAACTTAGTCATTGAAATCATAAAATGATATTAATTAGGTTTTGAAATAACTTTATAAAAAAGGACGAGCAAAAGAAAGAATTATTTATTAGTAGTAAAGAGAGAGAGTGTTCAATTCGTAAAATCGAGAAGAATGTTGGCCATAAACCGGACCGGTCTAGACGTTAAAAAGATAAAAAAGAAAAAAAATACAAGTAAAAGGTGGGTATGGTATGGTGAGGGTGGAGGTGGGCTTAGCTGCGGTGTGTGCGCGTGCAATTCGGCAGGGTGCGACTGCGGCCACCCTAACATTCCCTTAGACAGCACCCTGCACCCAAATATGTCACTTCACACTCACCAACCCATACCATAAAGTGGCCAACACATACTGCCCATTGCCTTACCTTTTTTTCTCTTATTTTTACATTTTCCTTCTTCCTTCTCTTTCCTTTTTTTTTTTAAAGGGTGTTTGGTTTTACGTTATCAACAAGATTATTAGCTTATTACGTTACAATAACGTAAATAATTTGTTTGAAGTGTTTGAATTCTATACGTTAATAAGTGATTATTTGCGTGTAAAGTTAATCCTACCACACTTTTTTATAAGTTAAAAAATGTAGCTTATTTGCTTAATAAGTGATTATTTGGTCATTTTACAAGTTGAAACACAAATCCAAACATTTTGAAAGCTGATTACTTGGTAATTATGATAGCAAACAACAGAAGCTAAATCAAACACTACATTTTCTGCATTACTTTTTGTTACAGCTATTATCTGATTATTAGTTTCCAAAATATTACAGCACTTTTTCAAACGCAAAACCAAACACCCTCTTAATCAACAAACTTCTATTTTACATCCCTTACAACGCCAATCTTTGTATCACCGGAAAGGATCTTCATCTAGAATCACTTCTTTGTATTCATATGAGAAGAAAATATGATTTCTTTGTTTTCATTAAGTCCAACTAGGAATTTAAGACATTTGAAAGCTTTAGGCATGTCTTTTTTGCATCGTTGTCGACAGCTTCCCGACCATCACATCCTTCATTGAAAACGGATATCGGCTCAGGACATTTAACCCCGTCACTCACGCTCATACAAAAACCGACATCTAGGCATGGTAATAAAGAAGACGTGGGGGAGACACCAATCAAAATACATTCACTAGATGAATAACAATGTTCGTTGTTTTAAAAAATTTAACAGTGATTCATACAATTCCTTTTTCTTTTCGGATGGGCTTGGTCACAGTCCACCATAAAAGACTTTTTATATTATTTACTTTAAGTTCATTTGATATAATAAATAGAACTAAAAACGAAAATTATGAAAAATGAAAATCCTATATATAATAAGTATCTGATATCTGTTACGTACTAGCAAAACACACAAGGGAAAAAAGGAATATTTTGGAGGGTTTGAGGGAGGTGAGAAAGCACCCGTTAAACGAGGTGCCGCTTCAGTCCTCCAGACTTCATTTTTTATTTCGGGAATAGTAAACAATGGCGGAATAAGATTTTGTTTCTTCATTTTTAAATCGACCTAACAGTTACAAAAGCAAAACCTTTTCAGCCTAATTATTTCTTATATTATTTTGTCTAGTTAAATTCTTATATTTCTTTTCCATATTAATAAATAAGCAGAAACAACATTATTTTTTATAGCTTAATCGAATAGATGATGCAACAGTCTTTTATAAAAAAATATTAAACCTTCAATCAAATTTTAGTATGTCAAAAATGAATGAGCGTGATCAATCTTTGTGGAATCAATGGGTTCCATAAATAGGAAATACATGTGTGTATCGAGCCTTACAAAAGAGATTCGTGACCAAATATAATTCACAATTTCGTGGGACTCTGATTTCAAATGCTTTTGTGCGTTTTATGTGAAGAAAATGTTGAGTCTCTCCACAATTTCAACCCAGTATGATTTCTAGCTTCCATTTGTAAAGATTTGAAGAAGAAGTGGTATAGAGATGAAAGATTTGAAGTAGAAGTGGCGTTTAGATGAAAAAACCGTATGTGTCAATAATGTGTGTCGATAAGAAAAATAATCAATGAATTTTCGCAAACCTGACCCTTTTATCCAAGTCTTTCACTAGATTGGAGACTTGATACCTTAAGACTCTTTCCTTCAAATTAAAAGAAGTTTTTAAATTCTCTCTTTTGCCATTAAAACTGTCATTCATCACACATAAGTCTAACATAACAAATTAATGTACCTTTCAACAAGTTTGTCGATTACAAGATTACACATAATACTTAAAAATACTTATTTTCTTAAATCCAATTCAAAACTAAAAGTTAGAAACGAGGTATCACACTCTGTGCCAAACATATCCTTAGAATCCATGAACTCAAGAAAAGCCCTATGTTTAAATTCTATTAAAAGACTTCTATTAATTCAAATATATAAGGGTTAATATATAAAAAATAAAACCATCACGTGTTCATAATTTTTTTAGTTTGATTATCAATTCAACGTTATTTTTTTT
The DNA here is from genome assembly GCA_020465985.1 of Centrapalus pauciflorus. Classification (NCBI taxonomy): domain Eukaryota; kingdom Viridiplantae; phylum Streptophyta; class Magnoliopsida; order Asterales; family Asteraceae; genus Centrapalus; species Centrapalus pauciflorus. The sequence continues at coordinate 263,887 of JAANYP010002796.1, read as the reverse complement.
ATTTATCATTCTAGCCTTTACTTTAATTTTTCTTATTTAAACTGTGAAATTCATCACGGGTAAATTTGTGTTTAGGTTAAAACAAATGATGTCACATTTTAGTTTAACGTTTATGTTAAAAAAAACTATAATGTTTACAACATTTTATCATTTTGGTCTTAGAACATTTTTTTCCAACTAAATACAGTGTAGAATCTACGTGTTTAAACAACCAGTTATATCAAGTTTTATTTTTTATGGTAGCATTTTGATTTATAAATGAAAAAAACGTCCCAAATTCCCAATGACCAGACTAATTTATAACAGTAATTTGAAATGCAGTAAATTGAAATAAAACAATATAGAAGGTGATTTGCGTAAAACAAAATTTTATTATACACATTAATTTTATATAATAAGTGTCATACCATTACTAACTTTTTTTTATCATCTTTACATTTTACCTTTTAAAATTAAAGGTATGATGATCATTTTAAATGAAATTATGTATGATAAAATTTTATTTTGTATAAATCAACTCCGAAGTATACTCTCTAAGCTCCAAAATGAGTGTGCACAGAATAAATTACGTAGTTTTAGGAATGCATAATTGTTACAACTTTTAATCAATAAAACAATAACCTTACCTTTAATCATTAAATCACTTAAATAAATCAAACTTTTAAACCTCTAACTAAATGTATAATTGTAACAATCTATATCAAATTATTTATAGGAGTATATATTTATTTTAGAACAAATAAAATTAAGATAGATATATATATATTTTGAGATGGAATGAATATTATATATATATATATATATATATATATATATATATATATATATATATATATATATATATATATATGTATATATATATATGTGTGTGTGTGTGTGTATATATATATATGTAACACCCCTCCCGATCCCGGAAATGTCACGTCAACACAAAATCATAAGTGGCAATAACGCAACGGATCTATAATACACGTGTCATAAGATAATGCAGATTACGGCTAATTAAAACTTTAAACTTCATACATAAGGTTAAACACAATACAATCATAATCCCAGATTAACTAAACATATCATCCCGATCCCTGGATACACAATTCCCAAAACAACTGTTACAAACCGTTCTATACAAGATACGATACTATTACAGATCTTCCATCAATCTCGGATCTACCTTGGCTGCGGCGGAGGTCCTTTCTGATTCCCTGAACATGTTAGACTCGAATACATGAGCTATAAAGCCCGTGAGCACACGAGGGTTGACACTGCACATAAGCACATAACACGCAATCCCCATCCCTGTCCCGATAGCCCATCACACATCATCTCAGGTATATAAACACATGTATGAGATCGGAATACACAATACCCTGTGGGGACCCCTCCCCGGTGGACACATCGCACACAGCAATGGTCGGTAATACCCTGTAGCACGGAAGCTACCCGGCTACAGGCCCTGCCGTATATATACGCCCCAAGGACTGTAAGGGACAGTCAGCCCGCGCGATTCCCCTTCGCGACTTATCGTCCGTACGGAACTCATCACGGACCCCTGGACCGATCTCACATCTCATACATAACACATATAAGGAATAGGATATACCTGAGGTTCACGTCCCTGTCTCATATATATAAACACGCACAATATAGCTATTCAACTATAACGTAAAAGGTGGCGCGCGTTTAGAAAACGTCTCGAGTACTCACCTGACTGGTTCCCCGAAGTCTGGCCTCCCTGATCAAACCCGGATCGAGATCCGCTAGTCCCTGTAATACACGGAATCATAACCGATCAATTACAATTCCGCCGATGCACATACACTAATCTCATGTTGGCACGAAACCGACTCGGACCCGATAACTCCACGGAATCGAAACCCGACCGATACCCGGACTCGACCCAAAACCCGACTCAAAGCAATCCCAAACAAGACCCCGACCCAAACAAAACACAACCCGAGCAATCCCGAAGAAAACCCGACACTAATACGACCCAACCCTTTTTATGAGATTAAATTCGGACTTTCACTGCAGGCAGTTAGTCGCGCCGCGGACCCTCTGGTGGTCGCGCCGCGACACCGCGAAACCCCTGCATCCTGACCTGCGATTTTCATGGCTGCCAGGAGTGCACAACTCCTCTCAACTCAGTTTCAGACCCCATATGAACACATATAATCAGCATACACTAGCCCCTTAACCATTTCCAACCACTTAACCCAATTTAGCAACATATAACTCAAATTGAAGCCATGAATTTGAAGTATCCTAACCTTGAAACTTCAACAACACAAAGGAAGAAGAAGGAGATAGGATTATCAGATTTCCAGCAACCAATTCACTTGAAGAAATTGCAACTTGCTGCTGGAGATGCTCCAAACACACACACACAACACACACTTAGGGTTGAAGAATGGATAAGGAAGAGAAGGAAGACACACACATATATACGTCTTTATCTCAATCGGCCCCGAACCCAATAACCCGAACCCGATATCACATTTTCACTATTTATGCCCATTTAGCCCATTTAACCCATTTAATCTCACGATCCCAAAAATATAATCCGTTCATTAAAATTATAACCCGATAACACGCAAGCCCAATCCCGACACGTATCAATCCACGAAACGGGATATAATTGGACCAACCCAATATTAATAGAATATTTATCCACAAAAATAATTCCACGTACCAGGTCGAAATGACGGATGTTACAATATATATATATATATATATATATATATATATATATATATATATATATATATATATATATATATATATATATATATATATATATAGATTTGGATTCAAATGAGTACCACTAGTTTTGCCGGTACTTCGCTTAAAATTATTTTTTTTTGAATTTTTTTTCATAATCATGTTTAAATTAATAATATAAGACTACTTGCAAAAAATCACACATAAACACACACTATAACTATGTGAAACGTGCAAGTTCACATGAACTGCACTGTTGTGAACGTATGTTCACAGCTAAACATGTTCACATGAATTTTTTCACGTTCACATGACTTTTAAGAGGCTACGAAGTGTGAATGCGTGTAATTCTTTTACAAAGATGCTTATATTATTTGTATCTAAATGAATATGAAAATTTTTTTTAAAAAAAAAACTTTTTTTGGAGCATGTTCATATCTTAAACCCGTGTGTTCACAGGTACTCACGGTACTCTGTATTTTTTAGGTACTCACACGAACCATATTATATATATATATATATATATAGAGGGAGGTTCCATTGAGAACTTTTGTGCATCGAGACACAAAAGAACCTCCACTGGCCCTTGGATGAAAAGAATGTGTGGGTTAGATCAAATGGCAAAAAGGTAATTAAATAGAAAGTTTTATGCATCAAGTGCACATAATGATTTCGTAAAGGGGTAAAACAGGAATTATGCAATCCTTATTTAATTATTACACTTCCAAAATTAACAAAAATAATACAAATTCAAAATACATCAAAATACTTGCATATCGTTCTTTTCTTCATGCATATCGTTCATCTCTTCCAAAAAAAATAAATCATACATCATAATACAAACATGAATCGTTCATACAAACATAAATCATGCATATCGTTCATCTCTTCCAAAATCAAAAGGGGGCTAAGAGAGAGGAGAGAGAGAGATAGAGAGAAAGGATTTTAGGAAAGAAGTTAATGGTGATTTTCATACCAAATTTAACTATTAATTATCTTAAAAACATTTAAATTCAAAAATAATTTCCATACATTTAATATCCCCTAAATGCCCTTTGTGCACCCTTGGTAGATAGTCCGATGCACAAAAGTTCTCAATGGTGCCTCGATGCACAAAAGTTCTCAATCGAACCCCTATATATATATATATATATATATATATATATATATATATATATATATATATATATATATATATATATATATATATATATATATATATATATATATAGGGATGAGATCCTTTGTGAACAATTTATTATTTGTGAACATTGTGAACCAATTGCAATTTGACAAATCAGCATTAGTACCTATCCTTTGAGCATGCCATTTAACTCAACATTAAGGGCATAAATGGAAAAAAAGTAGTAAGCACTACTCGGAAGCTGGAGATATATCCGGAATGTGTTAGTTTGAAATTTGATAACCCAAGATTACATTGCATGCATGTAATGAACAAGATGCATGAAATGTTTTATTTGGGTATCATGCATGAATGCAAAACATGTTTTATCACTTATTTTATTGAAGCCAATAAGCCATGAGTCATATTTATTTGATTTATTTTGAATTTAATGAATCATATTTTGAATTTATTTATTTTTATTGAAACTAATGAACCAATGAATTATTTATTTTCATTAAATCTAATGAAAAGAATGTACCCAAAAATAATTTATTTTGATTTATTCATTTTTCATTGAACCTAATGAAATTAAGAACACAATGATTTATTTATCTTTCATTGAACCTAATGAAACTAATGAATCATATTTAGTTTGCTTTATTTATTTTCATTGAACCTAATGAAACTAATGAACCCAATGAATCATATTTACTTTGCTTTATTTATTTTCATTGAACCTAATGAAAAACCAATGAACTCAATTAATCATATTTAGTTTGATAAATTTATTTTCATTAAACTTAACGAGACTAATGAACCCAATGAATCATATTTAGTTTGATTTATTTATTTTCATTGAACCTAATGAATCATTTTTAGTTTGATTTATTTATTTTCATTGAATCTAATGAAATTAATGAACCTAATGAATCATAAATAGTTTGCTTTATTTATTTTCATTGAACCTAATGAAACTAATGAACCCAATGAATCATATTTGGTTTGATTTATTTATTTTCATTGAAGCTAATGAAACTAATGAAGATAATGAAACTAATGAACCTGATGAAACTAATAAACCTAATGATTATTATATATGTGATACAACTCTTGGGGAAATTACCACACCATCAACAAATTGATATAAACCGAAAACATAATATAAAAAAATTATTGGGCAATGATAGAAAAAATACAAAGCGTGGAAGATGAGTCCAAATATAAATTGTTGAACAAGCAGAAGATAAAATTGCTCCACTGAAAGTGATAATTAATGCGTAGAGATGTATGCATCGTATGCAAATTAATAGGTTTATTGTTACATAAGAATCTAAGGATAGATTTGGTGATTTTGTCAATTACTCAAATGCCCTTAATAAAAATTATTTTAATTATAATTAATTAATTAATTAATTGTTGATTTGTCACATTTTTAGTGGTTCACATTGTTCACAATAATTATATTGTTCACAAAAGATCTTTAGTCTCTATATATATATATATATATATATATATATATATATATATATATATATATATATATATATATATATATATATATATATATATATATATATATATATAGGGAGGTTCAATTGAGAACTTTTATGCACCGGGGTACAAAAGAACCCATATCATCCATTAGATCAAAAAATTGTATGGATTAGATTAATGGCAAAATGATAAATAGTTGGACAATTTTATGCATCTTGTGCATTATAGAAACAAACAAGGAAGGACATTTTGGGGAATGTGCATACCTCATTAAATTTAATATTTCAACAAATAATCAAATAATAAATGCTAAATAAATTCAATTGATACATTTCCAAATTCAACAAAAATTACACAAATTCAAAAAAAGATGATGGAGATCGATGCATTTCATCGTTAATCGTGTTTATTTATACATCGTGTTCAAAAAAGACGCATTTAACAAAAAAAATACACAAATTCATTTATGCATCGTGTTCAACTTGTTTATCATTCATCTATGCATCGTGTTCAACTTGTTCATCATTCATCTATGCATCGTCATTGTTCATCATCCATTTATGCATCATCATTTTTCGTTGTTCATCGTTCATCATCCATCTATGCATCGTCATTGTTCATCATCCATCTATTCATCATCATTATTCATCGTTCATCATCCATCTATGCATCGTGTTCTTCATAATCATCATCGGTTGCATCTCTTGTTCATGTTCATCATCATCGTCGTTCATCGTTAATCTTCGTCTTCAAATCATCATCATCACTATGAAAATCATGAAGAACATGATTAGAGAGAAAGAGAGAGTGAGAGAGAGAGAGAGAGAGATAAAGAGAGAAGGGGAGAAAAATTAGGAATGTAGTTAATATGATATTTTAATTCAAAATGTAACTCCTAATTATCTTTTAATGACTTTTAGAAATAAATTAATTATCATATCTTTAGTTTTCCCTAAATGCCCTTTGTGCACCATTACTAGATTATCCGATGCACAAAAGTTCCTCAAGGTTCTCGATGCATAAAAGTTCTCAATTGAACCTCAATCTATATATATATATATATATATATATATATATATATATATATATATATATATATATATATATATATATATATATATATATATATATATATAGGGTTGGGTTCCGGTAAGAACCCTAGTTACCGTGAGAACGTGAGAACCACTCCAAAATGCACAAATTTGTACATCAAATGCACAAATTTTAAAATTAAAAGTTTTACTCAAAATCATTATTAGTCTTAAATATTAATATATATCATAATTTAACACTAAAATTACATTCAAAACTTACATTCATTAAATTATAAACTAAATGCACAAATTTGAACATCAAATGCACAAATTTTCTTAAATACACAATTCGTACATAAAATGAATAAATTATAGCATGAGATGCGTAAATTTTTACATGAAATGCATAAATATATCGAAAACATTTAATTTTAGTATCAAATGCACAATTTTATACATTGGATGCACAATTTTTAGAGTGGTTCTCACGTTCTCACGGTAATGAGAGGTTCTCATGTGAACCCAATCATATATATATATATATATATATATATATATATATATATATATATATATATATATATATATATATATAATATGGTTCGAGAGAGTACCACCCAAATGCAGCGCACCAGAAGGTACCACCTTTAAAAAAACTTTTTAAAATTTTTTTTTTCATAAACATGTTTTAATTAACATTATGAAGATCGTATGTAAATTTCACATACATTCACATCTCCTAGCTCCTAAAAAATGATGTGAACACACACTTACATAATTTTGAAGACATGTGAACATGCATTTATGTGATGTGTGTTTTCATGCACTTAGAGTGTTCGGATTTGCGTGAAATTCACATATGATCTGTGTAATTTTAATTAGAACATGTTCATGAAAAAAAATTTCAAAAAAATTACTTTTAAGGGTGGTACCTTCTAGTGCGCTGCATTAGAGGTGGTACTCACTTGAACCTAAATCTATATATATATATATATATATATATATATATATATATATATATATATATATATATATATATATATATATATATATATATATATATATATATAAAATTAAAAGATAATATAATATAAAAAAGGTGAGCGTGTGTTATATGCCAAAGTAACTTTTGTTTGAGATTATTAAATTTATTGGTTTTGTTTGGCATGTAGATGAAGCATGATGGGGGTATTATTGTATTTTCCAATGAACCCATGCTTGCTTACTCTAGGCATTACCTTATGTATGTGATTACTTTTTTTTTTTTTTTTTTAAATTGTTATTACTCGGTTTCCTTCATTTTCACTTTACGCATTGATTTAACAAAAAAGTTTCAAGCTTAATTATTTATATAATTATTCCATTCCTTCAATAATTACGCTCTCCTAATACAACATGATGTCATTAGCTCATCATTCAACTATGCTTTATAGTTTTATATATACAGATTATTTGTATACAATAAATTTTTTTTTCCATACATAACAACTTCACATAGAATAAAAATCATACCTTAAAAAATGACTTTTGAATACTTTGATGTTAAAAAGTTAGTAAGGATAACATATTCATTTAATATAAAAATGTTGTGTATGAAACAAATTTGTATGTACAAATCACCATCCTATATGTATATAAAACATTTTTCTAATTTATATTTATTTTTAATCATATTTTATTGATTAACAAAAGTTTGTCATATGTCAAGTTTTCTATAATTTCCATTTTACCGTGATACCGTCTACATAATTTATATTCAAGTTTAAACAAAACATAAAGAGATCTTTAAAGTAGGTAGAAACCTATAGAAAGCCCAAACTATAAAAAAAACCACAGCGAGTTAGGTTAGTTTGGATAGTTGTAAAAATATGAATCGTATTTTTGTTTATCTGTTGGAAGACGGTTACCCATGTTCGGTTTTCAGTTACATACTATATACTTAAAATAAATAAAATTTAATAAATATATATCTTTTAAACACTTCTCTTTAAATACAAAGTTATAGTTAATTATTTAGATATGAATCTCAAAAGTTACACTAAACAATTTTAATAAAACAACTCAAATAAAAAATTATTTGAGAATCTAGTATTCAATTTTGCTAGACCGTTAAATGAAATTATAAATACAAACTATTAACTTATATCTATAAAAAATATTCATATATGTATATTTTAATTTTGCTAATAATATCGAACTCATAAACATATTTATATATGCAAATTCTTTTGATAAATAAACACTACTATAGTAAATTTAACATATCAACAATTGTTTTATATAAAATATAGTAGACTAAGGGGTAATTCCATTTGCACACCCACTCAATTAGAAATTACACACCCCGTTTTTTAATGTGAGAAGAATTATTGTTTAATTATTGGGTGTCATGTCATTAACAAAAATCACGTGACTAAAGAGGTGTGTGATTAGTATAAATTAAGGAGAGGGAGTGTACATATAACAATGTCCATTTTTATTTAGCCAATGAAACCTAAATCTACTAGTAAAAACATATATATAAATAAATTACTTTTTTAGTTCTTCAGAATTTTTGAGGTTCTCAAATAATCCTGTCCGTGTATATATATGTGTGTGTACAAAAATTCTTTTTGGTAAACCTAATATATAAAATAGACATTATAAATTTATACATAAACAATTATGTGGTTACATTAACTTTTTAAACTTAATTATTTTTTAACACAAAAATTCAAATCAAAAAACAAGACTAGTCATAGAACCTCCCAACCTGTCACAAGATTTAAAAGGAAGGGAGGGAGGCCCAAACAGAAGAAGCAAATATACATAAACACAAACTAAACACACGAACAAGAGAAAATCCTAAGAGAAGAGACATGAGCAACTAACAAAGGCCCAAGATGAACCAAGTACAACGAACAACACCTACGAGCCTGCTGGACGAAAAAACCATTCAGCTTAAGAGCCATCGAATTTCTTGTCCTGTTTGGAGATCCAATGAAAAGAACTGCATTGAACCTCGAAGAGAGAATCCAATGCCGAGTCCCTGCCACCAAAGACTTTGATGTTTCGAGAACTTTTTAAACCTAATTAAGTTTACCAATATAAATGATCAATTAGACTTGAGCCTTGATGAAAAAATGTTAATAATCTCAATTGTCATCGATGATTTTTGTTTGGCAACTGATTAAAATTGGACAAATACAAATTAATAAATATGATTGGGAGATTTGATACATGTAACGAATAATTGTTTTTTACTCAAAAAAGAAGGAAGTATAAATTTTTATGATTTCATTGTTATTTACTTATTTACTAAAAAGTATTTGAAGGCCGACTATTGTTAGAATATTAGGTTTACAGTTTGGGTTCTTGTGTAATTGGGCCGAGGCTTTAGTAAAATGGATCCTCATCATTTTAATTTTACTAGTGTTTTAAATTTTTTCTAAAACTAAGACAATTTGATATATTTTTTAATAACCAAATTTATATTGACTTGTATGTTACATAAAATAAGCAACATATTAGTAAAACATGTCAAAACGGGTACGTTTGGCTGGTATAATGAATTTTGAATTTAAATTTTAATTTTTAACGTGTTTAATGGAAATGGATAGAACAAATTTTTAGGATCGACCAATAGTATGGGATGAGAAATGTTGGATTCTAGATAACTTCTCCTTCGAGTACAAATTTTGATTGAATTAAAATAACTTTTAGTCTCATTTGGATTAAAAAAAATGAATTTTGAAAAAATTGAAATATACTTATAGTGAGATTGGAAAATTGGATTACACGAATAAAAGTTCGTTAAAGTCCATCAAAATCTAAGATTGATAGAATATATTATATCTAGCTATTTGTACTAGAATTTAGAAGATAACATTTAACCATCATACCTAAGTTAATCTTAAACACAATTAATTGGTTAACCAATAAACAAAATATGTAATATAAATTCTATTTAAATTTCTTCATAATTTATTCCGTAAGTCAAATAGGACACTAATGTCTCTGATCTCTTAATGCTCCAAACTTACAAACACAATATAATTATAGTCCAATTCCTTTACTTTTCATCCATAAAACTGCTCTTAGTTTCATATGCACCACCTAATTACATGTTGTATCGTATAAAATTACAACGATTACCCTCATATCTTGTACACATGTTATGTTTTGATATCTTCAAACATGAAGATTTCTTTTTACATACATACATGTACCGTGGTTTTTAATTACTTTAAGAAAGTATTTCTAGGTGTTTCTGTTTAAACGATAAAAAACATTTTAATCTTTTTATATTTAGAAAGAATTTGTATTGACATATTCATTTTATAGAAAACAATATATCCCTTTTTATATACTCTTTAAATTTAACAAATTGCATTATCTCCTTCTCTTGTATACATAAGAATAGTGAGATTCATGTTTAGTTTAATGCATGACTCCTACTATGTTTGTTTACTTTTTAATTATCGAATCAAGGATTTCAGAATTTTTAATTATAAAAAAATAATTATATGTACAGAAGAAAAAAGTTACAAGTAAATATGATTACTAGTACTACACCACCGGTTTTAATTAAAATATGTATTATTTATTAATTAATTACAAGTATAAAGATGTTTGCACCTAACAATACATGATTTAATTAATTAAGGTACAGTTGTCACTTGCTACGTACTGAATGAATATATACACCCACTTTAAAATACAGATTTGTAAGTTATGATCAATCATAAATTGCAACTGTCTCAAGCTACCCCAACTACATGACTGTTTCCCCAATTAAGTTCACTATTTAAAATGTACGGTCCATCATTCAATATTTTCATAAATATATCTTAATTAGTTTACGTTTTTTTCACTTTTATTGTGCATTTGTGTTCCTCAAAAGTATCAGTTTCGGCTCATTCAAGCAAACGAGTCAAACGTGTTGACGACCAAAAGTAATAAATTTTACGTAATTTTGAATTTTTTTCAAATAACAATTTGTTTAATACGACGTTTTATAAATTTTCATTTTAAAAAAAAAGTTATATCGCTTAACTTCGTTTTTTACTACGAGTGAATTTAACTGTCTGACTCCTTTGGCTCGTTGGGTCAAAATTGTCACCCTAGTCATGAACCTTAACTAAATTGATCATGTGTATATGCTCGATCTATACATGCATTTGGGGTATATACTTACGATATTTCGGTCAAAAGTCTACGCGCGCGCACGCGCGCGTGTGTGTCTATATATATATATATATATATATATATATATATATATATATATATATATATATATATATATATATATATATATATATATATATAGATTTGGGTTCAAATGAGTACCACTAGTTTTGCGGAGTACCGGAGGTACCTCGCTTAAAACCATTTTTTTTGAAATTTTTTTTCATAATCATGTTTAAATTAATAATATAAGACTACTTGCAAAAAATCACACCTAAACACACACTATAACTATGTGAAACGTGCAAGTTCACATGAACTGCACTGTTGTAAATGTATGTTCACAGCTAAGCATGTTCACATGAATTTTTTCACGTTCACATGCCTTTTAAGAGGCTAGAAAGTGTGAATGTGTGTAATTCTTTTACGAATAGGCTTATATTATTTGTATCTAAATTAATATGAAAAAAAATTAAAAAAAAAACTTTTTTTCGGAGCATATTCACATCTAAAACCCGTGTGTTCACAGGTACTCACGGTACTCTGCACTTTTTAGGTACTCACACGAACCATATTCTATATATATATATACATATTTTAGAAGAGAACCATATTTTAGATATTCTATATATATATATATATATATATATATATATATATATATATATATATATATATATATATATATATATATATATATATATATATATATGCTGTTCAAAAAAAAATCTACACATATATATATAATTCATAACTCAGAAGAGAACCAACATCGAATCACCACCCAAAAACCATCACCGGGTATATTTTGTACTTTTTTTTCCTGTTAATTGAAAACTGTAGATAGTAACTAGTTTGTCAAAATTCATGTTTATGGATGGACAAGATAATGACATGTCTATGCAATCGAACATGGGATCCCATAACATTGGGAATTCCAGATCACATGCACAACCCTACCTCATGCATGGATGCATACATACATTACATACATACATGACATACACACACACAATAATAATAATAATAATAATAATAATAATAATAATAATATTATTATTATTATTATTATTATTATTATTATTATTATTATTATTATTATTATTCCGTCCTCCATCAAGCCAAACCACAAAATGATTTCAATCGAGATTAAAACCAGAAATTAAAGTGAATCTATAAATGCAAACCTAGCTACACGTTGTTCAAGCCCTGAAATTAACATTCATAAAGATGAAGAAATTGAACCCGATTCAATTCATTCGTCATTAAATCTGATGGATTAATCCCGATCAAATCTTATATTAGTATGTTAATTATGTAAAGTATGTAAAGTATGATGTATGGTATGTAAATTATAGTAAGTAGAAGGACCTATTTAGTATTTAGGAATACTTGAAGGGTTGCACCTTTTCATAAAGGTTGTGACTTTATATGAAATGGTACCACGAAGAGTTGCGACTATTCAACACACCCTTTAGATTATTATATATAGGTCCAATGTAATCATTTGTAAGTGTGATTTCATAAAGATTGTTAATAAAGTTCATATTTGTAACTAAATCCTGTGTATTTGAGTGTAAGAATCCAACAAAATCCAAATTCAGTTTCCTAATCATTTTCTTTAACACAAATACGAATCAAGATTCTAATTGAAATCAAAGTTATACCATCAAACACAAATACAAGTCCAAATTTCTAATCAATATCAAAATCAAAACACGCAAACTTGAAGACTAGATCTTTACTTCCAGAAACCAAAATCATGACGCTAATCAAACTCAAAATCTGAAAAAGGTCGACTTCAAATAAACCAACTTAAAGATGTACAAGAAACTAAATTGAATAATACATTGATTTCAGAAAAGAAAAGAAAACCGATTTCAATCAAACTCAAATCTAGAGAAATCAGTTTCCAATAAACTAAGTCAAAACACTTAAATCGATTTCAAATAAAACTATAGATTTATCAAAATTGAGGAGGAGGAATCAAATTGGTCAAACACACGATAAAAAAAAGACCAAACCTTAAAATTGTGGCAGAGAAACGAACACATGACTATCGACACACAGGGCGTGAGAGGGAAGTGGTACGACGAGCTCAGAGGAATACAATCGATGGTGTGGTGGTTCAAGTTGCGTGTCAACAGACACAACAAAGAAAATGATTTGCGGCTGGCGAACGGAAATGAGGTCCTGATAAAAAAAAAAATACAAAATTGGACCTGAAATGATGCTTTATGATGCTTCATGAACTGTAAATCGGTGATGAAGACGACGACAAACAAGAAAAGCTAGGCTGTATTATCGTTGTAACTTTGATGAAGATGAAGGTGAAGAACGCAAAGCCAAACGTTGTTAACCTTTCTAAATGTTCTCACTGGTATACAATTATCTTTTTTCATATTGATAATAATAATAATAATTTTATAATTTACCAACTTAAGAGATCAAAAGTGTAATAAATAAAAAGGGTAAAATGGTCTTTTTAAAGAAATTAACAGAGTTGTTGTTAAATTTGACGGATCAGCAGGGACCACCAACGAAAACAAACAGTAAAAGGAGGGACTAGCGGGGTGATAAGTATAGATAAGGGACGATTTTCGTAAGCTGGAAAGGACCACAGCTAGCGACCATTTATGTAATTTACTCTAATTACAATTTAGTTAATCATCCATTAATTAATACCGTCGACATGTCGGATTATATATAAACACGACAATATGAATTTCTTTGATGAAATTAAGGATGGACAATGCATGTGATCGATTTGATTGCTTCTCTTCATGTCATTGACTCCTTGTCAACAACCCATACAAAGCCTCATCAATCCTACCTTCCTATATATATATATATATATACAATCATAAGTGTTATAGCTCCCAGCAGTTCCTTCACTTGTTCTAAAAAAATGAAAAATTTGATCACCATTTCCAAAGGTGTAAAAGAGTCAGAATATGGCAAAATTTTTCTATCTAATGTGATGGTTAAAAGGAGAAGGAACCTGTTCATAGGTCGTAAATGGAGGACCATCGACATCCAAATGGCTGTTGGCATCTTTGCCATCCATTTGCTTGCCCTTTTTGCACCATTTACCTTTACTTGGGGTGCTTTTTCGGCTGCAATTGTAATGTACCTGTTGTGCGGAGTTTGCGGTATAACTCTCTCGTATCACCGTAACCTAGCGCACCGCAGTCTCAAGCTGCCCAAGTGGCTCGAGTACATCTTTGCTTATCTTGGAGTCTTAGCTTTGCAGGTTTAATTTAATTTACTCCTTAATTAACTATTCCATGCATGTACGTACGTACTTCTTTAATTAGAAAATCAAAATCGTTAATCAAAAACCTATATATCGATCTGTACACGAACAGAGGGATCCAATATTTTGGGTGAGCATTCATCGATATCACCATCAATATGTCGAATCCGAAAAAGATCCACACTCTCCCACTTCCGGATTTTGGTTTAGTCACATGGGTTGGCTCTTCGATAGCAGCTATATAATTGAAAAGGTATATATTCATATTCTGAATCAAATTTATATTGATTTCTTTAGAAGGATATATAAATTTTTTTTTATCGAAAATATTGAAAACTTAACGCAGTTTTGCATTTTTTTCTTATTTACTAATTGATTTTAGCTAGCTAAGTTGATGAAACTATATATATGTGTGTTGAATTTGCAGCATCAGGATCGTAAAAATGTAGAAGATTTAAAGAATCAAGTATTTTATAGGTCCATCAAAAGATTCTATGCATTGCATAGTATTGCGTATGCAACTCTCGTTTATGCTTTTGGTGGATTTACCTACCTTGTTTGGATTGTGGTAAGACTTAATTACTTACGGTGCTAATATATATATATATATATATATATATATATATATATATATATATATATATATATATATATATATATATATATATATATATATATATATATATATATATATATATATATATATATATATATGGTAACGATGTAGTTCAAATTTATTTTTTTACTAATAATAACAACACACTATAAAAGTAAATTAATTATTAATACTGAAAACATACATTAATTTCTTCTATTTCAAGTATATATTAATGGCATATCTTTATTTTTTTATTTATTATGAAATTCTTCACTATCATTACTATTAATATATAAACATAATTTATCATTAATTTATTCGATGTCAAGTTTGTAACATAATGAATTTCAAAACTCCCTTTCTTTTTCTAATTTATTACAAGTTAAAATTTCTTTCGGTTATAGAATTTTTGATCAGTTTAAGGTTACGATTTCAAAAACATTCATCAATCATTAACAACGTACATATAACCTTAAACAAGTCAAGGTTATATAACCTTGATACATCTGGACAATAATTATCATTGCTTCTAATTCATACAAGAAAAGTGAAGCGCTACTATATAATAACCTCCAAAAACGTTCAACTCGTTCAATATATATGTTAAACGTACATTTGTAGGGGGCGTTTGGTATATATGATGGTCGTAGAAAATGTTCTGACTTAACTGGAGATATATATGATTCAATTTTTAATGGAAAGGAAGTAAAGAAATTGACTTTAATGTAAATTTTTATTTACCTTATTTTTCTTATTAACATGGAGAGAACTAATTATAGCATGATATATATGTAACTATAATTATCTGAAGAAACTCATAAATTTAAACGATTCGATCATCATACCAATTGCAAAAGCCTCCTTAACTTGGACTTTTTCAGTTTTAACAATCGTTATCCAAACACCTCTATTTCTTATCACTTGATAGACCTAATTAAACTTTAATTTTGTATCATTTAAATAGAAATTAGCCTAATTTGCAAACATAATATTGTATCATCGTATGTTAGAATAAATAGTCACATTGTTTTTTCTTTCATATAATCATCAAATTCAAAACTAGTAGTTTTACAAATTCATATCAAATCAAATCATCACAATTTTTAAAAAACAACTGATTTATTTGGAAGAACATGCAGTACTTACTGCAAACCAATTAACCAAGGAGCAAGTTGGTATATTGTTGGTATCATTAATAACATTTTAATAATAGTACTGGTTATAAAATGAAGGTACATGCATATTGTTATTACTGATTAGAACTTTGTAACATGTTACTATTATTACTAAAAAGCTAAAAGTATGTTTCTTTGTTTAACCATTAGCAAATTGATGATGAACACATCTAATATTACTATATAATTAAGCAATAATCATTTGAGGTGTGCAATGACCTCAAATCACATTCACTTCAAGAAAATTTCTAAATTTTCATAGTCAATTAAATGCATTAAAATAATTAATTATAGAACTTCACAATTATAAATGCAGACATACAAAAATTATCTTCACGATTTTAAATGTGTAGAAATAGTAAGTTAAAAATTAGAAAATAGTCCACAGTTAAAGGCGTGAAGATTTAAACTTTGAATTTTTTAGTCAATATGATCATGCTTAAAATTGTATAGTTGAGAGAAATTGTTCATACTTTTAAATGTGAAGTTTTGATCAATTTATACACAATTTTCAATGTGAAAATATGAAAATGTTTTTGTCACGATACATTTAATTGCACATGCTCATATTTCTATACACATTTAAGTCTGTACATTTACTCAAATAAATGTGAAAAATTGATTCTTTTTTGTAGTGGTTGTACTAGAGAACCAATATGTTAAAAACAAGAACTCAAACTTTTGTTTCTGGTTTTTTCTGATTTTTGTAATGAGACAATGCAAAAGTGTACCGGACCGAACCTAAAACTGACTTTTATGAATATCATGGATTAATTAAGCACCGAATCGTATACAACATGTCTGGTTTAGTTCGGTCCGGTTTCATATTGGATAGTTGAATACTCACCTTAATTAATGATTATGCTAGAGTTTTATGTAACAATTGATTAATTGAATGTTGAGTGGTATGTAGGGAGTTGCAACCACGTGGGGTTATCATGTGACATTTTTAGTGAACTCGGCTTGTCATGTATGGGGGAATCAAACTTGGAACACTGGCGATCTATCGAAGAACAATTGGTAATAAAATTATATTAACATTTAACCTTACTATATGATTTATTGTAACTCTTTTTCTTATAAAGGAAAATAGGTAATATACATTTGATACAAATATATACATACATAGGTGGGTGGCATTGATTACATTTGGAGAAGGATGGCATAACAATCATCATGCGTTCGAGTATTCGGCTCGACATGGGTTAGAATGGTGGCAAATCGACTTTTGTTGGTATTTGATAAAGTTTCTTGAAGTAGTAGGATTAGCAACTAATGTTAAGCTGCCAACCGAGGCTCACAAACTTAAGAAATCGTTTGTTTCGTCCGTTAGCAAGTTGAAGTAATTCACTCCTTTGATATAGTACAAGCGCATGCATGTCTCTTTGAATAATGAATGCATAATTAATCGTCTATGTATACACATTTAAGACATATGTATTGTTTAATCTTTAAAAAAGCTCAGTGTATTGTTACGTAATGGTCTGTACTTGAAGCCAATCCAGAGTAAATTATATAAATGGTCCATGTGATTCGTAGCAAATTTCAGGTTTTGTCATTAACTTTAAAAGATTACACTCATATTTCATATATTAAAATATTGCCACGTTTTCAGTCCTTAAGCAATTCAATATATTAAAATACTCAATATATAAAAATACCGATTTTTCTCTTACAAATGAATTTCACATATGGACTACCAATGTAATTTATCAAAGTTAAAGACAAAACCTGTAATTTGGTATAAACCACAAGGACCATTTATGTAATTTACTCGCCAATTTATGATGTTCCTTTTTATTTGTTTTATAGTTTTAATTTATTAGAGCCAATCGTGTTTGGAATAAGTATGATTGTGTTTCATGTTTAAAAGACATTGTTAGGTTCATTCATTCATACTTCTTCATAAATTTTATTTCTCATTTTATCCTTAATTAATCTATATATATGTGTGTATGGTACGAGAAAATATCACTTATTAAAAAACGCAGCTAAAGATACCAGCTATAAAAAAATATTTTTTTAATATTTTTTATAAACATGTTTTAATTAACATTATAAAGATGATATGTAAATTTTACATATATTCACATCTGCCAATTCGTTAAAAATTATATGTGAACATACGCTTACATAAATTTGAACGTATGTGAACACTTTGAATGTGTAAATGTGCGTTAAATTTATATATTATCTCATAAAAAAATTGTTTTTAAGAGTGGTATGTATTGTTACATATGATTTTCATAATGATAATTAAAACATGTTTATGAAAAATAAATTTAAAAAAAAAGTTTTTTAAAGGTAGTACCTTGTGGTGCGCTGCATAATGAGTGTACTCTTTCGAACCATATATATATATATATATATATATATATATATATATATATATATAT
The DNA here is from genome assembly GCA_020465985.1 of Centrapalus pauciflorus. NCBI lineage: Eukaryota > Viridiplantae > Streptophyta > Magnoliopsida > Asterales > Asteraceae > Centrapalus > Centrapalus pauciflorus. The sequence continues at coordinate 244,924 of JAANYP010002796.1, read as the reverse complement.
ATATGTGTGTGTGTGTGTGTGTGTGTGTGTTGTGTGTATGTGTGTGTGGTGTGGGGGGGGGGGGGATATTGGTCATAGAACCGGGGATGATTTCCAAGAATCCGAAGTTGGAGCGGGGAAAAAAAATCCCCGGGAAGCTGCCATTTCTTTAATAATGAATATTTATTATGAGTTTTAAAGTAATAAATAAATAATTTGGATATATTTAATATATTTAAAAGTTTTAAAGGGTATATATGATATTAAATTTTTAAATTGGATAAATATGATATTATAAACTTTTAGAAAGACATATATGAAATTCTTTTTTTGAGTCGGGTATATATGATATTATAAAGTTTTAGAGGGACATATATATGAAATCCTCTATGCATACGTACATACATACATACATACATACATACATACATACATACATACATACATACATACATATATATATATATATATATATATATATATATATATATATATATATATATATATATATATATATATATTTAGATTGAGGTTCAATTGAGAACTTTTATGCATCGGGACACCTCGAGGCACTTTTGTGCATCGGATAATCCACCAAGGGTGCACAAAGGGCATTTAGGGATAACTAAAGACATGATAATTAATTTATTCCTAAAAATCATTAAATGATAATTAGGAGTTACATTTTGAATTAAAATCTCATATTAACTACATTCCTCATTTTCCTCCTCATCTCTCTCTCTCTCTCTCTCTCTCTCTCTTTCTCTCTAATCGTGTTCTTCATGATTTTTTTAGTGAAGATGATTCGAAGACGAAGAATAACGATGAACAACGATGATGATGAACATGAACAAGAGAGGTAACCGATGATAATTATGAAGAACATGATGCATAGATGTATGATAAACGATGAATAATGATAATGCATAGATGGATGATGAACAATGATAATGCATAGATGGATGATGAACGATGAACAACGAAAAATGATGATGCATAAATGGACGATGAACAATGACGATGCATAGATGAATGATGAAGAAGTTGAACATGATGCATAGCTCAATGAAGAATATGAACGACAAACACGATGCATCAAAGAATGATGAACAAGTTGAACACGATGCATAAATGAATTTTTATATTTTTTTTTTGGTTAAATGCGTCTTTTTTAACATGGTGCATAGATAAACAAGATTAACGATGAAATGCATCGATATCCATCATCTTTTTTTGAATTTGTGTAACTTTTATTAAATTTGGAAATGTATCAATTGAATTTATTTGACATTTATTATTTGATTATTTGTTAAAATATTAAATTTAATGAGGTATGCACATTCCCTAAAATGCCCTTCCTTGTTTGTTCCTATAATGCACAAGTTGCATAAAATTGTCCAACTATTTACCCTTTTGCCATTAATCTAATCCATACAATTTTTCATCTAATGGTTGATATGGGTTCCTTTGTACCTCGATGCATAAAAGTTCTCAATTGAACCTCCCTATATATATATGTATGTATATATATATATATGTATGTATATATATGTATATATATATATACATACATACATACATATATATATATATATATATATATATATATATATATATATATATATATATAGGATCATTGCAGAACCTAAATTTAGTGTAGAACTGTAGAACCAATATCGTCCATAGATTAGAATAATCTAATGGTGTTGATTAAAAGAGTTAAGTTTGGAATTAGTGAAAAAAGATTGGTAATAGTGATATTTTAATTCTTGGAGGGGTAAAAAAGAAAAAGATTGGAAATAGCAAAAAGATTGATATTAGCAAAATAAATATCATTTTTCTTTAAATTAAAATGACATTAATATTATTAATTTTTAAATCAAAAAAATTATACCATAAAAACGAGAATTTTATACTCTTTAAAACGAGACCGGTCATGATATATTTTTTTCGAAAAAATTTTACGTGTTTATTTTTCGTAAAAAAAAAAATTACCCAGATCACGATGCAATATATCATGGTGAGATAATGAGATCATTCGATATCGAATGAACACTTTAATATCATATATTTAACGTCAATGCAACACTGCATATACGCTCATTATTAACAGAGCTAAAATAATAGTCACAATTAGTAGACAAAGTTGGTGGATTTAACGAGAACGGTTATGATATATATTTTTTATTTTTCGTAAAAATTTTTTTACCCAGACCACGATGCAATATATCATGGTGAGATCATGAGATCATTCGATATCGAATGACAC